>CM060483.1:18464434-18869434 GCA_030544235.1 Lepturacanthus savala
CCCACACGGGCATCACACCCGCAAAGGCGCCTTGACACACACACAAGAATGCGCACAATGTTTGTCAGAAGTCGATGCCCACTAACATTCGGCTCAATTATGTGTTTATAGCATTTGTGACCTTGTGTACTGCGATGTAACGGGCTTATTAAATCACACACACTCGCACAAAAGCACCAAGCTCAGCATCTTTTAAAAAACACTTTGTTTGTCAAACTCATTGTTCTCAGTGCTATTCGATCACAACTAAACACAAATATAATGAGGGAGAACTGTGGATGTGTGTTAGTGTATTTCAGTGTGTATGTGTGTCCAATGGGTTTGATGCTACGCTGCAATAATGGACTGAACCCTGTGTGTCCCATTATTTACTCCCAGAACAGAACAGCCTGATCACTGCCCATCTTTTCTATGGTGCAAACAAGATTTTATTTCAGATTCCCTTTATTCTGAAAGCAGTGGTTCACATAACTGTTTCCATTTATCATCCATTAGAAATAGAAACAAAAATTATGAATGATGGATGTCAGCAAAATAAGTGGCACAGTAGGTAGAGTGGTTCTCCTGAGAGGCTACAGTCCTCAACGCAGGTGGCCCCATCCCGAATCTCACATTGGACCCATTTCTTGCATGTCGCTCCCCCTCTCTCTACCGTACTATAAAAAAAGGCAAAACATACATTTTAAAAAGAAAAGACTGGGTGAACCTTGTATACTGCTGGGCGCTTAAAACAATTAGTGCAAGTGTAGTCAGTTAGTTACAGGAACAGTTAGTGATGTCTGTAGCCTATTGTGAAGTCCTTCATGGTCCACCTGACCATCTCCTGCTCCATACTTACCTGACTCGTGAACAAGACCTCAAGATACCTGAATTCCTCCTTCCTATTGGGGAAAGATCTCATCCTTGACCTGGACGGAGCACTCCACCCTTTTCCGGCTGAGAACCATGGTCTTAGACATCCCATGCCACTTCACACTCAGCTGCAAACCTCTCCAGCGAGAGCTGGTGGTCACGGCCCAATGAAATCAACATGACCACATCATCTGCGCCTAGAGATTCTGCTCGTATAGATTCTGAAAAGAACCTTTGACAAAGGGCAGCCCTGGTGGAAACAAACTCTCACAGGGAATAAACCTGACTTGCTGCTGGCAATGCAGATCGAGCTCTGGATGGCCCGTATCAGTGGGTACAGTATCCTATACTCCTGGGGTACCCCCTACAGGACTTCTCCACAAAGTATCTGTAGAGTTGTTGGGATACCCCAATGCACCCTCCAGGACCATATTAAGGGTGCAAAACAACCTGAATCCGAGGTTAGACCATCTGATGGTCTCCCCTCTCCAGGACAACTGGAGAGACCTTGCTTAGGAGGCTGAGGATTGTGATCCAGAGGACACTCTCCAGTCCTCCTTTTTTAAAAGAGGGGAACCACAATCTGATGATCTGCTAATCATGTCAACCAAGACAGCCCCACAACATCTAGAGCCTTGAAGAACTCTGAGCGGATCCCATTCTGTAGAAATAAAGAGTCCAATTTCACAATTTAATCACATCATATGTTGTGCATAGTTTGTTCTCACTCACATCTCTGTAACCATTACCAGACGGCTGATTGTCTCAATGGCAAGAGGAAATACATTTGGTAAGAAATGTTATGAGATCCTGATTACTGTCACATTTCTTATGACCATAATGAGGAAATGTTTATAATGAACTGCTCAGACATAAATTGTTCATTGACAGTGTTTCATTAGTGGTCCCTGTACACCACACGCACACAGCAACTGCCACATGATTAACAGCTTTGTCGTTATGTTTAAGTGCTCCAAATTTAAAGTAACAATCAGCTATAATAGATGATTATTATTATTATTTTTTATTTTTATTACATTGGCCATAATATAAGACGATCCTGATTATAAGATGACTTCTATCAAAGATAAAACACATCGGTATGTTGATGATCTGACTGGAAGAGTCATTATCATTGAAAACTAATATAATCAAGTGAAATAAAGCCATTAATATGTAGATTATTATTGTTACGATTATTGATTATTAACTCGCTGAACTGAAAAGTTTGTCAGGACCAATGTTTCAAATCCATCTAAAAGAATTTGGATTGAAGTTCATATCAGGAAGAGCGATTTGGAATCAGAATTCTCCATTTGTGGTTTCGGTCTATCTCATCAGTGTCTAATTTTCCTCATCTGTGTGTGTGTGTCCACGCCAAAGGAATTCAAACCGAAAAAAAAAACTGACAACAATGTGAAAACACTGAATGTCAGCAGTAGGGATGTTGCTGACTAAGAATTCAGTCAAATTAGGTCTTGCACGAATGAGTGATTCATTTACTTCTCAGCAACATAGCATGAGTGGTCTCAACCAACCTTGCTACTCTATGTTCCAGAGCTAGCTTTCTGATTGGTTACATGGTATATCGACTGATCAGATCTATTGTCTCAGTTAATGTGTGAGCCTTTATGTTATTGCCTTGTAACTCCCTTAAAAAGGATTTTAATGCGAAGGAGTCAAGGTCATTCAAACACTTCTTCACTGTGTGTCTTGCCCCTTATTTCATTGGGGGAACTCTAATATACACTTTAATTTCCAACAGCAACATATTCCACAACATTCCTCATCCAGGTTTTGTTAAATGTCGTCTAATGAATGTTGAAACAGCTCTCTCTGCAGAATGCATTGTCTTTCTCTCTCTCCCTCTCTCTCTCTCTGGTTATGACAGAATGTTCTGAATGTGCCGTACAGTCAGAGATATTGACTCCTGCAAGTCGGCCAGTGTGTGCGTCTGTTTCATGTTTAGCCTCTGTGTGTGTGAGTGTGTCCCTTCAGCGACCCAGGACTTGGCCTTGTCCCTCTCCAATGGCTCCGCTTGCCAGACTTGCCTTCAGATATCATGCACACACACACACACACATGCACACACACACACATGCACGCACACACAATGCAGAAAATGATGAAGTGTAAAAAGGTGTGTGTGTGGAGTTGAAGGCAGTTGATGTTGAACAGACCACATGTGTGTGAGACCTAATTGAACTGGAGTCAGTCTACTAGATCTGGATTCAGAGCCGTTTAATTCCATTACATTCATTTAGTTGTTAGCGCCACACGCTAACAACTAGCACCCCCCCCCCCCCTTCCATTCCATTCAGTTAAATCCCAGCAAACCTGAAGTTACCAGTATTGCTGCTGATAAAATTTAATCTAATTTTGTAAATTTTATTGGATCCCTTAATGCAAATGTGTGATCAAACCTGAAAAAAGCTTGATGTTTTATCAGGTTGTGCATTTCAACAAACACTTTAAAGGGATAGTTTGGTATTCTGGACATCTAGCCCCATTTCCCACATTCCTGGCTTGTATCTGAAGCCTAAAGACCATAATACTACCAATTCCATCAATTTCAGCTCTGTTTGTGCAGCTTTGTAGTGATTTAAGCCGGATTTCCAATATAATTGAAGTGCATCGGGCAGATTTTAGAGGCTCTTTCCCAAATGGTGCAACAGGAAGCTCATTTTTTAATCTTACTTGTCAATATGTTGTCTGCAATTTATAAATGACTTGCTAACTGAATATTGAAACTAGATTAGTTCCAGAACTTTTTTTGAAGACCACAGTACAGCTTTAGTAAACCTCAGCCACTTTGAGAGCAATGCTCATTTCCATGTCTTTAAAAGCAAGTACAATCGAATTAAATGGGAAATATCACACTATAAAACTTACTGAGATGGCTACTATTACACAACCAGCTTCCTACTACTGTTTATTGAATTTTTCACAAAGTTAAATTGTTTTTTCTACTAGGATTCAAATCTGCCCGGTGAATTTCCATCATATTGTAAATCCGGCCAGAGGAAATTTGCTACAAAGCTCAATACTGGAGAGATGGGTGAAATTATGGTCCCCATGCTTCAGATACATGCCAGGAACGTGGGAAATGGGCCTTGATGTCCAAAATACCAAACTATCACTTTAAGTCTCTGTCCCCTACATGTTTTTTCCATTTTAGAAACTCAGGTCTGTTTTACACTTTTTTACTTGCCTCAGCAAATTAGATCTGGACTGTCTACAACTAGTCCAAAACACTGCTGCCAGGCTATTGACCAGGTCCAGGAAGACGTGTCATACCACTCCAATCTTGGCCTCCTTGTACTAGCTACTTGTTAATGTCCGGACTTAATCCAGTAAAATTTCAAATGAATGTTAATGTTGCTTGCCGTCTGCTGGATGTGTAATTAGGAAACCGTTTGCTAGCCACTTCACCACAATAAAGTGATAATGTGTCAATGTTGAGTTTACAGGTTGTTCCGCTGCCATCATGTGGCCAAAATGTATAATAATTAACTTTGCTGTAGAGATAATAAATCACCATGATCATGGTTAAAAGAAACAACTTGAAGAATCACTTAATGCATCTTAAAAACTGCCAAGTCAAAGGTTCTTAATGTTGATTTAAAGGTTCCAACAAATGACAAGGACAGTCAAATCTTCTGGTAGCATATATCTGACATATATATCAAGAGTTGTTGGCTGCTATTGCTGATTTTCTTCCTGTCCTTTTATTTTTATCTTCTTCCCTTCGCTGCCTTATCTCCTTTCTTTTCCCACCTATCTTTCTCTTCTGCTCCCCTCCATCCCTCGCACATTTCCTCCTCCAGACTCCCTTGTTCTGCCTCACTTAACAGCAGCATGGATTTTCCGAAACACAGACAGAGAAAGATGAGATGGCACAGCATGGGGTTACAGTGGGAGA
Source organism: Lepturacanthus savala (assembly GCA_030544235.1). NCBI lineage: Eukaryota > Metazoa > Chordata > Actinopteri > Scombriformes > Trichiuridae > Lepturacanthus > Lepturacanthus savala. The sequence goes on from CM060483.1 coordinate 18,469,209, forward strand.
CAGTTATGGATGGAGAAAGTGTGTGTGTGTGCATTTGTGGGTGTGCGTGTCTACGCTCTGTTTTCTGTGGTCAGACAGGAGGTTCTGGAAAAGTGGATCATATACAGTATTTGATGGCTCATTATCTCTTTATGTCTCCAACAATTCACGGACCATTGGGAATGAAGGCTGCATGCATGTGTGTGTGTGTACTTTGCTTGTAGTCCACACAAGTGCAGCGTGATCACCAGAAAATTGATTCCAAGGTAGTTTTTGGTTTATTTACAGTCAGGATCAATGCCACTGAGGGGAAAGAGAGCGGGAAAGAAAACATTGGTTGAGTCTGTGGTTTAAGTGGCAGTTCAGGTTAAAACATGAACGGATCATACCCCTGATGCTTGTTTGCAATTTTGTCTTCACCATAATGCCACAAAGAATTGAAATATCAACAGTATGTATTTATGAGATCATGTCAAACTAAAATCAAGACTCCCCATAAAATAAACTTATAATCATCAAATATATCAGGGTTAGATAAAACAATGCTGCAACACAGTGTAATACACTTTCGAAAGGTATTTTTTAGGGGTGCAGCGATCAAAAATAACAATTTTGATCGTCAATGAATCTATCAATTATTGCAATGATTAATATTTTGGCTCAGAAAATGGTAAATAAAATAAAATGGCATTATTCAGATGAAATACTTTACCATCAAGTTAACTGAAAATCTTATTGCAATACACCAAATTCTGTGTAGATGATACATGTTCTGTCTTTAGAGAGTAGACGGTCACACTGAGCCTGACAGTTTCCTGCTACTCAACACAAGACTTGAAACAGCAACCCATGTTAGCGTTCCTGCTAAAGTCTCCTCGTTTATCTTACAAACATGAACACAAGTTCAAGTTGTTAAACGAGCCACTAAACAAACTTTCACCAGGAAAAGTGCAATGCTAACATACATGTAGATATCACTTTAAACCTGTTAGATGCTAGTTTGGTTGTTGCTAGTGACGCCTGGTGTGTATGTGGCTTTTCACTACCACAGCTGCTTATTTTGTCGCTTTTCTATATTAAGACCATGTTATGCTTGCCATGCCCACACGTAAAGTTGCACAGACATTACAGATTTGGATGCGTGGGTTTCCTCCGACCGCAAACCGATATTCTCCTAAACTGCAGTGGCAGTGTGTCAAAATCCAGCATGAAGTCCGCCATTTTTTCCCATGTCCCAAGTAAGAAAACGCTGTATGTGCATGGAATAAAACACTCCCCGGCTCAAACAACTAGGCTCATAATTTTAGAAGATCAAAGGTTTCCATGTCTACTAATTGGCAAATTCTGTGAATATTATGTTTTACAAGGACATGCTTTAAATTGAAGATATAGCTAATAGTATGTTTTCACCGCCTCTACATGAAGCTCCACTCTAAAGAATACAGAGCTTCAGTGAAGCTGGGAGACCATCTTCAGTTTCTATGTGAGCAAAAAGTTTAGAGTTAGAGTTAGAGTCTATCATGCAGCAGACCTTTTTTTCTTCGGTGTAAAAATACTAATCTATTTATAACATGTTGACTGCAAAGACAGATTATTCCATGAACTTTCACTCGGACTGTAAATTATCACATTAGAGACCAGAAACCATGAAAACAATATTTTATTACAACACGTTTTCAACTACCGTGATAATTTGATGTGACATGATGACATGCTAACGCGCCAATTTGGCTGGAAAAGAGACCATTTGCAGAATTTCACAACTTCATTGACAATTTACTGAAACTGGACCTCAAGTTTTCAATGTAATGACGCAGCGTGTTGGGAAGCTCAAATACTAAATGCAGTGACACTACTACTGTCGTCAGCTTTCAAAATCATGTAATGTTTCCAGAACTAAGCTAATTCTTCCATGCTAGCAGCAGACTAGCATGCGCTAAACAGTATTATTTCACCTTTTAGAAACTTGCAGACCAGATTCTTCTTCTTCTTTTCTATATTTATTATATTACTGAACGTGTTTGTTGATGTAGACATTTTCAGTGTATCGGGTGTTTCTATCAGCAGAGGTGTCTGATGTACTGTAAGTGGTTTTGCTGGCATTTTTATTTTTGTATCTTTTTTTATTTAAACCAATAGAGCTTTTTTTTCCCCAAAATTGAATGTTGACTTGGATCCAACTGAAAGAGAGACGAAGAGAAGTAATAATAAAAAAAAGGAGAGAAATTCTGGTTGGAAGGGGAAAAAAAACCCTGAGTTTTGAGGTCTTTTCATAACCTTCTCGGAGGTTTGGACCACTAACACAAGCAAATACAACCTCTGGAAGACTGCTTAGTAGAGACCAAAAGCTCTATGAGTCTCTAAAGATGAGTGAAGGAGCAGAGGGCAAGGAGAGCGGGATGGGAAGACATTCAAGAAGTTCAGGCCGACATTAGTAATGGATACTCTCTAAAAAAAAAATAATAATAAAGAACATACTGTACTTTTTTACAGTTAAAGTCTTTAGTAATATAACCATTGTTCATGTTGCTTTAAAGGCACAAATCTCATGTAGCAAGTATATTATTCATTTATATTCATATATAGAATATACATCTATCAATCCTTTAAAAATCAATAAAAATAAACAAATCACCTGCATAATGCAGGTTTATGTAATAGACATTATCTTTAATAATTACTCATATCACTGTGAAATCATTCAGTCTAATCTAGCTTTAACTCATTGTTAGCAGCAACTGAATTTGAAGGTCTGTGATTGAACATTTCTGTACAATGCACCTTGGGAGTTGTAGTTAACATCTCTTTTTATGTACACTGACTTTTAGTTGACTACTTTCTAACTCCGCTGGTCATCTTTTGTATAGATGGTTCAACCTGGGGAGTTTCAGATAATAATAATTCAAGAACCCTGAAATCTCCAAATAAGTTCACTTCACTCACAGCTGTGTGAAAATTTATAGTTTACGATCTGACACTGCAAAGTAACCAGTCTAGTAGCAGACTTAGGTTTAAATACAAGTAATATAATATAAAATTAGAGTTTCTAGCATGAAATGAAGCTTTCTGTAAAAGTGTAGAGGACAGCCTGGAGAAAATGTCTGCGATGTGATTTCTTCCATTCATAAAAATCTGCTACTTTTACGGACTCAACCAATGAAAACAATTACTTCCTCCAGAGCTTCCTCTGCTTTGCTTGAATGATTAAACTGCAATAACAGGAGAGACAGGGAGAGATTTCAGATAAGACGAGCTGGGTAAAAATAAGATACCGGATAGAAAAAACATCAAATACAAAGTAGTGGGGCAGAGAGTCTGAAAATTAAAAAAAAAAAAAAGAGGAAAGAATGTTAAGAGTCATGGTTATTTGAAGAATGCAGATAGCATTAAACTGGAGAAAAAAGGGGGAAAATTGCTTCAGTTACGGGAATCCAACCGACAACCCCCCCTCGACACGACCGACTGCTGACCAGCTAATTCGAGAATCCCAACCACAGCACAAAGGGAAAGTGTGTGTGTGTGTGTGTGTGTGTGTGTGTGTGTGAGGAGCAACTATGTTTGCATGACTTGGAGTATTTGGCAGCAACAGGAGGATAAATATTTCTCCCCTCATCTTCTCTCTGGACAATGTGGCTGATCTCTCTGCAGTACACGTGCAAGAGAGAGAGAGAGAGAAAAGAGAGAGGAGAGTTTAAACAAAGAGAAAATGTTTCTTGGACGTGGTCCCGTCTAAAAATAAGTGAACTGGTCAAAGATATCGAGGTATTATCCAAATATGAAGGGTGGTGTCCTCTCGTCTTACTCTGTGTGTGTGCGCGTGGATGTAGGAAGGTAAATCAGGGTACTAAGCCAATTCAGACACTGCACTTACTGGAATTGAGGCCACCTAAAAAGACGGAGGAGACACACACACAGCCTGTATTTGCCCCTGAGCTCAAATTAAACACGGCTGTCTAGTAATCCTGTTATCATAGGCTGCGGTTGCTCTATCTGTATCACTTACACTGTATGACAGCATGCACACACACACACACATAGATTGAAAAAAAAAAAAGACCAAAGGAATAACAGTGAAAGACAAAGAAAGGGAAAGCAGATTAGGGGCGAAATGTTTGAGACAGAACGAGCCATAAAGAAGAGAAACAAAGGCAGCGAGACATGAAGGAAGGGCAGTGGTGGAACGATATTCAAAGCACGCTGATCGCATGACTTCTCCTTTCCTCAAAATCCACTTTTAAGCCAAGAGAGTAATTCTGATATGTTCTGCAGCTCTCATCCTTCCATCTCTCCCAGCAAGACTCCCCAATTTTGTTGTCATTTTTCCACCGGAGGCTATGTTTCTTCTGTGACAGGGACTCCAAATGGATAGACATCACCTCACACATTGATATGGATGTTGGGTTGAATATAATTCTTGAAGTCACAGTTCTTCCGTACTCCATATATCTTATACCGCCTACGGAATCGGTTCTCATCTTGAATCTAGGCAAAGGTTAATTGGCAATAGCAGTACAACTGTTTCCTCAACAGAAATAATGCTGCAGAAGTTCATCAGGGAACCTACTGGGGGTCCTATGAGATTTAATTTATATGGATCCTTTTAGAGCTGAAGGTTCAAACAAAGGACTTGATCCATCAGATTCACTTTCACAGTATGCCATTTGATCTGGACTGAGACCACCTCTTTTCATTGGACGAAATCCAGCTGTCTGTTCCAGTCTAGGGGGAGTTTCACACCTGTAAAGTTTGGATCGAAATAAAGCTAGTTGGGTGTGAAATGCTATATGAAGAGATATTTTTCTTTTGGGGGAATTATGGATACCTTTCTAATACATTTATATACAATTTAAAGGGATTTTTATGTAATTGAGCTCAATTATTTTATTTTAATGAGACCTGGTAGTAAAAAATACAACTTTATGCTCTGAAAATGGATAGCCTGTCCAACTAACTAACACGCTTTTTGTAATTTATGTATTCATAAAGTAGCTAAACCTTTAGTAAAAATTAAAAAGAGAAGATATTTACCACAAACAAAATGTTAGATCCACTTCCTGTTTACATGGGACCGCACCCATGAGAAACAGCTCTTTTCACAAACAAAGTTTCAAAATACAATGTAGTTGTCAGGATTGAATGAATAAAAACCTGTGGCCAAAGCACTGAATGAATAGGAGGAGAAACATAATGAATGCAAATGCCCCCACACATGCTCTACATAGTACAATTAAGCAATTAACACATATTTTTGTATATATTTTACACAAACCCTGAGTCACATAGAAGCTCGGGGGCTTTAACAGTGACTTGTGTAACATCTACATCCAGATATGTGGAAGAGATATCAGTTGGTTCTATATTAGTGTGATATGAAAGAAAAAACAAGAGCAGGACGTGATCAGACTGAGTCAGGAGAAACAGTCAGTCCACAATTACACAGAGAAGATATTATACTAGGGTTGCAGTGCATAAACCCCTCATTACGAAGATGAATGCACATTTGAGAATTGCTGAACTCCATAGATTGCTGAACTCCATAGGTTTTCCACATCATTTGTCCAAAACACATGCAAATTAAAAAATATATATAAAATACCTGTTGTTTTGACCAAAAAAGAAAAAAGGATAGGCTGAAGCCATACTATAAACCTTATTTGACCTACCGTTTATAATGAACAAATTAAGGTGACTTATTTATGAAGACAATGGGGTTGGAAAAGAAAAAAAAAACAAGATGGTTTTAATAAAGTTAAAAAAAATCACTGTTAAAACTTAATATTAAATACATCTACATTACATTTGACATAGCCTGACCTATCATACCTACACTGTAAAAAATAAAGCATGGGGTCAACTTAAAAAACTAGTTTACACAGAAACTTCCATAGCGTGTAGTTAATTTTAAGTTACCACAGCTAAAAGCAAGTCTTAATTTTTACAATGTATGATATTAATTCATATAATTAGTATTAAATGACTATCCATGTTATTTATAGTTTTTGCACCATCATGCACCATGAGGTCCATTAATAAACTCACTGTGTCAATGGATTTACATTGACCATTCGTGGTTGGATTTGGGCAAATAAGGGATGAGCTATGAGATACTATCAACTGATTTCACTGTTATAAATAAAAATCTATTAATAAGTTAGTCAAACTATGGTTAAGTAGTAACCTGAAGCGGGCAGATGGTTTGGTACACAGAACCATCTGGAAAGTCGTCCTTGGAAACATCTGTCTATCATCGTCTACAACAGGCTGAGCGAGACGTCATTTTGTGATCATGAGACCATGCGAGATGCTGATTGGTCCAAACCAGAATAAGTCGCCCCACCTCTACCCCTGAGCATCTGTTCTTGTGGGGTGAGGTTTGATAAGTGGCCAATCAGGGACCATGATGTCCTGGACTTTATTGCGATATCCCTGACTTATGTCTCATAAATCAATCAATTTATCAATCTATTTCATTTAGCCATGTTTGACAGGATGTCCCTGCTGATAAACATGCGTCTGACGTAGCTTTTATGTTTCCGAGCCAGGTTTTACACAGGAACACTCCCTGCATAGCTGAATCAGATTCTTGTGAAGGAACAAGGAAAACCTGCAGTGGCAGAGTTGGAGCTTTAGACTCAAGTTAGTGGGTTTAAGATGTTTATAAAGAGGAACCTCACTGTAAGCACTAAATTATTACCTTGCTTGACTGTAAGTTTATGTGAGATTTATGATGCCTGATATATGTCTTTCTTTATTTGAACTTTATCCTCCACCCAACAATCTACACATCTTTCGTCACTGTTCCAGTAATATGTAGCTAAATATATATACACTCTTCTCCATCTTTTGTGTGTCTGTGTGGGCTTCTGTTCCTGGAAGAGGTCAGCATCCTCCCCGGTCATTATAGTTTAAGGACTACACACACACACACACACACACACACACACACACACACACACACACACACACAGTAGCATGTTATAGCTCATTTAACAGTAGAAGTGAGACCTTGACATTCAGAGGTATAGGTTGAACTCTCAACCTTCACACATCCTAAAGATCCAACCACACTTTTTCTTTTATTACATTTTGATAGATGGTTCATTTGGTAATTTGTGGGAAACAAAAAAAGAATCCTTTCAAATATTTAGACATTTTGCCGAATGACTCCTTAAAGAGTTTGAATTGAGTTATTGGGTTGTTCCTAGGTCCATAAAGCCGAACAACCTTCTTGACCAAAATGAAATATCTCAACAACTGTTGGGTGGAATGCCAGGAAAATTTGTCTATTAGAATGACTGTGATTCCTTAAAGGGTTACAGGGTTAGGGGATTTTCTGTCATTATATTCTGTTCTGATGTTGCTGTTCAACATTTTCAAACGTTGCCATAGTTATAATTGCAGATGTTTTTAACTGTAAATCCTCAGATCCCTGGAATATAAATAGAGATACATAACCCTTCATTATCAGTTTAAAATTGAAAATTGTCCAATAGTTTGGTTAGCCTCCATGCTAACAAGCTAAATTCAAAACACCACTTTGCCTACTTTGGCCTGACAGACCTCTTGCTCCAGCAGCTTTTATAGAAAGAAATAAAAGAAAAGTAGATCTTAAATCTAGGTGTGAACTGAGCCTTAATCCAGGAGGTTAATCAGCCTAAACAGGGTTTGGGAGTTAGTTGGACCAGGCAATGAAACCTCACCATAAACCATAGACATAACCAAACTTCTAATCAGGCTCCTACTGAACGCCAGGACAAATCTGGTGTAAATCAGCTCAGTAATCCTCTTGTGTGTCCCAAACATAACTCCTGTTCATCGCCCCCATTCATCTCATCTGTTAGCTATTTCTGTCTAACCCTAAAACTGCAACTTGCCATGAAATACCTCGTCCTGAAGGAGTATTTCGAAGCGTGTGTATGTACCAACACAAGAAATAATCCGATAACTCCACTCCAGATCCTGCCAGGCTCCAGCTTTGGGAATTGTCATTTATTCATTTGAGTGGAAAGCTCACATAAAAGTGAATCACCTTCAGAAGCCAAAGAACCATTGACTGCATCCAAAAGATTATTGAAGCTTATTGTATAATTTCTAGAAAAGCTAGTCAGCATTCCCTGCTTAAAAAAAACTTCTGATATATTATTTTGTTAATGAGGATTCCCTCCTTCCGTCCATCATGTTGGTCAGATTCAGGGTGAGCAGGAATGGATTGGTGTTTGGGGAATTCTGCCACTATAAAATCCTTATTAGTAAAACTCACAGGAGTCACACAATGTTTTCTCTCAGCACCTGTCTTTTTACTTCATTTTCTTTACTCCTTTTTCTTTTATCTCCTTCCTTCTCTGCCTTCGTCTTTCGTCTTCTGCCTTCTTTGCTTATACAGACGCTTGAGCATTATAGCTATGGAATTCATAGACATTGAAAATGTTGACACCTGTTTGAACATTTGAAGTACTGAAGTTGCTTGTTTGTTCTGTGAAGTTTGGTTCTTCTCGGATTTTTTTTATTCCAGTAGACTGTTTACATTTCTGTCTCGTGTTTTGTGTCGTATCTCTAAATCGTGTCCAGTTTGGATCAATACGGCACCAATGAAATAATGGTGTGACACAAAAAACTAGTTTTAGCAAGTTCCAAAAATGATTAATAATCAATAACAAACAGGATAAATAAACCAAAAGTAATAGAAAACAGCCTCATGGCTTGAGTGTATTTCTTTGGTAATTATGCTACTGACCCAAAGTGGGTGAATTTTGACCTGGTGGTTCTCATAGTTGTTTTTTCTTTCCTCTCTCAAGCTTCTCAATCCTCTGAATGGCTGATTTGAATGGCTATGAATTAGGGGTGACTTCCTGCCAGCTGTTTTTTAGGCACAGTTTCTCTGTACACTTCTCATTTCATATATTTTATGTCTTAATTGCTTTTAATATTCTTTCTTTTTTGGTTTAAAGGTACTCTATAGTTTTTTGGGACCATCTAGTGGTGAGGTTGCAGATTGCAACCACCTGAGGGAACCGGTATGTGGGAGAACCTACACCAAAGTCCGTCTCTAGTGCCCTTGTTCGTTTTGTTTGTCCATTCTGGGCTACTGTAGAAACATAGCAGTGAGACATATCAGTCTCTATAAAGGGAGATCTGCTTCCCATGTAGACAAAAACAGCTTCAACTAAGTTAATAAAACACATGATTAAATATGGATACTATATTCCATATCTACCAAGACTATTCTGCTAGATCTTACACACTAGACCTTAATTGTAACATAATTAACCAACTTTCATTCATGATGGTAAAATAAAGAGATCATTGTGGTGAGTCAAATCCACCTCAAGAGCCCAATATTTTAGAGGAATTCATGACTCAATTCCATGGATAAATATAAGGTTTCTCCTCTAATTACAGGACTTTTTGTTTAGTAATAGTACCAGAATCAGAATCATCTTCTTGTAAATAGTGTAAATGACCTTATTTATAAAGAAACAAAATACTAACAACATATCGGTTCAAATGTTTAGAAAAGACCAAACTCATCCAGGTGATTCTTTTCATTTATGTGGAAAGTGTAGATAATCTTAATTGAATTTCCATAAAAATGGAATTTTGGATGAATGTTTTATGCTTTCCTGACAGTTTCTTACTTGAGTAATTTGGTTGTCTGGCCAAAGCTGCAGGTCAGCACAAGTTCACCGGTTGAACCGCAGCCAGAGGAGATCCCAAAACCACAGGTATGAACGAGTGTGTGTGTGTGTGTCCGTGTGTGCCACTTTCCTGTGTGTGCTGTACCGTGTGGTCACTGTGTTGCATTCAAGGTCCCGTGGAATGTACGTCTCTGATCTGTTTGTCAGTGTGGGACATTTGTCAAGTTGAGATGGTGAGGTTGACATGGTGATTACAGGCTGGAAAACAGACACGGCTCACAGGGTGAACACACACATAAACACTTCAGTAAAATAATGCTTAAATATCTCTTGCAGATGCACACGTATGCACACACACACGCATACACACTCGGTGCAGAGTGATAAATTTGTGGGTTTCTATGAATAGCCCAGCTGGCCAAAAGCAGGCAGCATCCTTAGCCCGCATTAAATATAAACTGTGTGTGTGTGTGTGTGTGTGTGTGTGTGTGTGTGTGTGTGTGTGTGTGTGTGTGTGTGTGTGTGTGTGTGTGTGTGTGTGTGTGTGAGTGTGAGAGAGATATAGATAGATGTTGTCTAAAACAAGTCACCTCAGTGAAACAAAGACAGCTGGCCACATGTGTATTTGTGGGTTAGAGTGTGAAAAAGAGAGTATACGAGTGTGATTTGAGAAACTTTTTTGTCTTTGTGTGTGTGTGTGTGTGTGTGTGTGTGTGTGTGTGTGTGTGTGTGTGTGTGTGTGTGTGTGTGTGTGCCATAGGTCCTGCAGAGTTCATGAACAAAGACCTCATCATCATTATAATCATGTTGTTTGTCAGCGTTCCTCCGTGGGTGTGTATGTACTTAAATTGTCATGAAATTTGGCGTGTGTGTGTTTGTGTGTTTTCCTTGAACCCACTGATACAGATCTCGGCCCGGAGTGGCTGCGTTACCTCTGCCCCCAGCCAGCCACATGTGGACTGGGAATTTAGACTATTCATTTGAATGTCCTGAAAGTATCATTGTGAGTTTGACCACTCGAGCATTTGTGTTTTTACACCCTCGGACACATCGCGTCCATTTATATGACATTGTGTTGCCTCCAATAGTCACTTGGAGTCTATTGTGTATGATAAGGGTCATGCTTGTAGGGCAGCAACAACCCTTATCATTACCAATCAATAAGTTAACACATTTAAGCTGCTAAATCTATCTAAAAAAGATTGCTAGTTAATTTATTGGTTGGCAATGTATCAACTCATCATTGCAGCTCTAATTGTGTGAGTGTGAGAGGATGATTTTTAACCATACGTATGTGTCGAGAAGGGAAAATGAATGAATGAATGTTCCATTTCTTTTATAATCTGCTTTCCTTCTTTGTGTTTCTGTTAGTCTTTTTCAATATGTGTGTGTGACACACACACACACACACACACACAGAAAGGGAGAGAGAGAGAGAGAGAGGATGTGGAAAAAGAAAGACAAGAGTAACGGAAAATTTACCTTGAAAAAGTCTGTGTGGGAGATTCATCACAGAGGTCGCATACCGTAACTGATGAAATTTTATTTGCTGTGTGCATGCGTGCACGCGCGCATGTGTGCACTTTATAAAATGCATTGCCACATGGCTAAAAGGTAACTCCTTGTACACAAACGAAGAAGTAAAATTGGCACGAGAGTAAGAGAGAAGTTAGGATCCAGACTATAAAACAGGTGTTTGTGGTGTTTTATTGCATCCCCAGATAACCACTGGCAGCGTTCCACTGTCAGGTAGAAAATCCCTTCAGGAGACAGAGGTGGAAACACACCTGCCTGTATTGTAAGGTCTGGCTGCCAGCGTGTAACAGAGCACTGGATATGTTAAATCCATAATGACAGATGGACTGATACCCCTGGATTTTACATTTTTTTTTGTCATCTTAGCTGCGAGGTATCAGTTGCAGCATGTGCTCTGTTCAGGAACTGCAGCTTTAGTGCGTCTAGAATGTCTTGTTTAAATATACATTCTGCTGCATGCTGCATATTGAAAAAAAGAAAACATACTGTTCCGTCTACAAAACTGTACCGAATCCACAAAAAACAAGCCGCGTTTCTCCTCTTTGAGTAGCTACACTCAGAAGGTTCCCGAAGAATCGGGTGGATTTTTTTTCTTTTTTTTTTTTTTTAGGGAAAACTTGTTTATTTTTGCAAGTGGTTCAACTTTTCTTCTGACCAAATGTCAGATGAAAAGACGGATCACAGCACTCAAACACAGTTCAGTAAAGTGTTATCGTCCTCTTGTCGATATACAAAGGCGACATGACTGCAATAGATCTGCAGAATGGAACTGACGAGGTTATAATTTCAAAAGATCACCCCATACTAAACATTGTGTACAAGTTAGCTTACAAACCATCTAGCTAGTCAATTAAGAAAGTGAACCAACTCAAATATATACAGGTAAAAGCTGCCTTTACCACTGTGGTGGTATATTAGTCAGGGGAAGCTGTGCCTCCATATGTATATATTACTATTGATGCAGGAGATCTAGTAGTTTAGACATGTATTTATAATGCAGTATACTGAGTTATATAAGGTTACTATCAAGTTTTTGAAACTTCTCATTCATCTTTCTCTTTTGCCATTTCCAGCTTTCTAGCATCCAAAAGCAACACAAAAGTCTGGATTATTTTTTTACTATTAGAATGGGTTAGAACCCAAGCCCAGATGTGGCATCTACTGTACGTGTATATATCTATGGATGCAACTAACAGTTCCCAGCTAGTCAATGCAACACTTCTTTCCTTCTCCTATATTCTATAAGTTTGTATAGTCCACAGCTTTCAGAAAATAACCATCTTCTCATGAGGTTGAAGGTTGTGTCCTATGGGTGCAGAAGATGTCATTGGGGTATTTATCTCGCCATTTAACCTCAGTGCCAGGATGATTTTTATTTTAATACTTAAAAACACTAGCTGTCTAATTTGATCTCAGTATTTTCACAGAACAGATATGCAAGCAGCTTTGCAAGCAAACACTGAAAAGTCAACCATGCCACCTGGCAGGCTGCTGAGTACCTTCAACTTTGCACTGTGATAGCTTGCATCACTGGCTAGGATCTGGTAACCTTTGGCTGTCCTTTTGATTCAATCGGAGAATCCAAGTCTTAGAGAAGAAAAATGGTGAAACAACTTAGTTTTCTATCAAACGTCTCATAGCCGGCCAACTTCAAACAATGTCCATCTCCACACTGTTTGTTCTTGGTGTTGGCTGGTATTTCAGCCAAAAGCATGTGTTAAACTTTGGGTTGTGAGTATTCAACCTGGTTGTAGTCATTTGTCCGTCTGTATCAGGATGTTATTCCAGCCCAACTTGAGCTGACCTTTGGCTAATGGTGCATCTTGACAAATGAGATATGGTCAACTTCTGACTTCCAAACTAAATGGATAATTAAAAGCTACGGTTACACTCAGAATCTCTGTTATTGTGTGCTGCTTCTGCAGATTCGATTTTATGTGATCATCTCACTGAATGTTCAGACATGGCCTGAGAGCAGCTGTTCTGCACCAGACAGATATCAAGTTCCAATCGGAAATATGGTCTACATGGTGAGTACAGAATGGACGATTGGCATAATCTTCCATTAAGAGTGGTGACAGGCAGGTGTTCATCAGGCAACAAGCAACAATAAAATGTAGCAATAAATGCAGTATAGGTTCTATAAATAACTTTTCGAGGCAGCAGATTCATGTCATGTTAACATTGTATGACAAGGGGGCATGCTATTAGATTATAGATTCTAGTCAAATATTGGCTTATTTTCACATCAGTCTTGCAGAAATTCAAAATGTTCTCATTTGTTCCTTGAGACACTATCATCTTGCCATCCTCCAGTCAAATCTACCACAGCGGAAGCAGTGGAAGGCGATGCTGTGGTCAGGAAGGACATTATTTCTATGGAAAAATGTGTCCTGCGTCCATCTCAATAAAGGTCTCGCATCCATCTCAATAACGGTTCCCAATTAAAGTTATTTTTTAATACACATTGGAATTTCAAAATAAAATCAGTTTATTGAATAGTGAAAAATGAATAAACTAGAAGGGAAATTGGAGTGTGCATACCTTTGTAAAGCCAATGGTGAGTCTTCTGGCAGCAGGAGCCAATAGAACAATTGTTTTCAGCCTAGGTTCCATGTATAACTGCTTTTATATTTAGATTTGTCAATGAAACACACTACCTCCTGTGATGTTCTATTACTAATTTTAGAATTCTTATAGCTGCTGCTGCACTTTGAAACGTGCTACTTGTACAATATGCCACCATAGTTTGTCCCTGTATGTACCTACAGTATGCAAGACCAGAAGGAGGAATATTCAAACTACACACGTTTTTTTAATCAGTGGATTAGTAATGGAGCATTGGCCTAAACCAAATGATGAAACACCAACATACCCTGATCATAGTAATAGGAAGTAAACCAGCTTCCTTTTAATTGACCCTCTAACTGTTGTCTCTCCTGGTTAAGTATTTCTTTACAATACGTTGTAGATATAGAGTAGGAGCAAAGTAGATCCAAACATAACAGAGCAAGCGTGCACTGACCCTTGAATGTCCTCTTTAGGCAGATGGACAAGTCATTAGAGTTTTTCATTGCTGTCTGTAAGTCTGCCAGTAGTCTCCTTTCAACTTCAGCCAGTGGTTTAAATTTCCAAAGGTACCTAACTATTGGTATGTTAAATTTATATTTGTCAATAACAAAATATATATAAAACAAACCACAGTAAGCCCATAGGGTAACAAATCAAACTTGTGTATATTACAGCAAGTGCATTCATTAGTGTTTCAGTGGCACCCCTTGCTCGAACCTTTGCTTGGCTGCTCCGTCTCAGATGGACGAGTCATCTGAGACACAGAGACATCTTCATATCTGCATTTTATAGCCGTCTCCTGTCCTGCCAATAATTTCATCTCAACTTAAGCCAGCGTCCTACTGTGTCTTCTGGATCCTCTGCACTGTCATGATTTCCACCGCAGGGCTAAACTAGCCCTAACCAGGGCTTTAGCTACTTACCATTTATCCCATCGCTCCCCTCAAAACAACATTTCTGGGATTCTCTTGGGTTCTGTTTGCCAGGACCGGACATGTTTGCCAGTTTGGCTGGAGCTTAAAAGGATTGATAGTAGGGAATATGCTACATGGTCTGTGTGCTGCCATTACAGCATGTCTCTAAACTGTCTGGCAATGATTAGACTGGGCTTTATCAGCTAATTTTTGAATGTCAGGCTAATGTTTTCTTCGATGTCTCTGCTCGATTATTTTTTTTTATTATGTATGAATGTGCAAACTCAAATACACAATACACGAAAAGCAAAGTCATTTCTCAGGAAAAGACTTCCTGAGAAGCTGGAACCACACATTTTAAAAGAATGAATCAATTTCCAATGAAGAAGCCCTATGATGTGTAACAGCGTATATTTAATTACACACTGTGAAATGACAACTTAAAAGGAAGCAAGTGCTAAATTACACCCACACCAGTAAGACTCTAAAGATATAACTGGTGCAAGCATTTTCCCCATCTGATACTTGATGAAGGTAATTCAGATACCTCACAATCAGCTAATCAGACAGAATGAATCACAGATGGTTTTAACTAGTGCTTGGCTGAAACCTGCTCATGCATGAGTTGTTGTTCATCCCTGGCACGATGATTTTACAGAAAACGAGGGCTTTGGTCATCTTGTTGACTGTTGGTACTAGCCTCGACTGTAAGTCAGATTGATTTATTTCATGGTGTTCCGCATTGTACATTGAAGGCTGTTGGGAATACTTGTCCTGAGTCCTTACAGTGAATCCAACCTTCAAAGTAGTAACAACTCATTTTTTGTTCCTATAAATTGTTTAGAATTTCAAAAGGAGAGCTGCATTAAAGCCTTTGACTGGCCAACTGACTGTTGCTGCCAGTCAGTCTGGCTTCAGTGCAGTCATTGTGCTCTGTACCAGAGTTCCCAAAGTTTCCCTGAATTTCAAGGAGCTCTTCCTACTTTTTGTTGTTAAGAACTGGAATCACCCACCCCACCTTTAACTGTTTTCTCAGTATTATGGAGATTTTTTTGGACTGGATACACCAGTTGGTAGTTGAAAATCCAACCTGCCTTTTTGAGTGTTGGGAGGAATTCTTGGTGATGTGGGGAAATGTTTTTGTAGGATCACAAAGCAAAGAAACAGAAGTTTATCTGGTATAACTGAATAATTGTTGTCTATGAATCTCAAGCTATGTTAAAATGTTTAAAATGGCTAAAGATGCAGACACATCTGTAAACATCTGTAAACAGCAAGGACAGTACATGATGCTTTGACCTGCGCTGTCATGGCACCCAAATGAGTCTTCCCCCTTCTACCCGCTGGATGACACTACTGTTGGATAGCGACACCATCACAAACCAATCAGTGACTGGAACGGGATCAGACAGCCAATCAATTACTGGAACATATAGGCCCCCATTATCGGTCTCAACCAATCACAGATTTGGCACGACGTGCCGTCTGTATCACTGTCTTGTGTTCCTCCACTGTTATACTTTCAGTAGTTTTCGCTCTGTTTATCTTTCTTTGTCTGAAGGGAGGACGACAAGACAGAGATGAAATACCTGTAAAAAAAACAAAAAAAAATGGGAAAGAGACAAGAAGGGAAAGGACAAGGACAAGTGCTCCTCCAGCCTTTGGCTGACCTGCTAGGATTCCAGCATTGGCAGACACAGAGGAGTTTAAAGACACCACGGGACTGTTATAGCAGCCTCTTCCTCTGTGCTGATGTCACTGAAAAGGAACAGTCTCTCTCCTCTTTAAACAATATCAGTGCTACACAGATAGAAGCACTTATTATACTTGCATACATACTCTAACCACCTGCTGAAGACTCTATGACCTCTTATTAGCATATAAAGCATACTGCATATTAAAAAAATGATGACTTCAAAATACAAAACAAATACAACAATGGAAATTAACTGTTTGTTTGTTTGTTAGCCTAAACTCAATCAGTGAAGAAAGGGTGTGGCTGAGAACGTCTGGTTCCAACAGTGTTGGGCATGTTACTTTAAAAGCTAAAGCTTAGCTAATGGATAACTTAGCTAATAATATAAAAAAATGTTACCTTTTTATGATAAATTTGTGTCTGGAATTGAAACTCATTGCACTCCATCATTTTTGTATTTGCGACATTTTTCTGTGAATTCATTTGTTTTGGTTTGATGCAGTGTTATTTCATTTGTAGTGTGTTTCCATTGTTGCATTTCTTTTGCGTTTTGTATGTTTGTTCTTGAATTGGCATCATTTCTGAATTTGCAACCTGTTTCTGCTAATGAAAATGTTGTGGGCCATTGCGGAGTGTTGTCGTAAACTGTAGATAGATCGTTCGAGCCAGCAGATTTTTTCTCCATTTCCTTATAGGAGTTTAGATGTCACGATACATGATGCTTGAGTGACATAAATCACTTCACAATTAAATACAAGCCCGGTTATTCCCGTGTGAACCGCTCCATGAAACTCCCGAAGAGCATTTTCATCTCATATCCAACAGTAGCAGATTGAGGCCAAGTCCCACATCTGTTGGCTGCTACAGCTGGGAAGATGGGAAATGTTTCCAAATCAACATATTGGGATAATTATCCACAGATAACAGTATTTTATAATTCCTATTTTAATTGAAAACAGTTCATATTAAACATGGTTCCAAGAAGTTTTCAGTTGCACCAAAGGCGAGTGGCAGACCATGAGTCATAAAGATGTCGCCTGGCTTGAGAATAATGATCACTTCAACTGAATCCATTGTTAAACACAGCAAAAATGACTCCATGTAAATGGTTTCTCAACAAATATGGATAAAACTGGCTCCCGACATATTTATCGAATTTTTTGGTGAGCTTAGTAACAAACACACACACAGTCACAGTATTATTTACCACTATGAGTAAAATTAATAGAAAATATAGTCAAGACATTGACAAGGTTGTCCTACTTGGTCCAACCTGACTTGCTGGGGCCTCCTTCATTATTTCCTTCATTTCTGTGTGGTTACATATAAAATTGGATGATTTTCAACTTCAAGGATGAACCTTGAAAATCATCCATTGTGTCTTCCAGTATCTTCTGAGTCTGACCTGTAAACTTCTGGTCTGGCGCCACCGCTCATGATGTAATGTCCAAGTAATGTGATCAGGAACGTGGGGCTGTGTTATTAAAGATTCTTAAGTGTTGCTCCTAATGGCCAAAGTCTTAGAGAATTCTTAAAATTGGGATATTTTCTTCTAAATAAGACTTAATCCTAGCAAAGATAAAAGGTATAACCAAAGGATCTTAGGTCTTAAAAGAGCTCCTAAGGTGAAATCTACTAAAAGCAGGCAGGAGGCCTTCATTGAGATTAAATTATAGGCTCTCTGAGAAGATTGTTAGAATCACTGTGTTTTATTTTGAAAAATACTGAATGCCCTGTTCGAAAATTAGTTGTATAAGTAACAGAATCAATTTAAAATGTACAGTGTTGAAGTACATCCAGCTAGAATAAAGCAAAAAAGTGAAGAAACCACCTGAAAATCATGGTTTAGTAGTTGAATTCATCTTTGGAGCAGTACAGTTTTAGTACAGGTATGTGCATGCCTGATTTTGGCACATTTTGTTAATATTATCACAAATATGCAGAAATCTACAGATTCATATTTTCGCTGTGTGCTCATATTATTGCTTGGGGTCGAGATTATGTTTTGTTAAGCTATTAACGTTTGATATAGACTTGTAGCTGGGTTTCTTGTCAACATTTTGGTGTGCTACATGTACATATTGGTGCTTGCTACTTGGCTTAACAAGAAGGATTGATTACTTATAAACGAAATCGGCGGGGGAACAGGTTAAAGCTCTGTTTAAACAGACATGTACCTGTTTAGGCAGGTGAGACAGATGCTCATTAGGTTCTGTCTGTCTTCATGCTTTGGAATTGGTACAGGAAGCCTCTGATCCTCGAGCTGCCTATTTCCACCGAAAAGGAAGGATGAATAACACTATTACGCTGTAATATGACTGTGCGGAAGGGCAGCCAAAAGTCAGATGTCTTTGTTTACTTTGTGTTTATACAGTGATGAGCCTCCGCGCCTCAGAAGGCATCCCAGAGCAGACCTGTAATCTGCAGAGCGTCACACATGCGGACGAACACGTAGGCTGTGTATGCAGGAACTGAATAATACACTCACGAACACGAGAGTGGCAGTGGATGGTCACTGAAGTCACACACAAATAAGAGACAAAAGTAAAATAGACATAACATGACGTGACAATTGTGCCGTCATGGCAACGAGGCAAACCTGAGGTCTGGTGCAGGATGTTTAGCTGTGGTTCAAATGACCACAGTGTTGCTCACTAGAGTTTGTGTCTGCGCGTCTGTCTGGGTGCATGTAGCGGGCCCAGTTAGTGAACCCAAGTTTAAAATATTCCTGTTGGTGTTCGCCAGAGTTGTGGTTGCTCATTTCATAAGTAGAATACACAGCAGCACATGATAACAATAATAATAATAAACTGTTCTAATAAATAGATAATAAACAAACAGACCCAAACAGAAGTCTGTCCCGACATCTTTTTAACATTATTCGTAAATCATTTAGAAATAGTCATATTTCCTCAAAAGTGTGAGTAATCCTACCAGTGATTGAGCATAGCATAGCATATCCCACTGAATGGCTAATAAATTCAATTATATGTTTTTTTATTTAAAAACAGCTCACTGGAAGGTAGGCAATCTTCTAAGTAACTAGTTATGGCATGCTAGGGTGTAACCAAAAATAGGATTTAGCCAAACCACTCGACGTCTGCGATTTAAGCCAAAACACACCATGTAAAATCAAAGATGATTCTGAATTTACTCACTCAATTACCAGGGTGTTTCGCTCGCGTCTGGAAGTTAAGACACTGAAATGACTCTTAGATTTGATGTGGTTCTGCCACGATTAGTAATACTCAGACAACCTGCCACCATTTGTCATTTTAAATTCCCATTAGAAGTACATCCATACATCTGGTCCATCTGTCCACCCATCTATCCGTCTGTCTCTTCTGTCTGGTCTATCCGTCTGTCTTGTCCATCCATTTCTCTTGTCTTGTCTGTCTGTCTCATTTATCCATTGATCTCATCCATCCTTACATCTGTCTAACGCTCTGACATCTGTCTCTTCTGTCTGTCTGTCTCGTCCATCCTTTTGTCTCATTTGTCTGTCCATCTATCCATCGGCCTATCCCATCTGGTCTATCCATCCATCTCTCTCGTTTGTCTGTCTTGTCTGTCTGGTTTATCCATCAATCTTTCTCATTGTCCATCTCATCCACCCGTCGTCTATTCATCCGTCTTATCTATCTGTCTTTCGGTCTCAGCCGCCCGTCTCTCATGTCCATCCATTCATCTGATCTACTTCTACTCTTCTATCTGCCTCGTCCATCCACCTATCTCTTGTCCATCCGTCTAGTTTATCAATCTCATCCTTCCTTCCATCTCTCTATCCCTGCCTCATAGTCCATCTGTCTCTAAATCACGTATCGATAGATACTGATAACCACATTTGATCTAAGTAACAGCATAAGCCCTATAATTTATACTGTTCTGATAAACTGATCAGAAGATTAACCATCAACTTTAATTTGAAATATCGTGATCTGTTTAAAACAGAGATTTACTTTTCATTTACATGAAAGCTGGACACTAGGGATATATCTATAGCCTAACAACATTCCAACAAGTCAAAGCCTGTCTCGAGCTGAGTGGATACAGAAAAGGAGATTATGGTTTTGGCAGAATTACATTAGCTTGTCTCTTGTGTCCAGAACACAAACTTGCCAGCAAATCAGTTAAGTCGAGAAAGGACATTTGATGTGTATAACTGACTTTTACAGTATTACATATCATTTTGAGCTCAAGTGACTTCCTCATTGTTCGAGACCTTTAAAACTGTTTAAATCAATATTTTCTGCTATTTTCTAATAAAAAATCACTTATGCAGATGTTGTTTTGCTCCTGACGGGAGTGAAATGGAAAGTTAAAAAACTCTACAGACTGCACAGTGATGTTCATTACAGTTGTTGACATTTATTATTTGTTACTGATTGCCACTTTTCCAAACGAACAGTATCTTTTATTAGCCTATATGGAATATTATTCATTTGTCAGATTGTAAAAGTGCATAATCACTTTGCTAGGCCACAGCAGTACACCAACACACCAGCTCATTTAAGAAGTGAGAGCTAGTTTGCTGGATTTTATTGGTCTGTGTGCAGCATGACCAAGTGTCAGGTTGGTAAAAATTTGCGGTTTTCTTTTATTATTAATAATGATAGAAGCAGTTGTTATGAATTATATAACAGCATTTCAGATGCCTTTAGGTTTTGGCCGAAATCATGTGTCTGTGGCTATATCCTGGATGAAGAGGTAGTGAAGCCCTTCTCCATAACCATTTTCTCCTCTAAATGACCTCTATTTTTTTCTTTTCATTCAAATATTCACATGCTTTTTACTTCTGTGAATCCTCTCTTCTTCATCTCTCCATCAAATCTTTCTCCCCTTGCTCATAATCCATCCCTTATTCTATCTTGGCCTTCATTCTTTCTTCCTCGATATTCGTTCTCTTCTCTGGTGCTACCCTTTCCAGTCTTTCCTTGTTTTTTGTCATCATCCTCTTTCTGTCCATCCTCCTTTCTTACACACCTAATTTCACCATTATCCTTCCACCCCTGCTTCCCAGTCCACGACCTCTGACCATCGGCAGCCCAGACAGACCACAGACATCATTAGAGACGTTCATGGAACTCGCTCTCGGAAAATAACAAACTGTAAAAAATGCTCCCAGAGCCTTGTTAAAATGACAATTCTGGAATTTACAGTTTCTGAAATTCCCTCTGTCGACATGATGTGTTATTTCCTGACAGGGCACATGATGAAATCGATCCGCAAACAGGTTCAAGGGGAAGCCTTCTGTGGTGGTTGCGTTTGAGGACACGGGCACATTTGGTGAAAATGTAGAGTGGGCCACGAAGTCAAGGCAAAGAGTATTGAAGTGGTTAGTTTGTGGGTTCTTGAGTCAGTGAAGAATGTTTAGGAGTGGTCAAAAACAGATACATAAACATGCTTTCTGCTAGTCCGTTGGCAGTTCAAGGCATCACACAGTGGGAGTCAAACAAACAGTTTTACGATTTGGCTTGTTAGCGCAATCTTGGCCTTAAACAAAAGTCATCTTCCTCGGCTTTTGGTATAATTTATAAAGTGTGAGACTCATATGTTGACAGAAGGTTTATGAACCCATAGTTACTTCCAACATTAAACTTATGTTTAACGTTAATATAAGGAGGAAAGTATGTGGGGGCAGGAAATCCAGGAGACTGTCCTCGCCAAAAAACACAGCACTATAGGTTGTTTCTTTGTTAAACTGACCTGTCTTCCTGTCATGTTCCTACCCACTTAAATATGATGACAGTAGCAAAATCTCCGTGCACTGGGACACATTGATACATCAGAGAGGGCTGTTTGGAAGTAGAAAGCAGTTGACCTTGATGCTAATAATTTCACAATGTGCCTGTTTTCCTAATTTTCTCAGTTGTCTCTGTGAAGGCACTGTTTCTTTAACCTTGGATCTGTGACCAGGAACATAGATTCCTTCTCAGAAAATGGTCCTATGTTCCACAGTAACCATAACCCCAACCCTGAACAAAGAGGGAATGTAGGACCCTTTTTCAGAAAGTGGGTCCCCATCACAGAACACAGTGGGGAACATAGGGATGACTCTTTGGAGATGCCCCAAACTATACAAGTATCAATCAATCGATGCATTGTAGCCATCATTCATTTCAGAAGTTTGTGTTGAGATTCTTTTTTTTGCATAATTTATGTTAATTTTATACCTTGTATAAAGCATATAAAAATATTAAAAACCTAGTTTTTGGACCGAAGATGTAGAGGTGGACAAGTCAAAAAGTAGAGTTTGACAAATGACAACATTGTTAAAATGGGATATCGATAGATCAATAGATCCAGGGAGATGGCACCAAGTCCTGGAGTTCAGATACCTCACACCACTGGGTAGAGAATCAGAGGTGAGTGCCAGAAAACAAGGACTGCACACTCCACAACAAATGAAAAAAACAGTCGTAACACATGGAAAAGGCAAAAAGAAAGAAAAAAAGTGTCCAAAAGAGAAAACAGACTGTAGTACATATGAAACCCAAAAATATTCTACAGGGAGTCAAACTAACAAGTGGTAAGCAAGATCCATGTACTGACCCAGCTGAACAATCATCTGGCACTGAAGAGAAGACCATCCAAGGTATATATAGACCATGGTGGACTACAGGTGTATGCAATCTCATCAAGTTGATTGGCTGAAACCAGAAGAAAAAAACAGAAAGGGAGGGGGAGCAAGAGAAGGAAAAAAGGCCAACCTTACAGCTACTTATACATTTTGAGAAATCTGTTTCAATTAAGCAAGTTATGCATATTATTCATTATAAATGCATATTACTATTATTCTCATATGGGAATATGCCACCAGTGGAAAACAGCTGATCCTTCATGTGTATTAATTACTCACTAGGTCAGAACTTATTCCACAAAGTTGTTGCCATCTCACATTTAGCCCAATAACTGTTTTGGAAAAATGCGAAAACCACATCAAGAGAGTGTAAAAACCTTTTTCCCTCCAGAACTTTGCTTTCCATAAAACATGTTCATGGAAACACATCTACTCTCTTGTTTATTCATTGCGACCTTTCATTGGCATTTATTCATTATCATTCGTATTGTCATTTATTCTTATCCAGGTTCCCTTTGTTTCTACTGTTGGAAATTTTCAAATTTGCAGCCAATTGAATTTCTACTTCAGGACTCCAAAGGCCTCAATTTGCTTCCCAATAAAGTCAAAAGGTGTCACCTAAACCTAAAACTGTAATTAAATTATCCCATCGAAAGGTCAGGATCATTTACATTTTGAACTTATCAGGTCTTTTTATAAAAAAAAGAAAAGAAAGAAAGAAAAAAGAAAAACAGAGTGGAGGTGTTTTTTCGTGTGGTTGCAGAGGCAGCTGTCAGATGAATCAGGGTTTATACACTCTGTACCACTGGTATGTACTGGTAACTGACACACAGAACAATAAGCGTGACCCAAGCCTCTCTGATTCATCGTCCCCTCCCTTCCTGCTGTATTATCCACTGTCACTCATCGTCAGCCATTTAGTACTGAATCATATCCAAAGCAAGCAAGTGTCGCTCCATTCTGTCTTCTTCTTACTGCACAGAGTTGCTGTTCATGTCTTTGTTATTGGACAAACTTTGGCTAGAT
Organism: Lepturacanthus savala; assembly: GCA_030544235.1. Lineage (NCBI taxonomy): Eukaryota > Metazoa > Chordata > Actinopteri > Scombriformes > Trichiuridae > Lepturacanthus > Lepturacanthus savala. Next base: position 18,493,146 of record CM060483.1, read on the forward strand.
TTGGATTTTTGCTGCACGTTGATTCCACAGACCACCTGCTAATGGGGGTGGAGTTCAGAAACCAGAGCCTAGAGCTGTCTAATGATTCATGACTACGGTGAAGCTACTCCTACTCTTGGAGCAATTCAGCAGAGAATAAACATGCTTCTACTATTTAACAAGGCAACACAATACCCAAGACACTGTAGGAATCAAAAACAATGCTAGATATATAGGTATACAGATATACAAGATGATTAACTATAACTGGGTTTCCATTCAAGTGTTTTTTTGCCATTCTGACAACTTTAAAAAATAGAGAAGGGAGTGGAGCGGATCTGAATCCCACCATTTCCCTTTTATTACACCCCATGATGTCATGTACTGACACATCACCAAGTATATCACACATACACACACACACAGACACACAATCCAGATATTCAGTCAGAGGTTGTCTTGGTGAGACTTTGGTCACACTGGTGTTTGTGTGAGTGTGTCCATCACCAGACTGTATATTTGAAGTTAAAACCACTGCATAGCCTTAGAACTACATCAGAGACAGACCCACATTGATATATTGACCCAAGTTAAAACGACCAGTCTCAGACACACAGAAAATACAGCAGACAAAATACTGGACATTTAGACATAACACTTTATCTCAAATGATTGCAGCACACAATCACAGAAAAAATAGTACATACAATTAGGAGCTTAATGTGCACCACATTAGAAGCTTTCAACACAATCTACTGTACACAAAGGATATGTGTAAATTCCTGCTTGCCACACGCATTTAAAACAACTGATTAAGAGTCTGGGCGCCTCTACCCACACATGTAAAAACAGGGGGTAAGGTATATTGCAAATTGTTCACCTAGGCTTGATTCCATGAAAGAGGAATGGTTTGCAGGTTTAATAATGAGGTCTATATACTGAAGACACAAAAGTATAGCCCTAGTGCATGTTGTCAACATTAATTCTAAAGAAAACTGGCCCCAGTATCGAGCCTTGGGGGACACTCCTAATAATCAGGTGACATTTCAATTTAAGAACAAGAAATAAACTCCTATACTACTCTTTCGTTATATATAGCCTGTGGAGACAGGGGAGAGGAGGTTCTGTCTATTAATTGATAGCAACGTTTTATGTAATAATACTCTAAATCATTTTTATTTTTCCTCCTAACTGTCTTGTAAATTGTTATAATTCAGTTTTTCTTGTGCATGGAACTGTTCTCTTCGAAAGGTGTTGTACAAATAGCTTTTCCTTTTATTTTTGCACAAACACAGTCGTAAAGATATGCCGGCAGCTTGTACACAGGGATGTAAAGCATAATGCTCAGAATGTTTACAAAGACAGATTATACACATGTATATGCACACTGCACACATCCACATACACAGAGGAAACAGAGAGGGGCAGTGAAAGGAGAGTCTGGGTGGGGGAATCAGTCATTTGGAAAGAAGTCGGGGTCACACACATACAAAGTGTTCATACTTTACACACACTTTCCACTCGGCCTGCAAATCTGATTGATGAGTGAAATACATTTTTGACTCACTCATCTCTCTCTCTAACTCCACCATTGTAAGATTAATATCTCCAACAAAGAAATAGTTGTTCTTTTAGTTTTCCTTCTCTCCCCTCCATTTCATTCTGGACAGCAAGAGCAGTGTCAGCAGCACACACACATTTCAGACAGCTGTACAAACGAAATTGAGGTGTGCCGGAGTGTGTGTGCATGTGTGTGTGAGTTAGTATTTTGCGGCCATCATGGCAGTGTGTGTCACTGAGGCGAGAGGTTAAGAAAACGACCCAACTATGAAACTGACTGTAATCCACATGGGAACAATAACAGTAACTGTAAAAAAAAAAAATGAATGTAGAATAAGTGATGTTTTGTCGTTGTCATGCAGGTCACGCTTCCTCCAACTGAATTTCACAGAGTCCACCTGATACACAGGAAGAAAAAGAATTTCTCTGAATATCTGTGTGCATGTGTGCAAACATTGCATTGATTGATTCACAACTGTATTTTAGGGAAAAAAAAGAGTTGTTCCCTTTATAGCTCTGGTCTGTTCCATGTTTATACCGGCATATTACAAAGTAACCAAAAGCCATAAACAGGAAGTCATCCGGATTGAGAGGTCGCTCACTGATTGGACAGTTTTGGTGACCGTAAACCTGCCTCATCAACCCACGCTGGGAAATTCTGATGACTGTTTATCTTACTGTTTATCTCAGAGCTTATGAAGAAACAGCTGATTATGAATATCATCAGGTGAGACGTGGACTTCCTAAATTATAAACAGTGGCAAACAGATAGAACAACGTAAGACTAATATTGTGCAGTAGAATACCATGTGGTCCCTGTGTTTATCTTACTATTTTGGCAAGTCTTCAAAAGAAAAGAAGTTCTTTTCAATTAGTTCACTTTCTGATTGTAAAGAATGAGCTAACAAGTATAATATGCATTGTTGTTGCCAAATGATCCTTTATAAAGAACATTGTTCATAGAGGACGGGAGGTTTCTTTCTTGACAGTTCACCATCACCAGATGGATTAGATATTAGTTTCGCTTTTGAATCTGTATTAAAATGACAGATTTACTGTCACAGAATCCTGTGGTCAGTCTGCACCAGAGTCTGCTTGGACTCAACTCTTCAGGCTGTTCAGGCGGTCTCGGACCAGTCGTTTAGTCCACAAACCAAAACCAAGCGGCAGACACTCCAGATATCTTCTGGGTTATTCTTGGAGGCTAACCCTGACTTTAACGCTACACTGGACACGTTTCAGTCACGTTTTGCAGTCGTGCATCTCACACACATCTGACGGAACAGATATGCCTCAGTTCTAATCAATACAACTGTCTCCACTGGCAGAATAATGGCTCATGCTTCATGGACTTTACTGTGATCCAAAGCATATTTTTATGCTTCTACTCTATTTTCTTTCTTTCACCTTCTGTGTGCAGTGTTGCCAGATGGGTTTGACAAAAAATATCCCAATCAAAGACTAGAAACCTCTCCAAAGAAATATTTTAATTAACCAAGCTCAAAACCACAGGTCAAAACAATGAAGAATGTGTAACAAAACTCATGAACATAAAAAAAAAATCTTTTACATAATGTTATATAAAAACTTTAGTTGTAATAAACTAAAATGACATTTGGTTTTGACGGTCATCACTCACTGCACGTTGAGCTGAGCCAGCTGAACTCAGTGTTCCGTAAAGCTCAAACCATTTATTGGAATACAGCTTAACGTTGTGTCTGTGGAAACCACCCAAATATACAAAAAAGTAGCACAATTGGGTGGAAAACCACCAAATATGGCAACACTTATTGTGAGCAGTGTCACAACTCTTCCAATGAACAGCAGTGCTGTGGCTAAACATATCGTACGGTGCCAGTTGAGTTGGCTTTGTGCATCTATGAGATGATTCATCTGAATTATTCAATCTTGAATAAAAATAATATCTCTATATCAGAACTTTGATAGACTTGATAAATCCCACCCAATCCCCAAACATTTTGCAGCCAAGCTATGCATTGGTGGGAACGGGCATGAGAATTCCACTCTGCTAAGGCTGTTGTCTCTTATGGTTGGAATACATTTCCTAAAGAAGATGGGACATGGACCATCTTGATCACCCTGAAAGAAGCTGAGCAGTTTGTGTTGTCTACATCTTACACAGAGGAATGCATCCAGTACATGCATACGTCTTCATGCAGTATTTTCAGTCTTTACCTCCAACCCAAACATCATCACATTGGACACTACCCAGACCAAAGCATTCTGGGCCACTTGTTCCCCTGTGTGCCATGGGGTTTGAGTGAAATTATTGCTTTTTACATAATTTCAAGAATGTCTTGAAAGCTTATAGACACCAAAACATACACCTTAGGTGTACACATTATCAAAAGAGGCCAAAGACTTCATAGAGACAAAGATAGATAGCCTGAACATATACAGTAGATCAAATGTCTCCATAAACGGCAAAGAGGTTGCAAATTGATGCAAGTTGCATCGGTAGTAGGATCTAGTAGCATCAAATGACACTATAATATTGCAACGTGTAATGACTACAGGCTGACACATGACCTGATATTTTTCCAGTGCCCATTTTTTCCTATGAAGTAGAATTCTTACTCAGTGGTGGATATGCTAGGTTACATATGACAGAACAGGAACAACCTATGAGTTACCCAAGGGACAAAAGCATAAAATTCTTGAGACACTTGCTGTTGAAATGATTAGCTTCACAGGACACCCTGATGATAAGCAGATTTCTATAGTAGCAGCAGCACTTCAGGACTCTCAAGTGGTTGGAATGGTGTCAATGGTTGTCATACATTTGTAATAGGGTGTCAGGCACAAGCAGTGGACCCACAAAGCAGACCCAGACAAAGCTTCAGTTCAGTGTATTAATCAGGCAGGTGATTACTCGAGAGTCAACAAGAGCAGGTAAAGGGATCCAATTCAGCAAGGACAAGAGAAATCAAAAACTATAATAGCCTCAATGACTATGTTCAAATAGCTGGGAACAAAATCTCACAAGGGAAAAGACAATCTGGCACAAATGGAAAGGAAGACAGAGACTAAATACTGAGGGGAAACAATGAGACACAGGTGCAACACATTAGGGTGGGGCCAATGATCACACAGGATGGAAAACTTGACAGGAAGAGGATCTAAAGTGAAACAAGACACGAGTACCAAAATAAAATAGGAACTAATGAATGAACAAAAAGAAAGCTAAATATAGCCTTAAAGGGCAGAACGGGACATGACACGGGGAACTTCCACATTAAGGTGTGTCATGCAGGCTTTCATGACATGAAGTAGCTCTAAATTCTGGGAAAAGTAGCTGAAACAACCCAGACAAACAAGCTCCCCACACTAAGAGGGCAGACATTAATTTTTTCCTGAATATTCTAAGCAGTGACGATGGGGAATTCTTTCCATTAAGGCAACAATGATAAAGTTACCAATTTTCAGGTTGATGTTAATAAACAGTTGCTGTGCCATGTGTGAATAAAATGTACACCTCCCCCAACAGGAGCCATTGCATTTCAATTTTACCCCACGTGTCCTCTTTGGGCATTGTACATTTGTACGTTTGTTAATCAATACCTGGGTTCCAGCTTTTGTCCTGAAATTTTGCAGAAACTCTTCTTTGCAGTTATATTTCTGAAATCCATTGTCTTTTACTCTTTTATAGTATCTGGACGAATTTTGGACCCTTTTGGCACGTTTGGGACAAAAATGTCCATGCATAAACTACTATAAAATCATCATACATCAACTACCAATTCTTTAATCCTTTAAATGACATTTTATCTATTTTAATTATTTTATTTTTATTTTCTCTCTATATATATATTATTGACAAAGTGCGAGTGAAAGCGAGTTACTGAAATATTGAAGAGTTGAATTCAAGGGCTATAATTTTAGATTCATAATTTCATTGCAAAGAAATTCACTGCTCTAAATTCAGCAGTGAGACAGATTTATTTCCATAGGAGCTTTTTCCTTGCTGCTGTCGCCGAGTGTTTGCTCATGTTGAGTCTACATAAATTAAAGAGTAGGTCTAGACCTGCTCTATATGAAAAGTGCCCAGAGTCTGCTGTGATTTCGTGCTATGCTATTTAAAAGTAACTTGACTTGATTTGACTTGACTATTTCTTTTTCTCTATCGTCTTACTTGTGTGTGTGTGGTGTGTGTGTGTGTGTGTGTGTGTGTGTGTGTGTGTGTGTGTGTGTGTGTGTGTGTGTGTGTGTGTGTGTGTGTGTGTGTGTGTGTGTGTGTTGGGGGTCAGTGAACAGAATGACCCTGAAAAGTGCTGAACTATAAATGTTAAACAGCATTTACTGTTTCCTCTTTCACTCCAGCCCTCCATCCAGCATGTCCTCTCTCCTTCCATACCAGCTTGGTCCAGAGATTTTGTTTGACAAATTGGGATGAAAGTTGGTTAAAATTTGTGTGCCAAATTCTCTGTGCAAATAAAATATAGTACGAGAGTCGGTATAGTCGAAGTATAAAATCTGCAGCACTGTGTTATCAGAGATACAAAGTTTGAAAGAATGATCAGGGGTTCCCAATCCTGGTCCTGGAGGGTCACCGCGGGTGCAGGTTTTTGTTCCAACCAAGCAGTTATACACCTGATTCTACTATTTAATCAACAAAGCCCTTGCTAAGGACTTTTATTGGTAGAAGCAGGTGTGTTAATGGATGATTGGAACAAAAGCTGCACCCACAGCGGCCCTCTAGGACCAGGACTGACAATGGCAATTTAAACGATAAAGTTATTTCACTGGACCTGTTCCCTGTGGTCTCTCTCTGTTCATTCTAACGACTCATAATGGTCCAGTGTAATGTAATTGAAACAGTCTGTAATACTCAAATGGACCCATTATATTTTTTTATTTGTTTACAGAAAAGGAAGGTTTATGAAAAATCCTCCAAAAACCGTTCATGACTCATTCAATCACTGATCTTTTTATTACGCTGATGATATCACGCTGTGTTCCACTGGCTGAATAAACACACACCTGCAGTCACAAAATCGTCTTCTCTTTGACCAATGTTTAAAGTTCAAGCAGCACAGAGTGCCTTCTTTTACTCTCCATTGCTTTCCAAGTTGGATCGTACAAAGTCAAAAGGTTATGAATATATGAATACCGTACATTCATAGTGGCTTAAAAATATACGCTTCTTATATAAATATCCAACAAATTCCTCAAAACCACTGAACTATATATAATCAAGATCTTCAGATTGCTATTGTATTGCTATTGATTTGTGGTTTCAGAGAAAGTATTGTAACATGCCATGTATGGTGAATAAAATGTCTTTCTCTGGACTGTACAGGCCTTCTGTTCAGAGGACGAGGGTCATGCAGAGAATGAACAGAGATCGCAGCCTCTGATACAGAAAGACAAGCAGGACAACAGATGAAAAACACATGCGTGATAACAAAGGACAATGTGTGGCTTAGCATTCTAGTGGATGGCACAAAGAAAGAAAGAGTGTGTGGAAGTATAAACAAGACATCGTAGGTCTGCATTTCCATGAAACTTATTCCCATGGTGACCTATAATCCAATTCTTTGACTTTATTGCTGGACTGTGATGGATAAACCATTCGTTCTACTGTTTATCCATTCATACCACTAACTCCTAACACTAACCCTTTAAACCACTTTTCCACCTGCAGGGCAGCAGTGGGTGATTCACTCATATTTAACACATAAAAGTAACGTTTCTCCAAAAGGACAGAGGCACGATGATGGCTTCCTAAAGCTTTTGCTTTTATTTTAAAACCACCATCGGGAGCTGTTAGAAGTCATTAATACTTTCCTTATAACTGTTAGTATCATTAATAATAATTATTTGTTGGGTGAACACAAATAAATGATGAAAAGTACAGTATTTCCACCCAATTATAATACACTCATTTAGCAAGAAATTATGTTGTTGGGTGACATAAATATAAATATCCTGGGTCAACATAAGGTGTTGGCATTAGTATTACTCAATTACAAGGCGGAAATCCAATGAAATGATTATTTGTTTGATAATTGACATAAAAAAGTTAAGTTTAAGTTAAACTTAAGCTTTTTACATATTTACCCATGTTTGATATAAGTGTGGATGACCTAATTTAATGGGGTAAGTACAAATATATTTTAAAATGATACAGCACAACTAATTTTATTAACAAGACTCTTAATTAATTGTGTTGATAAGACAAAACATATGTTTGACAATTGCAAATACTTCAGTTGGCAGTCTTTTAAGCTTTTTCATTGGAACTGTAGTGTCCATCTAAACAAAAAGTGCATATTTAGCTATGTATTCTAGTATTTGTAGGTTAGTTGAGTGGTTGTCATATGGGTGAATGAAATAGGAAGAGATAGAAAGCTGGAACACAAACACACAGAGCTGGTGTTATGATTTTTCACCTGATGGTAAGGGCATATTGCTGAGGACATACACAGTAAGTGGAGTTGATGCATTAACTGTGTGGCAAGTTTTGCATATTCAGTGTCAATATTTAAATGGTTTGAGCTTCCACAAAAGTATGCATGAATATTTTCCAGGGGTTTAAGCGTTGTTTCAGATGCCTTTTCGTTTGAATGCTTGTCATTTTGTGGCAGATTTTGGCAAGAAAAGCATTGAAGTGGAAGTTAAAATTCAGAGATACTGTATTAAATATCAATCGTTGCCGGCAGCGGTCCAAAGACATCAGCATCAACCTTCAAAATCCCTCAAGATATCTGCTGAGATGGAGAGAGTAACTGTTCTGACTCATTCCAGGTATTAGCCATGCCCGAGGCAAGAGGGAAATCCTCAGCCAGCTGCTGTGGTTTTGGATCAGGCTATATCTCGGAATAGAATACAATGATACTGGCTGTGATGAAGCCCAGACAGATTTAAGTTTGGGGCAGAAAACTATTCCTGTCTTCAAACTACCCACAGTCAGCCTCTGTTTCAACCAACATTTCAGTGATTTTATGATTTTATCCACCACAGGCACAGTTTCACTATCATATGTTTGCTCGCTGGTGGTAATTTCCTTTCCTTCTCTTCTTCATAGTCTGACCTGCAATCAGATGTCTTTTGTGCACTTTGTCTTCATTGGAACCAAAGAAGGGTAGACCAAAAAAAAAGGAATCTAAAAAACAAGAGACAAGCCAGAGGGAATCCTCAGCCAGCTGCTGTGGTTTCAGGATGTGGCTATATCCTGGAATACAATACAGGAATATTATCTATTCCAGAGTCCGGAGAGCTTTTTCATTGAGGACAAGAAAATAAAACTTAATGCCTCCAGGCCAGTATGGCGGCTGCATCCCACTTTGATTTTCACCAAAGGCAAGACCTTGGAAATGATCACTGGTAGAGATAAGAACATCAAGATTTCACAAGTGATTGCTGATTGCAATTTCCTCCTCTTTGCTCCATTTGGCTTTCTCCGTTATAAAACAACATTGTGTAGGTGGCCCTGAGACAGTGTCTGATATGTGCTTTTATTCCAGGTATTAATCAGCATTAGACCACAGGGTCTATTAGCTGTTAGCATATCATAATCTTGGCTCAGTTTATATCCTGCAACACAGAAGAGAAACTTCACCCTTGATACTGCCCAGAGAGTCCTATATAGCCCACTGACTTCATTCTTCTTGAAAGCTTGGTAACAAAAGCATTTCTTGTAGGGCTATTTGATGAAGTGCTAGCTGGGGTGCTAACCACTAACGCACTAGTTTGATTGACTCAAACTGTGTTTATTCCCCTTTGGTGTAGTTTGTTTGGGCAGTTATGAAAACAGCAATTGCACTTGGGTACTTTTGGGTACCAAAAGGTTGACCAAACAAGTGGCCCTAGACCAGAAGAGGTGGTCTTGGTACGCTTTCAAACAAACACCGGTGTGTTTCGTTTTTTAGTGAGAACGTGATCTGACATTGGTCCAACCCAACTGCAGAAAGCTCTGAACATTTTTTGACTAAGTGAGCTCCTGTAGCCAGTTACATGCCTCATTTCCTCTCATTTAAAAAATCAAATCTAATAATTTTTACTATATCATTTGCCAATGGTGGTAAATGCAAACCATGTTCTATGCAATGACCATCGCCAAAATTCACCCATGCAGTTTTTTTGCCATTGTGAAATTGACGTTACTTGTGGTGGGCCTGTTCTTGTCTGTTTACTTCCAGTAGCTTTTATTATTTATTTGCTTTTTACACATGAACATTTCAGGAAATTGGAGAGCAGTTCAGGAACTAAATTATTGGTCCTGCCCCAGACGCATCTGACCAATGGGTGATGTAACATTCTCACCTGCTTTTTGGTTCGCTTCACCAGTTAAACCACTGATTTGGATCAGAACAAAGGGAACAATCAGATGCCCTCAGAGCATCTCTTTGTTCTCTGTTGGCAGCAGTTCATTTCCTCTGTGGCATCAATTTATCAAGATTGTGAGCTATCTCCTTCACTAAAATGTTACTAAGCTAGGAAAATAGCTTGATAGCTAAAGGGAAAAGTTCATATAATGACCTGTTTGCGTCTCAAAACTTTTTAGTTTATATTAGTGTTGTCGCTATACCAAAATGATGACATTGATACAATATCTGCCAAAATAACTGGATACCGATACTGAAACGATACCATGGCAAAGAACTGACCATATTTGAGGGCATATCACATTCGTTAAGCTGTAGCTCTTCAATTTCTGTGAACCAGTTGGCATGTCAGTCAGAGAGACAAGTAAATGGACTACAGTTGTATAGCACCTTTCTAGTCATCAGAGCACTTTACACTACATATGTACATTCACCCCTCCACACTGATAGCAGTGACAATACAAGTTGCCACAACATCAGAAAACTAACCATTTATCTACATTCATATTCCAATGGCACAGCCAAGAGACATCGACATGGTGCCAAGAGGAGCTGGGAATCAAACCACCGACCCTCAGACCAGTGAACAACTGCTCTACCTCTGAGCTACAGCCCAACCCCCTACAGGTCTGTCAGCTCCGTTGATCTGCATGGGTTTAAAAGATATCTTTCAGAAAGGCTTCCTGGTGCATGTGGGCTCACCCTGTCTAACGGCTATGTAAGTGAAATAATGCCATATTTATCTGCATTGGTCTTCTTTTCAACAAGCCTTGGGTGGCAAGAGCACTTGCCCACATTTTTGCTTCCACATCTTTGTGTTGTAGTGTGAACATTTGCCTGCAGTCAGATCAAGAATGTTGGATGTGGAGGTCCCGGCCTGGTTGGAAATTGATTGGAGACGCCTTATGGTAGCAAAATAAACATTCAATTCACTGTGTTACAGATGTGAATGTAACTGAGCTACGGATGTGTATTTGTCTGAGTTCCAGATGTGAATGTAACTGTGCTCCAGATGTGTATTTGTCTGAGTTCCAGATGTGAATGTAACTGTGCTCCAGATGTGTATTTGTCTGAGTTCCAGATGTGAATGTAACTGTGCTATGGATGTGTATTTGTCTGAATTCCAGATGTGAATGTAACTGTGCTACGGATGTGTATTTGTCTGAGTTCCAGATGTGAATGTAACTGTGCTACGGATGTGTATTTGTCTGAGTTCCAGATGTGAATGTAACTGTGCTCCAGATGTGCATTTGTCTGAGTTCCAGATGTGAATGTAACTGTGTTATGGATGTGTATTTGTCTGAGTTCCAGATGTGAATGTAACTGTGCTACAGATGTGTATTTGTCTGAGTTCTAGATGTGTGTGTGACTAAGTTACAGATGCATGTTTGACTGACTTCCAGATATGTGTTTGACTGAGTTACATAAGCATTTAACAGATGTGTTTGACTTACTAACAGATGTGTATTTGACTGTGAGTTACAGATGTGTATTTAACTGAGTTCCAGATGTGTACTTGTCTGAGTTCCAGTTGTGTATGAATTAAGTTACTGGTGTGTATTTGAAGTGTATTTGATTGAGTTCCAGATGTGTTGGACTGAGTTCCAGATGTGTATTTAACTAAGTCCCAGATGTCCGTTTGACTGAATTACAGATGTTTATTTGTCTGTGAGTTACAGATGTGTGACTGCAATTCCCAGATGGGATTTGACTGTGAGTTCCAGATGTGCATTTGACTGCGAATTAAAAATGTGTATTTAATTGACTTACAATTTTGTGTTTGATTATGAATTACAGATGTAACTGGGTTGCAGATGTGTATTTGACTGAGTTCCAGATGTGTAACAGCTGTTACTTATGTAACATTGAGTTCCAGGTGGGCATTTGACTGAGTTTCATAAGTGTATTTGACTGAGTTACAGATGTGTATTTGACTGAGAGTTAAACTGACTTACAAATTTGTATTTGACTGAGTTACAGATGTGTATGTGACTGAGTTACAGATGTGCATATAATTGAGTTACAGATGTATATTTGACTGAAATACAGATGTGTATTTGTGAGTCACAGATGGTTGTTTGACTGAATTACAGATATGCACTTGACTGTGGGCTACAGATGTTTGTTTGACTGAGCTACAGATGTGTATTTAACTCCAGGTATTAGTCCCTGCCAACTGACACCTGAGGGATCGCTCATTCAGCCGCTGTGGTTTTGAAATCGGGTTAAATCCGGGAACACAATACATCAATATTAGCTGTGACGCAGCCCAGAAAGCTGCACAGCTGAAACATAAGATAATTTGATTTGACCGCTGGCTCTAAGCAAAGATAGCTCACATGAATGAGGACTGGTACATTCTTTAGAATACTGAGAAACTCTCAGTTTCAAGTTGTCCTTATTAATCATATTTTATTTATTTATTTTTGCATTTTCTCTCAATGTCTCCCTTCCTAATTCGTTTACAGTTCCTCAGTGTTTTACCATCTACATCATACATACAAGTAAATTAAGGTCCACAGCTCTCCTCTCATCCATCATCTCCTTCCTAGTGACCTATATTATGTTCGTCACATTTCTTTTTATTTATATTTATGCATTTATGATAAAACAATAAAATTCATAAAATTGAATTTTTCATGACACTACCTGCGATTTTTTCCACATTTTATTTTATTGTTTTGTTTTTTTTTATATAAATTATTGCATCAGATCAATCTCCATATTGTGTGTAGATTTCAGGAAGTTTGCCCAATGGGAAAGCATTAAAATATCTAAAGAAAGGAGTGGAAATGTTACAGCTTCACTCTAGAAACTGTTTTTTTTTTCATCTCCTCAAAAAATGTGTTTTACAAGGTTTTCACTTGACATTTTGTTAAGATTAGTAATGATCATGATTAAATTTCCTAATAAATAATAACCACCCATCCACCCTCCTATATATATATATATATATATATATATATATATATATATATATATATATATATATATATATATATATATATATATATATATATATATAATTACAGTTCTGACCAAAATAAACATGTAAGCACTTCTGGATCACCATTTGTCAGAGCGCTCCAACAAGGTTACAACATCATTGTTCAAAAATAAAAACCTGTGGTTGAGATTGGTTTAGGTTTAGACACAGAGATGAAGCGGTTGCAGGAAAATGTCATGTTTGTGTGTAAATAACGACTCTTCTGTTCAGATTTGGGAACAATGGTCAAAAGAAACCACTGTTGACAGTTGGTAGGAAATGAAAATCCTCGGCATGAAAGTCATTAAACGTGTTTTTGACCCGTCCAACCGGCAGCCCAACCTCCTACGTCTGCAGACTTTATGGCTCTATAACATCATCAACTCCTTTTCTTTCTTCTCCTTTTTTTTTTCTCAATGGATTAAGAGTCAAAGATACGACAACGTTCTGTCACAGCTTGGGAAAGTGCAGGGTTTTGGTCGCCGTGATGTCACCGTTGATGCTCACCTCGTTGTCTTGTACTGATTGATGAGTTGTATTGTCACTGACGTGCTGTTCGCTAACGAGCCCGCTAATGTCTACACACGACTGTTAATGAAATGTGTGTACGTGTGAGCGCGAGGTGGCTCTTTCTTTTTCTATAGGATGACATCAGACTGTTTTGGCTGCTGTTGTGTCTGTAGACTCAGCGACCGTTGCTAAGCCTGTCTGCTTTGTCTCTGTGTGTATATTCACACAGTGGGATAAACAGAGCTACATCAGGTGCTTGTTAGATTGTACAAATGCTTCCTCTTATGTGTTAACAGTTGACATGCAGAATATGGAATTTAAAAATAGCATATTATGATCTATTAATCCATAAAAGTACTTTATATTTTACCTCAGTATTTTGCTTCCATGCTGAAAAGAAAGATAAGAAATATCAGAAGATTTTCAATGAGCGCTAGAGGTTATCGTTGGATAGAGCCAGGCTAGGTGTTTCTCTCTGTTGCAAGTCTTCATGCTAAGCTAGGCTAACCAATGGTTCGATATTTTGCTTTCATGAAGTGAGTTCACTGAGAACGGTAAACAAAGGCGATATCATGAGTTATTCAGTAAGTGCTGGAGGTTATTGTTGGACAGAGCCAGGCTAGCTGTTTCCCTCTGCTGTCAATCTTTATGCTAAGCTACGCTAACCATTACTTCAATATTTGTTTTTCATAACGAGAGCTCAATGAGAAGAGTAAACAATGGAGATATCAGGAGTTATTCAATGAGTGCTGGAGGTTGTGTTTTTGGACAAAGGGCCAGGCTAGGTTTTTCTCTCTCTTTCCAGTCTTTATGCTAAGCTAGGCTAACCATCTCTTGGCATTTAATATTTACAGTTACATGTGTTTAATCTACTATTTCAACAAGAAAGCCACAAACTGTATTGTCCAGTATGTCAAACATCATTCCTCAATATTTCCTTCTTAGTGAAGCCACTAAAATTTTCAGATACCTTAAACGGTTTAATCCATAAATCTGGCTGAAGCATGAGAGTCTGATGACTTGGTGCATTACAAATAACCCCCAAAGCAGTTTAAGAGTAGAGATTGAGGTTAAGCGACCCGATAGCTGAGGGATTAGGGTGCATAAGTGCATACCGCTCGGGTTAACATGCTTTAAACAGCAAGTCCCCAGTTCAAATCCTGACTGGCCAGACCTTTATTGCATTTCAGTCCCCTACCAAAAATGTCAAAAAACTTTGTCTGCAGTTCGTGCACCACTGAAATTCATCAAGAGTAATCTCAAAAGATACTTTTTCTCCTTAGCTGTTAACTGTGCCTAATTCAACACATGACATTTCTGCATTAGTACTTTATTTTCTTCAGAATTAACAGTGATTTGTAATGGTTTAATTATGAAGAGGGAGTTGCCCAGATGAGTCTCTGCGTTTGCATTGGAGGAAGGTGAAAGCCTGGATGTTAAAAGGTACCTTTTACATCAGTATCAGATGCTAAGAGATGGAAAAGAAACAGTGATATCTGACACACTATGTAAAAATGTGTTTTAGTGGATATAAAAGTATCAAATGGTTTTGTGTGCGTGCATGCGTGTGTGTGCGGGATGTGAGTTGCTAAATGTTGTAGTTGATTGTCAGTGGGATAAAACATCTTTTAGCACAGCAATGAAACTTATGACACATAGTCAACATCACTAATCCATCTGTCTCACACACACACACACACACACACACAAAGACACGCACGCGCATGTCAACAAGCAGAGCGAGGCCTTAGTTTGTCATATTTTTCACACATACTTACACACATTTTACACACTTGAGCACTTACGCACACAATGGCACAAATGTATTCACACGTAAGCCCAAAGTCAGGCATCCACACACACACATTCACACGCACACACACACACACACACAGTTCTGGCCCTTTGTCACTTTAAATACAGACTGTTTTATGCCGAATGCATACACACATTTAAACACTCACATGTGCACACTCGCCCAGTTGCCGACCACAAGATGATAATTTGAAAAATACAAAACCAAAAAAATCTTCTCTGCAAGAGATTGATTTTTTTTTTCTTTCTTTAATCCCCTTTCTTTCATTTTTCTTTTCGTTTTCTCAGCAGTCGTGATTAAAAACACCTGGACCCTCTCTCCATCTCTCTGCTCTCCTCCCTGCCTTCATGTCGTTCTTCAGAATCTCTTTTTGGTCCCCACGTATCCTGCAGCAGCTCAGAGGCCCTGCACACCGTTCATTTATCTTTTCGAACTGATAAATATAACACAGCGGTTTGATTCTGTGACCCTATTCAGTTGGTTGTGGGCAAACTGAATCCTCCTTTGCGTGCCTATAAGAGCACAGCATTATTTCGCTGCATTATCAGGAACTACTCGACTGATCAAGCTTGTTGTGTGGACATTTTGTGAAAGCTATTGTGTAGAGATTTCACATATTTCCTGCAATTCATCCTCTTATCTCTACATCCACCTTCACTGTTCTCCTTTTATCTCCTGGAAACTCTTCCATGTTAACTGCAAATGATAAACTGGTTTTGAAGCATCTAAATGAGGCAACTTTACCCAAGGAAAATCATTGCCATTCTTTTTCAATCTAGTATCCCTGGGAATGGGAGCATACCTATATCCACCAGAAACATTTAGCCCTTTTTTCTCTGTTCCACCCTAACCCTAACTCCGACCCCTAAGGCCTAACTCTAACCCCTGACCTCTAACAAAGCGGCTCAAAGAGGCTCCCTGCTAGCTCTTACCCTAACGTTACCCTAAAGTTTACCCCCCGTCCTGGAATACATCTTTCAATGGAGTAAGAACCCCTTTATGCTTCCATATTTGTAGTTTATTTGAAGTGCTTTATATTCAAAATGGACCCTATTCAAAGCTGATTGGCTTGAGAAGCTGAGGGTTTATGGGAGCCCCTCTCCTAAACCAATCACAAGGGGCAAGTAATCAGTGCAGGTGTGTGGAGGATCTGGACCAATCAGGAATTGACAAGTGTACTCCACTTGTTTCCCTGCATTTTGGTATAAGTAACCAGCACTACTCCTTACAACATATCCTCTGATGAAGCCTAAGTTCAAGCGAAACGTCAGGACGTTTTTTTATTATTATTCTTGTTTTTAACTATTGTTTTTATCGTTTCATTTCTAAGAGATCTTATGATCAACAAGTGATTGCTATGTTGATTTCTTCTTCAAGTCACTATTTTTCCAGAACTATTCCCTAAGGATTTACACTCACCAAGGAAATCTCATTTTGTAGAACCCATCCGAAAGAAACTACCAAGTGAGTAAACAACTGGATTTGAACTAATAACTTTATTGTAAAGGGTGTACACACGGAATAATGACACCATGGGACAGAGTGGTGGGGGGAAACAAGTTTGGAGGTTCTCTTACAGAAAAAAAAGATTATCCCCTATCCCAACCCCAACCCTAATCCTAACCTCAACCCTAACCCCAACTCCTAACCCTAACCCCAAATGTAACCCCAACCTCTAAATCTAATGCTAAATCTTCCAATATGGACATTTTTGGCTGGCATCCTGATTCACTAAGGTTCAGAGGTTGTGACAGACCTGCTGTTGTTGTGTTATTGATGCTGTTAACCTTATGACAAAGTTCATGAGTGAGGTATACATAACACTGTACCTTTACCATAAAGTTCAAGGTACAGTGTGTAAGATTTAGCAGCGTCTAGTGGAACAAACTTGGCAGATATGGAATATAATATTCATAAGGATATGATAATTAGTATATAACTTCAGTAGAAAATGAATTGTGTTTTTATTAACTTGGATTGAGCTACAGTATGTTTTACCACATGAGGAGCAGGTCTTCCTCCGTCAGTCCTGTGAATTTTCTACAGGAGCCTTGAATGGACAAACCAACCAATGCCTTCAGAGATGGACTTTCATGTTTTTCAAGACCAATGTAGGTTCTTCAACACATTAGGGTTGTAAGATGGTTGCAATCTGAGTATCTTTGAGTCCCAAACTGCAGCGTCTCAGTTTATATGATCATGTTCGTATCATTGCACATACAGTACCATGTGCTCAGTTTGCACATGGAACTGTATTGAATTTAAAGGATTGCTGTTGATCAATCATAGACTAGGACATTTAAACCACAAACCCTTTTTCAAGCAAACTTCACGTCAGATTCCAGTTGACAGCCCCCCGTGGCACAAGAAAGCAAACTGATGTTTGTGTGGATCACTTCATGGTGGACTGCACTTTAATACCCTGAAGTGTTTCAGACATTTACACACAAAAGAAGCAGATACAAGATGTCAATAATCAGTCGTGAGACATTCTTTCTCCTGTGACTGCTTGAATAAACGTTGGAGAGTTAGAATATCAATTTGCATGATGTTAATGTGCACTGACTCATATCTGGTAAACCGTTATATAACTTTGCATTGTGTTATTTAGCATCTGGTAACCTTTGGCTGTCCTTCTGAGTCAAGCAGGGGAATTCAAGTCACCGGAGGCAACGAAGGAAAGTGTGTTATATATCACAAACGCAACAAGAACAACCTTGTTTACTTCTGAGCTCCCATTAAAAAAAAAAAAAAAATTCAACCTTTTAGGTGCGTGACAAAAAGGTTTTCTCAGGACACATAGCATCCAGCGATTGTTTTCGCAATGTGTCAGAGCACAGGATGCTCACATTCTCGCTGTGTGTTTTCCAGACAGTAACAAATGAGCTTTTGATTGAATTCATCAACAACATGGCATCTGGATGAAAGATGATGAGATGGAGGGAAGGAGATCGAGAGAGCCAAGGGAGGGGGGGGGGCGGGGGAGGGGGGTGCAGGGTGTCAGCGACTCAGATCTTATAAAGATAGAGATATAGAATAAGAAATGAAGATCAAGAAACGATAAAGACAAAGATGGATACACATCTGTCTCCTCTCACATCTTGATCATATAAATTTAGGAGCTAATTTTTTTTTCCCCTATGTCATCATCCAAAATTAATCATTGGTGTTGAACTGATCAAACTGTGAACTGACTCTTTGACCACGTTGGGATTTCTGTGTGTTTGGGCAGATTCAAGGTTTCCAAGGGTTTGTGAGCAAAAGAAAAAGCTCCTGTATTCACTGTACCATGTTGCAACTGTTTCGCAACTGACTTTGGGGTTTTGGTTGAGGAAAAGATTACTTCATGTACTGAATATGCATGCATCCAGTAGTCCAGTGTTTTTGCGCCTTTCAATTTGATTTAAGGTCGGTCAATTTAGAGCTCAAAGTGGTTTCGTTTGATTAATGTCATCATAAAATGAGCTTTTCATTCCAAGGGGACATTAGATCAAAGATTTTGAGGTGGATTTAAAAAGAAAAAAGAATAATAATAGGAATATGATTTAGAATTGCTAACACTCATACTAAAGAACCATTGAAAAGAATCGTAACATTCGGAATATTAACTTAATTTACGAGGGACAAAGACCAACAAATACAGGAAAAAATCACACAACTGCTGCTTCATTTTGGGCTCAAAACCAACTTGTTGAAAAGCAAAGTTATACAAATCAACAAGGAGAACAATTCACCATTAACCATAGACCGAACCAGCTAGAGGAGGTAGTCAGTTCCACATACCTTAGAAGTATGTGAAGAAAGGAAGGGAGGAAGATGTCGAAGCCAGAATCGGAAAGGCAAGGACATATTTCAAACATGTTGAATAAAATCTGGCAAACAAAAAAAAAACACCCAAGACCAAACTACAAATCTTTCACTCAAACATCAATACCCAAAGACAATCATTAGAATCTACTGGCCCAACACCAGCTCAAATGTCACCTAGCAGGACCTAGGACCTAGAGCCACAGAACACAAGATAAAGGCCAAAAAGGATGTTATAGAGAAGTTTTATCGATGGTTTTTCATCCTCAGGGATGTTTTTTAAGTTACTTTAACTTTAAATCAGTCAGAAGTGTTTGTGTGTGAGAGGAGAGGGAACGCAATCCTCGCCAGGTTCAATTAAAGGTGAAGGAAATAATCAAGAGTATCTGCGTCTTTATGAAACCAATCGCAAATAGGCCAGAGTTTTACTCTGCTTCGCGTCTTTATGCACGCCGAGATGCAGGCAGAGCTTAAAAACATCATCAATCAAAAATACGTATCGTTTTACTGTGAACACAGAGCTGATTAGTCTGTTGCAGCCGGACCCTTTCGGCACGCTCCGTGGACGGCCCGTCCTCGCCACTGACGCTGGACACAGCATAGGTAGAACCTGCAGTGGTGGACGGAGGTTTGGTGGGTGGACGTTTTTGAGAAAAACACATGGCAATAAGATTACTCCGTAGAGCTCAGGTGAATAATGGACGAATCAGATCGCTATTTTATTTCATCCCTATATTTCTTTATTTCTCTAGTTGTACAATTACTAATACATATGTTTATTCAGATACTGTAGTGCCATTAATATTTGGGATAGTTTTGCTTTATTTATTCAACCCTTTATGGTTTTGGCGTTGCCATATGTCAAAACGAAAGGAAAACTGTTGAAATATGTATGTAGCCTTTTGTAGTTGTAGTAAGATTATTAGCAATTATGTTGGTGTACATACTGTAATAATGCGAGTCCTTCCCGTTTTTAATGTTATTACAATTTAATAACATGATTAATAATATTAATAATTAATAACATAATTTCCATAGCCTCATATAATCTTTTCTCTCCAAGTGTTCAGATAAACCACTTCCTCGTTTCCCTTATTTACATCACCTGCTGGACACAAATAAATAGGCCTTTTGAGTTTTTTCAAATTAAAAGCCTTTCCGAGATAAAATGGAAAGCTTCTCTAAGTGGGACCGTGCGTGTTGGCGAGAGTTTCCCGCTTTCATCTCGACATGAAAGCAAAAAAAAAAAAAAACCTGGTGGGTTTTACACTTAAGGGAGGTTGTAGCGCACATATTTTACAGACCTTTTAGACATTTTCCAAAGCCACATGTGATTTGTTTTGCAGTGGAGCATTTGTTGGGTCGATCATGCTAAGACCACAAATGGATTTCTATCTCTATTAAGGGTGTAATTTCTTCTCCATTCTCCGTACAGTTCCTGAGGAAGACGTGAGCATCCCTGATCAGGCTGTTTATTTAGGCAGTGACCATTTCACTGATTTCAACATGCTTTTGATTAATAGAGCTCTCTGTTCTCTAATTTAATCTTCTTCAAAACCCTTTTTAGTTTGTATAATTGGAAGCAATCTACATGGAAATGCTTGAATGGAAGCATATTCTCTTTTTGATCACATTTCCATCTGTGACTGTTTTTACATTTCTTTCATGCCCATCGTCTCTAATCTTTCCATTTTTTGGTCATCTGTCCTTCTTTCCGCTCAATCTCTTTAGTCTTGCATCTTTTTGAGAAATAATTGGTCCTAGAAGAGTTTTATTGAAGACGGGAAAAGCTCTCCAGGCTAAAAGGTCTGTTGACTGTCAGTTATCTGAGACGGCAGACATCTGTGGTCTCAAAGTTTCCCATTCGTTGTCTATGTAGGACACCATACAATGCATTCTGGTAGTGCTGCATTGCATTTTGAGACAAAAGTGGTGTGTTGGCCTAACCCCACCCTCCTATGTGCTTCTGTTCAATTGTCATTTTCCTTGAGTACTTCTTCTAGGTAATCGGTATATTTGTGGGTTTTCTCCAGACAAATATTTCTGACCAACCAGCAAACAGAGAGCATGGCTGAGAACGATGACCTTGAGGTAACATATAAATGTACACTTCCATTCAAAAGTTTGGGGTCACCCAGACACTATGCGTTTTCCATGAAAAGTCACACTTTTATTTACCACCATGAGTTGTAAAATGAATACAATATAGTCAAGGCATTGACAAGGGTAGAAATAATGATTTGTATTTTTTCCTTCAAACTTTGCTTTTGTCAAAGGAAGATCATTTATATAGCTTCTCTAACCAGTTAAACTGTTCTAACATGTATGCATAAGGGTTTCCTAATCATCCATTAGCCTTCTGACACAATAAGCAAACACATTGTTCCATTAGAACACTGGAGTGATAGTTGCTGGAAATGGGCCTCTATACACCTATGTAGATATTGCAACAAAAACGGACATTGCAAGTAGAATAGTCATTTAAAATATTAGCAATGTATAGAGTGCATTTCTGATAAATATAAAGTTATCTTCATTGAAAAAAAACAATGCTTTTCTTTAAAAAATAAGGACATTTCTGAGTAACCCCAAACTTTTGAAACACTAATGTTTGCATAACTAGTGTCTATGAAAAGTAACTATTTACTTTATTTGTAATTTTTTAGGGAGCAGGTTTCACAAGCCACTTACATAGAATACAATAGCATAGACAGGTACTTACCCATAACCTTGGAGCCAGGAGGGAGAACTCATCTGTAATCTTTGTAGAAATTGCAGGTAGGTGCGCATGTAGCTTATGGAGTTGTCTAGCTGAAGCTTTAGTTACTGAGCAGGCTTCAAAAACACCATAATGTAACCTGGTGGAACCTTTAGTTTAACCCCAGTTGGCTGGTGTTGCTAACGTTAGCGTTCTGGCAAGGACCAACGTTAGCCGCTTTGCTAAAGTAGTAAAACACTGCTTCAGCATGATTTGCAAGTGTTTAATGATGTTGCTGGTGTTACCACCTTTGCATGTGGCTACGTTACTGCAGTTAGCTGACTTTTCAACACTTCTGATGACTTTTCTCTTATTTTATTTAGACCTGTGTCTTGACCTGTGTCTTGTCTGGTCACATCTCTACATTGTTGGTCACCTTGACTTCTCCCCTCTTTGCAAAGTAACTTGGACAAATTCTTCTCTCATGTTTTCCTTGTCTCTCTCTCTCGCTCTCGCTCTTTCTCTCTTCTTTCCTTCCCTCTTTTCTCTGCTTAGTTCTCTCACTCTGAGATTTATAAAAGGCTCCATTGTGAATGTTTGTTGACATTTTAACTGTATCAGTTATGTTAATTTGCTTTTGGACGCAAACTGAATGTCCACCCAAGCTAAGCCTGGCGTGTGAGAAGCTTCCAACAGTGTGTGTGTGTGTGTGTGTGTTTGTAGGTTTGCATTTGTAGCCCGCATGTGTTTATGTGATTCCTTGCTCTACATGTGTGTCTATTCACGCGTGCTTTTCGTGTGTTTTTAGGGTGGTTAGGATAATTGGGAATAGGCTCGGAATGCCAGTCTAGGAAAATACCCCGGGAACGTCTCAGCTCCTGTGTATGTGAGGGAGAGAGAGAGTGTGTCTGTGTGGGTAGGTTTTCCGGATAAGAAGCTGGAAGCCGTCAGGTGGAGGGGATCAGATATCGGAATGCTGATTGGAGGTCTGTCTGTCTGTGTGTGTGTGTGTGTGTGTGTGTGTGTGTGGAGACAGAGGATAATTAGCTTAATGGTCAAATGGCTCAGCTAAATCCTGTTAGTATCCCTGTGAAAATAGCTGAATTGAAGGTACACAAACACACACTGATACATATTCTGTTAGGATCTGTGGTCTAAATAACAGCGCAGGGTTTCCATTGAAAAAAAAAAATAATAATAATGAGAAAGAGGCCTGTGGCGTGAGATTCCCAGTGGACATTCAGCTTTCATCATCATCATCCATCCTCTTATTGATGGTGTTCTTGTGCTTCCAGTTCTTTTATTCAACGATTTTGTCTTGTTTTTCTATCTATCTAAAACATGTACAAGGCTGATAAATGTCCTCCATTTATGGAAAGATCATCATTTGGGTTTAAATGTGATGAAAATGTCCCAATATGACAGTAAAAATGTGGTCGGGAACAGAGCTGCTTGTGTTGCTTTGCTACCTTTGATATAAAGAGTGCATTAATTTTTTATGAATAACTATTAATGGTGAAAGTGACCAACCTGTGTACACCATGCACAGCCAGGCTCTCCAACTCTCCTTCCCTCAGCATCTTATAATTAATACCCTTTCAATCTGCCAACTGCCTCAGCCTTATTCCTCTGTCTTTAAGTCCCCCAACCACAGTCTAACACCAAATTTTATGCCAATTCATTCAGTAGGAGCTGAGATTTTTCACTGGATATGTGAAAACTTTGACCAGACTTTGACCTTTTAAATATCTGTACGAAATTCCTTGACAATGCCTCCAAAGATAAAGATGTTTTTGGTCTAAGATAAAGATATAAGACTTTCTATATACAAAAAATGCCTATTTCTTTCAAATTTTCACAAATTTGTTTAAGTCTATGTTGAGCATTTGTCCTCTTTCCAAAATAATCCATCCACCTGAAAGGTGTGACATATCAAGATGGAGGTTAAAGAACATGATTATTGGACAGGTGTGTCTTAGGCTGGTCACAATAAAAAGACAATAAAATAAAAATGCAGTTTTATTTGGGAAAAAAGTAATGTATTTGGTAGATATCTATGGATTTCACAGGTCTCGGGTACAGATTTGCATTTGGAGGGGTTGAAAACCAATCTAGTATCTGCTGTGACCACCCTTTGTGGTGACACATCACCACATAGAGTGTTGCGTGTAGAATGTTGGACCATGAGTTGTTGGATATTGGCAGGAATTGAAACACACTTCCATAGACGCTGAACCAGAGCATCCCAAATATGTAGGTGACATGGCTTGTGAGTATTCAAGGCATGAGCGAACAATGTATAGATCCTTGCAACATGGTATCTCTGAGCATTTAAATTAAAACAATATTAGATGAAGATGGTGGAAGTAGAGGACCACTGGTGTGGTTATATGTGGTCTGTGATTGTGAGTCCAGTTGGATTTACTGTAAAATTCTTGGAAAAAATGTTGGAGTTGGCTTACGCTACTGAAATGAACATTCAATTCATGTGAAACACAGACTGCAACACTCACTCACTCAAATCTCGCAGCATCTGTGGCATTTTGTTGTGTGATAAAACTGCAGAGTTCAGCAGGGTTGAGATTTCTGAAGCGCACATGCAACTGATCTAGATCAGGGTCGCATGGCTTCAACATCACCGCCGCTAAGCTTCACAATTTACAAGTGAGGTATTTTCTGACATAGTTTGTCTTAGAACAAAACATTACAATCCCTTCAGCTTGGTTTAAACACAAATCGCATTTGAAGTTTTTAATAAAAAAAACAATATTGACTCCCAGACAGGGAAACCACAACTACTAAATGCCTGAAAGTCTCTTTTAAATCAGGTTTTACCCTAGATGACTTTTGATTGGGCAGTTTCTCTATTTGTCCCAGTTACAACCGTAGAATAAATAGATCTGCATTTTATATCATTAAAAGTATAATAAATCACTATTTCAGGAACATAATCAAACTCACAATCCAGTCTCTGCGAATGCCCTGGTCATCCATTTATCTGTGAATGTTTTTGTTCTTGTTCAGTCTTTCTTTCTCTTTGCTTCTCTTTGTTTGGCTGTTTGTTCTAACAAATGTCATCAGCCTTTCTCTGCCAGTCACACACCTTGTAATAATTAGTGTAAATTGGAAACTTGCGTTATTCGGGTTTGTTCTTGCTCGCGGCTTCCAACTCTTGGGTCATAACCTTGTTGACACTTTAATTTTCTACATTTTTCTGTCATTGTATCCCACTATTATTTCCTTCACTTTCATTTCCAGTGTGCTTCATTGGCATGAAACACAATAGTACCCAGTAGAGCAAACTCTGCTCTTGGTACAAATTGTAAACATATTCTATTCGAGGCTGTGGCATTACCAGTAAATTATGACAAACTAAAAATTTAAATTAAAAAGGAGGCCTGGTACCCTCAAGGCAACCATGAACCCCAGTTCACATCTGACCTGGGACCTTTATTTCTCTGTCTGCCCTCATTTCCTGTGATTTCTCTACTGTGTGCTCCTGTGAATGCATAAAATGCCTTGATGTTAGAGACTAGCTTCAGCTGTGTATGTAGTAGACATCCCAATGTCCATCAAGACATGATACAGAGTATGGTTTCACACTACTAGGGTATTGCTCGATTGCTTGGCTCCCAGAATTGCTGTTTGCTGCATTTTCAGGGTGCAGTCTTTTTGGAGAACATCCGATCAGTTTCATACTTGACACTGCATTCCATTGAATCTTCCACATTATACCTGCCAAGACTAAAGTCGATCTGATGAAAGGTTATTGAGATATGTGAAGGACCTCCCTTCCGTTATAGACGGATGATGGTGAGACAGCCTATTGGCTGAATGGCACCAAATTTGTCATGGTCACTAAGACACTATCAAATGTCACCAATATGCAGTTTGCATAGTTTGAGGGCCAGCTACACCAAATATGTGTGGAATATTAAAAAACAAATATGAGAAAGTTCCTTTTTCCGACTTTATCCATCAATGTTTTCTACTAAATTTGGTGGTGAGGAAGAGGAGTGATGAAAAAATGATTTGGTCAAAATTACAAACAGTTAGAAATCAACATTGGACAAATTGCACCAACTTGCATGTTGAACTTACTTGTGTCCCCAACCATACACGCTCCAAAGGTGAAGGGGACTGAATTGTTGAAATATGTGACTCACAACCGATATTCCTGGCTTCATTGTAAGATACCACTCTGCTGTTGTATGAAACAGCAGTCAGTCAGTGGTTTTCAATCAAGAACGTATGCCTGCAGATCCTGGCTCCATGCTTCTTTGTGAAGAGACAATGGAATTTCAAAAACAAATCTGATGTACTGTATTTATAATTGCATGTTACACATCCTGAACTTTATTGCTTCCCGCTGGTATTGTTTCTGTTTTCATGTCTCCACCACCTCACATTAGCTACATCACATCTGTGGCTGTGGATGTTTCTGGATGTGTTGTGAGCATCTACAATCGCCTTACTCCATGCATGATAAATCACATCACTCACAGCGATTTAAAGGAAACTGGAAAGGAGCCACCGGATCTGGTCAGCAACACATTGGCGCCTGTTAAAAGCACCTCGTCTGAAGGCACCTTAAGAGTGACGGATCATGCTGGCTTTCTGTCCGTGGACTGCTGCAGCTCCTCTGTGGAGAACATTTGGTCAAAAACTCATTCCGTCTTTGTCAAACCAGCTCTACGTATTGACTAAAGTAACAGAAACTTCAGTTGATGAAGATTAAAAACTGTCTAGTTGTAGAGCGTCCTAAAGCTGCACTAAGTAGTATCCTTTAATAACAGATAAATGACTAATAACTACTTGTATGAAAAGAGTTTCTTGTAATGCCGTACCCACAGAGAATTACCACACTAATCGTTAGTTCCCTCTCAGTCTTACTGAGCCTTTAATATATTTTGGATGAAGTTTTTGGTTTTCTGGTCTGAAACTCTCTGAAACCCCACTTCCAATTGTAGGAGGAAGCTATTCAGCAAAAAAAAAAAAAAAAGAAGAGAAAACACCACAGCACCAAGGTTAGTCAATG
The DNA here is from genome assembly GCA_030544235.1 of Lepturacanthus savala. Lineage (NCBI taxonomy): Eukaryota > Metazoa > Chordata > Actinopteri > Scombriformes > Trichiuridae > Lepturacanthus > Lepturacanthus savala. The sequence goes on from CM060483.1 coordinate 18,519,888, forward strand.
TTAGTGAGCAGCTGGTGGACACATCACACACTGGGCCTCATACAGCAACTTTCACTAAGATGTTTCTTATATTTTCTCTTAAATTTCTGATATTGAGAATGAGAGAAATCGACTCCAGCAAAAGTTCTTAAAGGAGATTTGAGCAGAAGCGTAGTAATTTAGTCCGGTGTTGAGTAAGAAGCAGCAGCCCACTTCATAGCGATGCGCTATAAAACGGGGGGGTTTATGGTACCGTTGCCCCATTGTGTTTGTCAGTCAGTCAGTCATTTTCTATACTTGCTTATTCCTCATTAGGGTCGCAGGGGTCTGCTGGAGCCTATCCCAGCGCGTTACGGCGAGAAGCAGGGATACACCCCAAATGGTCGCCAGCCAATCGTGGAGCACACACACCATTCACTCACACACTCCTACCTATGGGCAATTTAGAGTCTCCAATTAACCTCAGCATGTTTTTGGACTGTGACAGGAAGACCCAGGACCAAGGAGGTCTTGAACCTGCGACCTTCTTGCTGTGAGGCAACAGCGCTAACCCCTGTGCCACCTTGTGTTTGTCCTATATAAAAACCAAAGTAATTGTTTTTGGAGCCAAAGTGAGTGATTAAAATTCAGCACTCAGCTTCAGTTGGTAATGATAAAAAACCACAAACCAAGCTAAAGTAGTCATGGACTCAGACCGTAATTTCAACAACCATCACACAGTCAGCCTGCTAAGGGTTAGGGTTAGAGGTACTACATGTCCTGTAGAAAATAGGGCTGTGCATAGGGCCTTATTTGCAGAAAAAAAAAAATCTTAGAAATGTGGGAACATAGGGATGGGCCCGACCTACTGATGCCTGGTGCAATTTTTAATGCACTCTCATCTCCTCTCTGTGGTGGTTGTTGGTTCATATTAATGTCCTGAGCTGTATCTGTTGTGCATGTCCACTACTGGGAAATGGGATCATCCATATGCTAGCTGCATCCTATGTTCCCTGACTCCTATGTTCCACACTTTTTTTGTCTGAATGGAAACCATAGGACCCTTTTTCAGAAAAGGGGTTTGGGTTTGTGGTTGGGGTTAGCTGGGAACAAAGAAGAATAGGACTCTTTTTTTTTTTCTGAATAAGGGTCATGTTCCCCGGTCACAGAACATAGGACCTGGGTCACATAGGTATACTCCTCTGGCAAACAGAGGAACAGTATTTGGACACTTATTGTTCTGTAGAGAAAAACCACAACAGAGCTAGATAGGTAATGAGTGTTTGCCAACAGCTTAAAGCTACTTTAACTGCTGCAAAGCGGCCGAAAAAAACTGATAAATTTTGCTTAGTTTAAGTTTGAAGCTACTGTTTCCTTCATTCATGACCTTGATGCTAATTGTTGCCCATAAAAAGCTGAACCTCAACCACTAACATCGTTTAAAGTTACGTTTGGATTGCTCGGTATCTGCAGCTACAGCAAGAACACCGATCTGTTCTCAAAGCCGCACTTCTGCATTTCTAACGTGAGGTCATTGTAATAGACTTGTGGAATGACTTCTTCTCTCTGTCTTTGCTTCTCACTCCATCTTTGATTGTTGTGGAAAACTTTAGAGAGGTCTCTATCTCACACATGCACACAAACACACACACACACTCACACACTTGTCTCTAGGGAAGGGACCACAGTCTTGTTTGTCTCTGCAGGCATGGGGGAGCAAACTGGAACGTACATTGTTTTCAAACCAGGCGCTCCCCGCAAATATCTCCCCCTCAGAGCCTAATGTGAGGGATGTGTTTTGGTGGTGGTGGTGTGTGTGTGTGTGTGTGTGTGTCTGTGTGTTGAGAGGTAGAGGGGTTAGTAGCTTGGTTTTGGTCATGTCGGTGGATCTGCCAACAGCAGAAACCAAAGCACAGCTGAGCCTGGGATCCCTTTTTGGCTCATTATGGTTCCCTGTCTCTTTCACTCTTTGTCTTTCCTTTTGTTGTCTTTTTTCCCCTCCTCTCTTTCTTTCGGAAATTCTTCTGCCCCTATTTGTGTTTTTTAATCCATCAAATCTCTCATTTACGTTCTCTCTTTCCTTCATTCTTTCTTTGACTTCATCCACTGCTGTTACTCTCTCAAGGTCAGGTTAAATGGCATTGTTTTTGTGCTGGAAGGTTGCTGATGTAGTAATTACTCCTTCATCTTGGTCTTGCTTGTTCTCTCTATTACCAAAAAGCTCAGGTCTATTGGAACAGCTTTCAGTTGGTTTGTATTGACTGTTTGAATTCCAGTTATCATAGTGATTACCTGATTTCAGTCCAGTATTGCGAAACTTTAAATGCTGCTGCAACCAAGTCCTGATAATTAGGAACTGATAATTAGTTCCTGTAAAAACTGGGTTTACATGAAGCTGCATGGTCAGACATCTTCTTTGTTACATCTCTTTTTTTTCTCTCTTCAATTTTGAATTGAATTTGTGATGTAATGAGAGCCTGTACCAGGTGCTGAGCCATGCTCCATACTTGGGACACTCGGGTCTGATATTCCTGATGTTGTACAAGGCATGTCGACATGAAAGGGCAATTTAAGCCACATGAGCCTTAAACGTTAATCGGGGTTTCGAGCAGTCTTTGCAGGCATGGGTTGGGTTGATTTGTGCTGGATATTGTTGTTTTGAAGGACTGGTTTGGATTCCAAGCTGCTCAGCATTAGCGATGAAGGTGGCGTTTTTCATCCAGTTCAAGATAGAAACAGGATATGCCAAAATCCAAGCTGATACTGTGTGGTCTTCCAGCAGGAATAATAGAGAGAGCTGGGTATTATCAGCATAGCAGCGGTATGAGAAGCCATGGGAGTGGATGATTGCGCCAAGTGAGGAGGTGTATATTGAGACGAAAAGAGGACCTAACACTGACCCTTGGATAAGCTGTGTGGTTTGAATGCTTCCCCTCTCCAAGATATTCTGAAAAATCCCCCTGAGAGGTAGGATGTGAACCAGCAGAGGAAAACCTGCGATGCCAAGATCAGTGAGTGTGGAGAGTGGGATTTGGTGGATAACAGTGCTGAGCAGCAGTAACACTGAGGACTGACCAGCGGCTCAAGCCTAACTTACTGATTCCATTACTTAAGTCAAGTCAATGTTGTTTGTATAGCCCCAAATCACAGATTACGGATTCACTAAAGGGGGTTTTACAGTCTGTTTAGCAATACAACATCCCTAGAATCCTTGTAGTGTAATGTGCTTTGAGTGGTCAAAATGATTAGAAAGATGCGATACAAATCCACTTAATTCCTAATTTAATGCAGCCCCTTTCATCTTGTTAAAATACTATAATCTTTGCGATAGTATCTGATAGTCAAATGGTGTCAAATGATGCAATGAAGTCTAACAGAACAATCATAGGGATAAGTCCGTTGTATGATCATTGAGAAGGTCATCTGAAACCTTTACCATCTGTGCGCTATGATGCACTCTAAATCCTGACTGGAAATCTTTATATAAACAATTATTATGTAGGAATATGCAACTGTTTGGCGGCTACGTTCTCCAAAAGAAAAAAAGGAAAGTTCGATATAGGACTCTAGTTGGCTAAAACAACTGAAAGGGTTTAATTACTGCTACTCTAAAGAACTGTGGTACATAAGTGGATAATAAAGATATATTGAATTTATCCTGCAAACAAGTGCCAATCGAAGGAAAAGTTTCCTTAAGTGATCTAGTTGGTGTAGGATCCAAGAGACAAGATGATGGTTTGCATGAGCAAAACTGTGAATCTATTTTAGAAAGGTCGATTGGAGGAAAGGGGTCTAGATATAGAGCATGCTCTTTTCTTCTGTCTCTAGGCTCTTTCTGTGTTTGAGGGTAGAGCCAGAATGATTTGGATCCTACAGATTAAAAAGAGACTTGGTTATAGACTGCATTCCAGTACTTTTGATAACCAGGATAGGATTGAAAGGGGTAAAGGTTTTTTGAGCAGCAGAAAAGCAGTGGGGAAGACACCTGTTGTAAGCAAGGAGTTGATGTGTCTGGCTGCAGCATCAAAGGTGGTTGGATGGAGTTGGGTCCGAGATTACAGCAGAAATCCTCCTCAGTCTTGTTAGCTGGCAGTGTTAGATTGAGTTGTTCAGACTTAGAGAAGTGGTTACTAATAGCAGAGACTTGTCTGTCACATATATCTGTACATGTAACAGATCAGTGTGTTTGTCTTGGTGGTCTAAGTGTGTCCATGCATATGAATGCAAGCACTTTTTTCGACGTGTCAGCAAGTGGTGCTCTCAGTTCCCATGTATTTAGTCATACCCAGTGTGTGGATGTTTGACATACAGTGTGTGTGTGTGTGTGTGTGTGTGTGTGTGTGTCTTCCGCCAGCTTTCCAGCAGCATAAGCCCCCTCCAGTCTCTTGTGGCATCAGATGAACTCCAGCAGAGGTCTGGGACACAACCCAACAATCCCAGTCTCTACATTTAAGAACATCATACCCACTCTGCTCCCCCGGCCAACAATATGACAACAATAATATTTTACCCCATTGCTTTCTTCTCCAACAATACAGGGAGAGGATCTAGGATTTTAGATTTTTAATGGGTGCAGGGATTGTGGGGTTTAGTGATAATAGGAATAAGAATCCATGAGATTTACCAAGTTGGCAGAGATTCTCTTAAGTTCAGTTGTTACGTGGCATTTTGAAAATAATAGATTCTGGGCCCAGTCCCTCATTTTTCTTTTTTTTTTTCTTTTGTTAAAGATCCCATATTGTACACTTTTCCTGGGGTGTATTTAAAGTTTTGATATTCCTAAAATCAAAAATGTAAGTACTGAAAGAACCTCTCAATATAGTTATATAACATCTCCTCTTAAGCATCACTTTAGAGCTCCAGAAAGAACAGGTCATCTTGGGTCAGTCTCATTAATAATGAGTTCCTATTGGCAGATTTGAATGTCTGAGGGGGGTGACTGTGTAGTTGTGAAATCACAACCTTATGGAAGTCCTGATGCTTAATTTAAAAGCACAGTGTCTGAATACACCTAAACATAGGACAGTATTTATATATATATATATACACTTACATGTTATAATCAAAAAGCATTTAAAATATCACTATAGTGATATATTGATATAGTTCAAATAGTCTAGTAAGATTCCTGAAAAGTGTGACTTCTACAAGCATTTTTGGGAACCAGATTTTTTAGCATAATTGAGGTATGTTTAAACTGATAAATCTGGTTCACAAGGGAAAAAAAGAGGTTTTGGCCTAATGTAACCAGACATACAAAAATGGCAAAGAAAGTGTCTCTACCCATGTTCTGAGGGTTACATAATGTGATTAAGGCATTTTTAATGTCTGATTTAAGTAATTGACTCAGAACTACAAATTATGACTGAGAATTGGTGACCAAGATGGTCAGAAGAGAAGAGTTGAAGAAACCAACGCTACAGATAATGGGTAATAGGTATAGACATATTCTTTTTCAGATTTGAATTGCTGTTATAGAGTTATTGAAGAAAATTGGAAAGATGGTAGCAATTTTGTTATGCAAATTAGAAGGTCAGAAATATCAGAAATGTTCTTGGGAACATGGTTTATCTGATTCATCATACCTGCATGCTGCTAAGTCTGGTTCCCAACTTTTACCTATAAATGCTTATAGAGCCCAATACAGGGCCTTTTTTCAGAAATCCCACTAGACTATGAAACAGACCAGCATTATATGAGCCAGAACGGATTTATGATAAACATTATAACAAAGATTAACATCCATTTTATTATTATTGAACTCTACAAGAATTCACATAAGGAAAAGAGAACAAAGATTAGAAGTACCCTCCCTATACTTATGACTGGAAGTGGACTGAGTGTACATTTGTCTGGAATTTATTTGACTGTTCAAGAAGTTGTTATTGATGTTTGTGTGAACCTAAAATTAAATCTGGGAATGAATAGAAAGAAATTCATTTTTTTCCTTTAAGACTTTAAAACTCAAGAGAATGAGAAAATCACTGTTATTAATATTAGGCTTTTACTCACGATAAGAGAGCAGTGCTTCAGCCATACTATAGAAGTACTGTATTAGATAATGGCAGTGCAACAACATTAGCTAACTACTTCCTTCTCATTACTGAGGCCACGATTCAAACTGTCTCTCCATTCAGTTTGTGTTGGCTCAGATGCTCTGAACAGCACAGAGGCACTGAAATGAATTATGAACATGTAGCTCACTGACATGCTTTCGGTGCTTGGCAGTGTTAAGATCTGGACTGCTGGAAATGTACATTGATGAGAATCACCAGCATCGTGCATCAAAAAGCCAAAATGATTAGAAAGAAATGTACTTGGCTTCTTTTAATTTACCTGGGCGGGCAGCCTGGATGTTAGCACTGTACTCTATCGTTTTTCTAAATTAACTCTTCAAACGACATACCAATCCCTCATTTGTGAGTACTCTTGTTGTTTCTAGGTCAGATATAGTTGATGGAGAAATATTTTTACACACAACACTCAATTTGTCCAATGTAGATTTATTTTGTCCAATGTTTCTTCATCAAATGTCACAATACTGAATCAAACACTTTTGATAGAGACTCATGCTTCATGATACACTCTTGACTCTTCATGTTTTGCTACTTTAATGCATGTCCGCTAAAGAAATGACTCAAAGGGTAACATTTCACCCCACAATGTTGCATCACCAACAGCCTCTTCCTGTGACTTTCTTTGCTTACTTAGAACAGTAATTAGTCATTTTGTATTTTTAAGTTGAAAAATTTGCAAAGTCCCCCACTTCCACAGTAACCAAGGGAATGTGGAAAGGTTACCAGGGGTGAAAAAAGTCTGCCAGCACTGGGTAGAGGTGTTTAGTCTGGGGAGGATTGCTTAAGGGTAGGCGTGCTTGTTTGGCTGGTAAAGGAAGGTTCCTGGAGACTAGGGTGGTCAGGAGAACTGATACTTAGGTACCAAGTGGATTCCAAAATTCTAAAAACGTGAAGGTATTCACTTTCTACAGTACAGGAAGTACTGGACCAGATCTGAAGTTGGCGAACGTATAAGCTAGTCTGCCATTAAATGCCAGAAGAAGAAGAGTGTGTACCAAACTTTGCATTTAATGCGAATGATAAGGAAGTTATAGTCAATTCTCAAAACATGGTATGCAAAAGGTGTATTCAGAGTATCTGAACAAGAAGAGGATGTCACAATGACAACATATGCAAAGTGTTATTCTCATTTTGAAATACATGTTTGAGACAGCTGGCAATGTTTTGTAGCCTAGCGTTCCATACAAGAGTGTAGAAAATTATAAGTTAACAGCAGCACAACAAGGAAATAGGCTTTAAGGTTGCAGGCTGATACAACAATATAAAGTCTAGTCGTCCATATAAGAAAGAAGGCAGAGTTGACTCTTACAGTAGGTGCCATCTTTTCCTTCATAGTACCAGGATCTTCTGAATAAGGAGTGTGGGATGTCACCACTGTAGACCCAATGTAAAAGCTAGATTACTGTGGATACCAAGAGCTGCAGACTTGGGTTAACGTTAGCTACTTTAGCTAAATTCTGCTAAGTGGGCAGTAATCAAGTAACATTGACCTTGCCAACATATTGGGGCAATATTCAAAGTCAGTGCAGGAACTTCTACCTATATAAGTCTTCAAACGTTATTAACTGCGCAATAATGCCCAAAGTGACCACCAGCAAATTTAGAGGGATTGAATTTAGCAATTGAATAAAATTATTGACTTTGTGTTTCAGTGTAAAGTTGATACTTTATGAATAGGACTCGGCTGGAGCATCTAACGACCATCAATGACACTTTAAGGCACCCACAATGGCTTCAGCTCTGAGACGTAGTAGTTGTTTGACATAGCTTGTATTCAAGGAATAACATGCCTTTGTTTTTCTCTGTTTGTGGGTTTTAATGCTTTAATATTGTCATTATAGTCAAACATTAGTTTCTTTACCCATGTTTCCCTTCATAATTAATGGACCACAGTAATGTTTATTTAACTACAAACATACACAAGCCATTTACTTCTACATTGTTGAAATTTCTTTAAGCTACCACTTGAATAAAATAGTCTTTGTCCACCACCGGGAGCAGAATTTTCCAATACGAAACATAATTCCAGAGATACTTGGCCGCATGTCCTCCTAACAGTCAAAATTGTTTTCTTTAACATTCAGCCAAGTTGTGTTTCTATTAAACATGGCCATGATTGTTTTCTACCAAGTGGCTTTTGTGCCTAAATTTAAGCTCATCAGGCTGGTATGGTGGCTCCGTCTCGTCTTTCCACAAAGACTTACAAGTCAGGTGAATCCCAGAATGATGCCCAGTGCATGCTGGGATGTGCCCTATTTGCTACCAGCCTTTAAAGGCCATGCAAAGTATGGGAAATGAACTCTTCACTCCTCTCTTTGTTTTTTGTCTTTCTCCTACTAATGAACAACAGTGCTGCTTTTCGCCTCGTCTCCCTCTCTACATCTGTCTGTCTCTTTCTCCCCCTCCTGACTCTATCTCTTTTTCCCTCCCTCCGTGTCTTGTTCTCTTTTCCATAATAATTAGCTCCCCTCCAGCCCGACTTCAAACCCTGTGGTCGGAAATCTGCATTCCGAGGATGGAGAGAGGCTGAGGAAGAAGAAGGGAGAAGGAGAGAGAAAGAGAGTTGGACAGAGAGGGAGGGCAGATGGCTGAAAGAAGCCATTGTTCCTTCATAAAAGCAGATAAGAGCCCAAGAACTGGAGGGCAAGTGTAGTCAAAATACTCTGTGTGCATGTGTGTGTGTGTGTGTGTGTGATGGCACAGATAAAGAAATAGAGTTTTCCTCAACAATTTAGATGTTAATGGGTTGATAGGGGAGGTTACCTGGCAGAGATTTGATACACACCTCTTCCCGTTTTTCCCTTTTTCTTCAAATCTTTCTGTTTCTTGCTTTTTCTTTTACATCTTTCTTTTTTTCTTTATCATTCTCATCCATCCTTCCCTTTTTTTGCTTCTTATCTACTGTCATACTTCCGGCCCGTCTGCTTCCAACTTCCCATCTTTTAAAGTCCTTCTCCATCATTTTATTCCTCATTGATTCTTCTCTTCACCGTCTTCTGTCATTCTTTATCCTTCAATTCAATTCCCTGCCTTTCTCAGTCCTTTTCTTTCATCACTCGCCTTTCCTTTTTCCTTCTTCCCTCTCTTTCTCCATGTTTATAAGGGAATTTTCAGGCCTTTTCAGGCTTTTAAGTCCCATTGAATTGGACTCTGATTTGTTTTTCCCCTTGGCGTGATTTGTTTGTGCATATCTGAACACAGTAATCGTACTCAGGTGCAGACCAAAACAACTGTACCGCAACTTCTTCTAAAGTGTCTTGATTATTGTGTTCAGATCTGCCCAAACTAACTCTGGAGCAGTGTGTTACACTAGTCATTTTACTTCTACATGGATGGAATTTGGAACTACCACTTGAGTAACATTGTAGTACTCTAACCTCCAATGGATGCATACCTGGGAGTGATCTGACCTTGATTCAACCGAGCTACTAGATGTACTCTTCAAGTTTAAGGTAAACAGCTCCCAAAACCGTGTGTTTTGCATGCTGGGATTCAGATAAGCAAAGTCAACACTTACAAACAGCAATCTGAATAAATATCTGACCGCATGTGTCCCAAGTGTGTTGTTGGCCAGATGACCACCATTATTACCTTCATCATGCCCTTCTTCAGGGTTTTTTGAAGGACTTCCTTCAAGACCTCCTTTAGGGCTACTATACCTTCTTGAGGACCTTCGTGATGACTTTCTTTAGGATCTTATTCAGGACTTTTTCCAGGATCTTCTTTAGGACCCTTTTCAGGACTTTATTCAGGACCTTTTTCAAGACCTACTCCACAATGTTTTTCAGTACTTTCTTTAGGGACCATCTTCCTTTGTTTTGGTTAACTTTTTTGTCTCAAAACGGAAACTGTACCAATGGGAAAAGCATTTTCCACATGCAGGGTAGTCCCATAGACTACCCTATAGACATTGTAGGAGTTATAAAACCCCTACAATGTCTGAAATGGATGCAATGAGACCAGTGATGTCTGTATAAGGTGATAGATATCTACATTTGAAGGTAGAAGGTTGGGTGATGGTTAGATAACATAAGAGGTTGTGCAAGCAGCAGAAGAGCACTGGTCCAGACCACATTTTGGCCTTTTACCCATTGTTTTGGGCATTTACCAGTTTCCCTAAGCCTAACCAAGTAGTTTGTGTGAGTATGTGTATGGGTAAGTAGTGGTATGCTACACCTGCTGAGCAGGTGTATTTTATGATGCAACTGCACTGTGGTTTAGTTCTTGTTAGCCTTAGGTGCAAAAACACTTGGTTAAAGATAAGAAAAAGACAATTGTTCAGGTTAAAATGATCACTTCAAAATTAGCAACATGACAGGACAAACAATCCCTTAAAATGACAACGCTACTATTAAAGTTTCCAGTTAACAGTGGTGTCAAACAGTCAGCTCCTGCAACTTTTCCTCCCGTGAAGCTAACTAACCATTTAACCAACCCTTGCTAAGAAAGTTAATCTAAAAAGAACCTTATCTGAACTACAGGTATATCACCATATCTCCAGGTCAAAATTACTATGGCCGCCAGATGGCATCGCTTACCAATGATAGTAACGGCTTCTAAACCTAAAGGTGGCAGGTGTTCCTTGCCCTACTAGCTGATAACCACTGATGACACCCATTCAATTGAGTGAAAACATCCAAAGCCTAAACCTAACCAGACCTCAACCACAACATTGTCACATCATAAAGCATCATTATAATCTACATAATTAACAGTGTATACCAGCCTCATAATGACGCTAAAGGATATTGAGTATTAGATGTTGAGGGGAATTGTGGGATGACAACTTGTTGTCCTTCAGCGGTTTGTTCAATGAACTCTTCAGGTTGATCAGATTGCAGGAGGTCCAGGTTGAGAGAGAAGAGTTCTAATTAATATCCACAGTTGGTAACATTGTTCAGCTCTTCAAATAAGTAGTTTCACTGGGAGAGTGTCCTCCCAATGAAAACAACCACATCAGTCATCAATAGAAAATACATTGATAGAACATATTATCCTCTGGTGGCCATAGGAAGTATGACTCTTGTGCACCAAGAGTGAAGAAATAGTGACAATATGAGACGGGCAAAAAGCCTGTAAGGTGAGGAGGTTATTTCAATAAGATGGATCCCTTTAATGATGATCTTTTTCTGACCTTAACAAAACAGTTTTAGTTGTCTAATCATAACAAAATCATATTACAAAATGCTCTAAAGTAAAAGGCACATTGTGTAAAATGTAAAAGCCTATTCAAATTATTGTAGCGAATTTCAACCTATCACTTGCATTGATCAGTGCACCTCCCATCTCCTTCTTATAGGTCACTGGTAAATTATGAGGTTCACCTTTCACTTTACAATCAACTCTATTGATTTGTGACTAATTTGACTTCCCTCTACATGGTTTTGAGTAACAACGTGATTCTGAGAAAAGGCATTAAGTTGAAAAGCTCTTGTTTCATATTACTGGCACCATTGATCGTAAGCCCATCATACCATTAGATCGATAGCCTTTATTTTGTCATCAGGCATCAGATTATGCTGTTTTCTGGTTAAACTTTGACATGACATCATCCATCAAGTTGCAGAGTGGTGGATTTAATATCATCAACACATCATCTTAAATCACAAAAAGTTTAATGTGTCAAATTTTGTGGCATTATTAGCACAGATATAAAAAGAAAAATGCCACAAACTGTATTTGACTGTTTGTCCCTGTTAAAGTGATGTCATAGACCATCTGAACCTGATACTAACCTCATTACCACCTTCATCAATAATTCATTTTGATGATGCCTTAGTGGTCAAACAAATCAGCTCACATACAGTAAACTTTCTTCAGATCATGTTATTAATCCTAATGAACAGTAACATACTGCACGTTTACATGTTTCTTTTTTTAAATAAAAGATTATTGATCTTCGAATTAATTAAATCAGCACAGGAAGTGACACATGCTACACGCACTGTAGTCGACATATTACATTTTGTTTATTCTTATTATCATATAATTAAAATCTATTTCCATGTTTGTGCTGTTTGTGAACCCCATCCCCCTTGCATTTTGGGATAGGTGGCACTGTTGTAGAAGAAAGTTGCCATAGTGAGATGTCTGCTCGCATTTTGCTTTTATGTCAGGTCATGTGGGTTTCACATGAAAGGATGAGCATGACTTGGATTCACATCACACACACATCATTAAAGCTGCTGTACTGCATATGTGTTCTGTTGTGTGTGTGTGCGTGTGTTATCACATATCTGTCTTTGTGAGGACCTATTTGAATTGTAGACCTTTTGAATGGGGACATTTGATCAGATCCTTAGTTTTTCATGGTCTATGCGAAGGTTAAGACTGGGTTTTAGGGTTTGAATTAGAATGTGGGTTAAGGCTAAAGACGGGTTTAGAAGTAAATACAGTAAGTGTGTGCATGCATGTGTGTGTTTGTTCTTTGAACTCATTTTGACTCCTGCACCTGTTTGGCTGAAGACACATCATTACAAGTTCACCTGAAGTTCATGACCCCACACACGACTTTGGTAATCCCCACAATTTAGATGATTTTATCTTCCCATCATTACTCACTGCTTTCACCGCCTTTTTTTTCCCTCTTCCTTGTTTCAACGTGTTATTCTTTCTCCCCCTCGCTCCATTTCCCACACGCACTCTTTCTCACTTTTTGTTTTTTATCTTTTAGTTTCTCTTCCTCTTAATCTCTTGGGTTTTGTTTTGTTTTTTACTGTGCCAGCCAGTCACATTTCCTCCATGACCGTCTTTCTCAGATTTCTCAATGAGTCTCACCTTTTCTCTCGCTTTCTTTTTTGTTTACTATATTCTGTTTTGTCTTTAATAGAAGGTGAAATAAACTAAAGAGATTTTAGAGAAAAACTACTTTTGATCCCAGTTGAGTGAAAGCAACTTTATGATCTCTTTTATTAGTTAAATATCAGCAGTTTTGGTCCTTCTCGGGGTCATTGGCAGAGCCTTCCATGGTCTTTAGCTAAATGACAGTTAAATTTAACTATCTTGAGAGAACTGAACAATAGCTGTTTTCATTTCAAAGTCTTATAAATGTCTGTTTTTAGTGGCTTTGAAAGATCTTGTCAAAGCTGACTCCAGTAAATCATTGTTTTACTCTTTCTTTTTTTTATGGTAGCAGCTATAATCGATATTTGCTTTATTAAAATTCGATCAAATTAGAATGTGCAACGTGAACAGCATGGTTTGTATTAATGAATCTGCAAAGAATGATCGGAGATTCTGCAGCTTCTTTGGCTTTAAAGAGCTTTATAGCATGTTTCAGCTAATTTTGTATCTGATTGACTGCAACTTTCTCTGTTTTGGTTCACTCTTGGCGGGCTCATAGCATTGCTTTGGACCGCAGCATGCAGCACTTTTCAGAGAAAAAGCTCCCAAAACCCACTGCACAAAACCTGCTCAACATCAAAAGCAACAAACAGACAAATAAATTCAAGATGGTTGTATAGCTGACCTAAAGAAGCCTTTTAGGATAGGAGTGTACCTATGTTCCCCAGGTCCTGTGGTCCCTGGGTCCAAAGGTACCCGCTTTGTTCTGTAACCAGGAGACAAATGGTCACCACTGCGTTCCCACTTCTCCTAACCCTACCACTGATCCTTAACCCTTAACCTTGAACCTTAACTCCTAACCCAGTTACAGTACAAAGCAGGGAACATGCCCCATTATCAAACTATTCATCCTAATGATTGCTAATGGCTAAATTGACTGATCCTTTCTGGATTGGAGTCTCCATCTCTCTTTCCTAACTATCGACGAGAAGATTATCATGTTAAGTAAAAACAAAAAAAAAGGTTATTTGCTTTCATTTCTTACAATCTGACATAGAGACAACAATGCTTTTTTTGTCTCAGGAGTGTTTATTTTAAAGATGATTCTCATAAACAGTCATGAAGGAATTTCCCTGGGAAATAAAACACTTTGTGACTTGAGTTTCATTCTGTATATTTGGCTGTACACAAACAGCGGAGTGATGATGGATGGGCAGATGGACACAGGGTGCAGCCTCTTCAAATGGGAATTTCTGGAACAAAATATTACATGAATCAACTCGAAAGTTCTTGACCTGAAAAATCTTGGAAGCGTTGGCGCTGTTTGACGGGACTAAGTCGGCAAGCTTCCAAACAACTCCGCTCATATCATTTGATATTGATTGCGAAATGAGCATTGTCTCTATTGGTACAATCTGTGGTTAGAAGAGGAAGAAGAAGTACTTTATTGATCCCTGTGGGGAAATCGATTCTCTGCTTTTGACCCATACACTACAAACACACACACACACTAGGCGGAGTGGGTAGCCACAGTGCAGTGTAGCACGAATGGACCAATATTATAGTAGTACTGACAGGAGTATTAACTAACACTTGAGTACATTGCTGTAGAAACATGGCCAATTTCTAAAACAAAAAAAACCTTCAATTGCTTTTGGACTTAAATCCGAGAACAGACAGGAACAACGAGCTACTGTAAAATTTCAAAATAAAATTCTCATTTCCACTGCTGCAGTCAACATCATGTGATTATCGGTTACCCTCCTTTGTGGAATCCAACCAGAAGGTCAGTAATAATTTCGGCTACTCACAAAATAGATTTAGGTTTGTGCATCATCTGGTTACCCAATTTCCAATTGGTAACTACGTTCCATTTTTATTTCTTCTTCTTCCTCATTACTGGTACTTTAAAGAATATATTTAGTGTTTTCTCTTGAACTACACCTTGTTTATCGCTTGTGCATTTCATAATTAATAATAGCTTATTATCTAAAGCCCTAAACAATTGATTCACTTTGGTTAAGATGTGTTGACTTGCTGAGTGCTTGTATCGGTTATTTTAGCCACATCCAAATGTGTTTCTAAGCTGCAGCTTGGTTGCTGGATATTTGTTTAGGTTGTTGCCAAGTGCTTTTCAGGGATTTCATAATGACTAATCGAGTTCACAGTGAATCCTCGTCATTGCTCTGAGGAACTTGATGTTACATCATGAGAATGAAGCTATGAAGCTTGGGTCATAGGGTCAACTGGAGCCAATCCCAGCGTACTTCGGGTGAGAAGCAGGGATCCTCGCCAGATAGGTCACCAGTTTATTGTGGGGCACACACATTATTCACTCACACACTTACACATATGGGCAATTTAGAGTCTCCAAGCATGTTTTTTGACTGTAGAAGGAAGCCAGAGAACCTGGAGAAAACCCACGCAGACATGGGAACATGCAAACACCACGCATTTAATTCCCCTTATAATTATTAGTGTTTTTAAGTACTTGCACAGAATTTTCTCTCAGCTCATGATTACACTTTAATGGCAGCTCAGGAATTCATAATAAGTTTCAAAGATTCTATAATCAAAGCGTTTATTATCATGTGCACAGTGTAGAAACACGTTTCTCTGTAAAATGAAATTCTTACTTGCTGTCCACATGAATGTCATATCAATAAGAATAAAATGGTAAAAAAAATAAAATAAAATAACAAACAAGAAACATAATATAAATGTAGTAATGTGCAAAAGTCAGGAATAATAATAAATAGATTTACATGAGGAATATTCTATTCTACAGCATACTATAATACTGATACTATAATGAGTTTGTAGTACACAAGTAATTGTGTATGCTGTAAAAACAAAAAGGAAAAAAATCAGATACCATAGTTTACAGGGAAATCTGTTACAATAGGGGAAACCACCGCACTCACCTTGACTCCAACCCAGGATGTTCTTACGGTGAGGCAACAGTGCAAACCGCTGATCCACCGTGTCGACGGATAAACAACAACATGCTCTGTTTGTACAACACCAGAATGTCATGTCCTTTAAATAGTTTCACTGTTCGTGTTTTCTTTGGATGTTTGTCATCCATAAACTGCCGGAGGAAGTCTGTTTTGGCTCGCTGCAGATTTTTTTAAAAAAGAAATGACAAACTGGGAGCCGTTTGCACATGTCTGACAGGCCATCATGCAGGGAAACCCTACATTACAAGGAAAATCACACCTCAGACTGAACATACCGACACACGGGCTGACGTGTGGCAATGGACCAGCGCACGGTTCTGCCAGGAAATATTGACAATTATACGAGGACACGCCTGCACAAGGAAAGTCCTATGCAGACAACGAACGATTTTTGATTTTACTGATTTTCATTTATCTTTGTTCTTACAGCAGAGAGAGAAATCATTTTAATTTCCATCCCCACAAAACCTATCTTCCCCACTTGGATGTGGATTTCTAGATTATCTAAATATAACAACTTTTTCCTCTTTAATGTACTGATTCATGTGAGATCAACATCTCTTGAGTGTATGTGTAAGAGTCACCAAAACATGTGGTTAATTTTTTTTAAATTTTATTTCTAAAGCACTAAATCACAATACAAGTTATCTCAGCTCTAGGCCATACACTTTAACCCATTTACTTACAAACTTCATGCATATAATTATATCAGTTGTTGTTCTTAAAACAGGTGAGAACCACATATTGAGTTTTCCAAGTGCTAATATTTTTTTATTATATACATTTTTAAATAAGGGCGACACGGTGGTGCAGGGGTTAGCGCTGTTGCCTCACAGCAAGAAGGTCGCAGGTTCAAGACCTCCTTGGTCCGGGGTCTGGGACCTTTCTGTGTGGAGTTTGCATGTTCTCCCCGTGTCTGCGTGGGTTTTCACCAGGTACTCCGGCTTCCTCCCACAGTCCAAAAACATGCTGAGGTTAATTGGAGACTCTAAATTGCCCGTAGGTGTGAGTGTGTGAGTGAATGGTGTGTGTGCCCCACGATTGGCTGGCGACCATCTGGGGTGTATCCCTGCCTCTTGCCGTAATGTGCTGGGATTGGCTCCAGCAGACCATGTGACCCTAATGAGGAATAAGCAGGTATAGAAAATGACTGACTGACTGATATTTTTAAATATTTAAATATAATAATAATGTAGGGTTTGGAAGTGTATATAATATTTAATTGTAGGACCATGGATACATAATTAGTGTTAAAAAAAAGTAAGCATTTTTCAATCTGCAACCTCACCACTAGATGCTGCTAGAAACATCACGCTGTACCTTTAAATCAGATTAAATTGGATTATTATTATCATTATTCAGTTTATCTTCCTTTTAATTTCTTTCTCTTTTATCTTCACTACATGATCCTGTCTTGCAATGGACAGTCACTGTCCTCCTCCTGCAGCAGACTGATTTTGTTGACTTTCTCAGTCTTACCTGCAGCTGAGGGTTCAGCTGTGTGCTTCTGCATCCAATTGGCTGGATAATAAGGAAGGTTTAAATCCTTCAGAACAGAAGAGAGTCACATCTTGGAGGACCCTCCCGGTCTTTCATCCTCAGATTCTTCCTCGCCTCGCTCCAGTCTCCTGTCATTTCCTCTCTCTTTGTGTTTCCTCCTTTTATTTTTCTTTGTGTTTTTCCCCGTGTTTTTGCTTATGTTGGTCGACCGGAACAGAAGTGCTTCCAAAAATAAGGTTCATCAAGATTGTCTCCAAAAACAAGCATATCCAGTAATGCATTCCCAGTGTATTATTTTTTCCCCATTAGGAACCAACAATCCGGTGATCAATTTTAGAAAAACGACAGCGTTGACCATTTGCAGACATATAAATGACAATATGAAGAATGACTTGCCTCAGTAGCATGTTTTAACATCCGCAAATAGTCAGCTTTTGGCGTGGATGATTGTGACTTCTCCACCGGTGGTCTATTTATATAAAACTTACTTGCAAGCATGCTCTCATGGCCCAAAAGGACCTAGTTAGATCTGCAGCTACAATACAGTCTGCCTTCTTACACACTTATTCTGAAAAATCCTGGTCTAGTGCTATCAGAAATGCCCCGCCCCTCAGAGAGCTGAGGTCAGTTGGAAACAGAACTCAATTCATTCCGGAAGGAGGGGGCAGCTACATGGATCCAGGAGCCATGTGACATCACAACAGGAGCCATTTCTAAATGGCTTGTGTTTGGCCAGGTTTCAGCAACACTACAGAGGAGGCGAGACCACATTAGAACAAGCGGGTGGTCTAATTTCACAGTTATTGTGTTAGGAACACCGTGGACTTAAATATTTACGCATAAGCACTGAAAAGGTTGTTTTTTTCATTATAGGGCCCCTTTAATGATCTGTCTGTGACCTTAACAAAATCAGTGAAGTGCCCAAAATATAACAAAATCACTCATGTATTGGTCATTGTAGACAAAAAAAAACCTTGCAGATGATTTTATTCTCAACATCTACAGTAAATTTACAAATTTATAACTTTAAATTATGTCTGGAGTTTGTTAAATGACCCTTATTTTAAACGCACACACATATACAAAACGACTATTTAAAAAGTTAAAAAGAAACTCATTCAGCAATCACAGATCTTTAATTCCATTCATGAAACTCATCAAATCCCGTCCACACACACACCACAACTAACAGGACAT
The DNA here is from genome assembly GCA_030544235.1 of Lepturacanthus savala. NCBI lineage: Eukaryota > Metazoa > Chordata > Actinopteri > Scombriformes > Trichiuridae > Lepturacanthus > Lepturacanthus savala. The sequence continues at coordinate 18,538,363 of CM060483.1, forward strand.
GGAAGAGGCACAAACTGGGCTCCCTTGAAGTCACTCATCTTGGAGTATTTAGTGCGGCAAACAGTCTCTCCTGGCGGCACAGCTACAAACAAACAGAGCTGGACTCCTTGTTCTTCCCACATGCTGTGTGTGTGTGTGTGTGTGTGTGTGTGTGCGCACAGTTGTGTGTAAACCATAGCATGCTTTCATATGGGGCTTTCTTGCTGTCTTTCTTATTTTATATTCATCTTTTTGTGTGTATATATGTGTTTCTATTGATTTCCATAATGTCTGTTCATGTCTTTCTGTATCGTGTGTGTGTGTGTGTGTGTGTGTGTGTGTGTGTGTGTGTGTGTGTGTGTGTGTGTGTGTGTGTGTGTGTGTGTGTGTGTGTGTGTGTGTGTGTGTGTGCGCAGGCATGTGTTTGTTTGAAGTGTGTATTTTTCACATGCACATTCATTGTAACCATTTCTCTCTCCAGCTCTGGCTCTGTCTAACATCAAGCTAAAGGAAAACTCCCAGCGAACATCACAGTCTGTTTTCTTCTTGATGTTCGTGAACCGCACTGATCCGCCGGGCCGGCAAATAAAAACAGATATATGGAGGGAGGCATTGAGACGTCAGTCAGTCAGTCAGAACCAGGCCACCACCCATGTGGTGCATCTCATTTGTAAACTCACTTTGGAGCGTTTGAAACAGAAAACATGGCTAAAAAGGTTTTATTTCCATGTGGGTGTAGAGATAGTGGAAGAGGTGTGATTTAATCTAGTCTGTGTCTTTTTGTCACACACATGCCAAAGTCCAAATACATCTGAAAGATTGTCATTAGTATGTCTATGTTAGTATAAATCCTGTATATATATTCTATATATCTTCATAATTTTAGATACCAATTAACCCACGAATAATGACCGGAATGGTCAGGGTTAGGTTTAGTAGGGTTAGGGTTAACCCTTAACACTATTAATAACCATTATTTGTGTTATTGCATGTAAATTAATTGAAATAATTGCTTAGGATTTCAATAATATCTGTAATAGGTGATCTAGGTACTAGGTGCTATTTCTCCTGCTTCTTCTTTCACTCATTATCTATTTAACTCTCCTAAACCTCTTAAAAGTTGTCCTCCATGCACCTAAGGAGGGCTCTGAAGAGCTAAGATTCTTTAGTAAGTGAAATTGTAAGAGAATGTTAAGATTCTAAGAATCTTCTTAGAATTTGTCCACTAGGAGCAACTCTTAGTGCAAAGAATCTTTACTAATGCAGCCCCAGGCTGGTAGTTAAAACCTTGGTGGAGGCCACACAGGTGCCATCATTACCTTAACAAGCTTCCCTGGCTGCCAACAAACCACTGTGGGGCAGTTGTAACAGTCTACACCTGGTGTGATGGTGTTTTTCATTAGCCTTCTTCGTAATCCGGTTCATATTGTGCCATTTTACAGAAGACAACTAAGGTCCAAGCCAAGAGGAAAACAGCGTCTGTAAGGTAAGATGCATAAGACATTGTTTCGTAGATTCTACGTAGATGCTAAAACACAACTATGTTAACATTGTCATAGACTCAAGTGGGTGGATTTTTGTCCGGATTTTTGCGGACATTTAACTCAACTCCAACCAGCTAAACCAGGCTGTTCCTTCTTCCACCAAATTAAACATGTCCCTCTTCTGATGCGCATCAGTCATAAAACAGTGGGTGAATTGTACCACTAACCGGACACTTTGTCTGATTTGACAGAGAAAGAATCTCTTTCTCTTCATCCTAGCAGGCGGGTGCTTTATTAGAAATAGATGGGATCGCATTTGCAGGCTGCGTACCATCTGTTTGATTTTGCTTGTGCACATACTTTAGTCGTTTCATGTGGTTCGCGAAAACACACAAAGTCGCATTCGCTCTACAGCACGTTTGCATGTTGGACCAGTTCTGGAAGTGGTTTGAGTATGCGGATCCCTCGCTGTCTCGGGAGCATTGACACCTTTATGCGTTTTTACATCATGAGAATAAAATCTCAACAGCCATGACACATGCTGAGTGTAGAATCTATGTTTCTAATGTTCAGTGCTCTTTGAAACAATCTCCTACTGCAAAGCTGTTGCGCAGATGTAGCCAAGGCACTTTTATTCTCTTCAGAGTTAATGCACAGCCACAAAACTGTCACTTTCCTCCAAATAGGAGAAGTTAGTAAAACCTTTAATGTAAAAAAAAAAAAAAAAATCACAGATTTCTTCTTTTTCTTTTTTTTTTCTTTACAGATTGTTCCTGTATTTCAAAAATATATGCAGGCAAAATTTCAAACAGCATATTTCTGAAATAGTACTTTTTTATGGGAAATTTAACAGTTTTTATAGATGGAAAATACCCGTATGTATCGTTAAAAAGACAAAAAACACACAAGATTTTAAATAAAATAAAGCTATAAACAGTATTTCACTATTATTGCTGTATTGGCACCCAAGCTGACAGTATATTACTTTCCTTTTTTTTTATTTTTACTTCTTTTTAACAGTGTTGGGATGTAAAGGCAGGATGGGTGGACATTTTTAGAAAAGTGTTAATAGAAACTTTGAGCAATTGTCATTGTAGAGTATAAAAAAACAAATCGGTATTCAGATATGTTTTTTACTTTATAGTTTATTACAGGAGTACATTTAACAATCACGATAACAAAAAAGGAAAGGAAGAAAGTAGAACAAGACATTCATATTTAAACTAAATGAACATTTTTTTCCTGTAAAAAGAAATACAAATATTATGTACAGAATGACATGAGACAGGTTCAGAGAAACCATAAGGTTACAGGAAGGGGAAGTGTAGTCGCATGGCACTTAAAAAATAGACATACCTCGCAAGTGCTTTCTGTTTTTTCCATAATTAATATCAAATAAAATGCAGTGATAATAAGTCTGAATAACAAAACAAATAATAATTATTACAGTAATCAATCAACAATATTAACATTTTAAACACTGTTTACAATATAACTGAAATACATAACATTCTAAATACATCCAATATTTACCAAAGACCTTCTCATTTATGCTAAAAACTCTAAATCTGTAATAGAATAAAAAATAGCATTTTCAAATATCTTAAAACAACAACATTAATCGTACAATAACATTAATATTAGGTTATTAGTAGACGTAAATAGCTGATTTTCCCCATGGCTTGCTAAAGAAAGGAATATTGTACAAATTAATATACACTATTATCGCACTTTTTTGCTTTCACACAATGTTATATTTTAATTAGCTAGATTATATAATTTAGCTAATTAAAATATAAGAAATATATAAGAAATAGCAAATCTTACTCGATACAAACTATTGTTGCAATCTAGAACTCTCAATTAGAAAATGTACACAAGAAAAGCAGCAAAAAAATGTATTTCATATCTTTTTTTATCGTGAAGAAATCAGTGGTGTGGTTGGTAGAAAGAGTGAACAATGTCTGGCACAGGCAGAGTCCTTCTGGAATGGTATTGGACGATGGGGATCGTCCAATAAGAAAACCCTTCTGAGCGTGACCCTGCCCTCTCCTGAAACCTCATTGGTCCTTCTCTCTCAGGCTTTGAGGGTTATAGATTGTCCCAGAGTTCCGTCAAATGAGTCCCAGAGTTCCGTTATAGTTTCCATATATAGAAAATTTTTTTCAAAAACACTTCCTCTCCAATCATTCAAGACAAAAGCTCTGAGAGTTCTGATTGTGCAATCACCTCGAACAATAAATCTCTTTCAGCTAATAAAGTTGCTTAAACCATGGAATTTATTTTGTTTTGCATTCTTAGCGTTGATTGGAGGAGCAGCAAGACAGAACATCACCTTCTCCGCGGAACTAAAAAAATGGCTGCCCCAAGGAGACGGAAAAAAAAAAAAAACAGCACACAAATAAAACAAACACAGAACGACAAAGCAATACTCAAGCAGCATGTATGTAGGTCTTCTCCACCTCCACCTCATCTGTCTTTTCTCTTCCTCCATTTCAGGAAGTTGCGCCACTTTGCGAGAGCGAGTTCTCAGTCGTGTCCGCCGTCTGACGGTAGGTACATTCTCAATGCAACTTGGAAGTGTAGTTCATGTATCAAAGCACAGGTTCAAAGAGTTTACAAAGCAGACCTGGACCTCATTACTGTTTGATCTGGGTTTAATTTATCTCGTGTGGAGCAAATTGGGAATTCTTGCTGTTTTGATTTTGTTTGCGCCACCAAATTTGCTTCCTTGGGGAGTATGCAAAATGGTTGCAGAAGGTAAAGTGAGAGCAACTGGAAGCCCCTGATAATCAGCTCATCGTCGTGGACGAAGGGCAAAGCAATCGACAGTTTCTCAAAGAGTAATCGGTCCAGCTCTGAAACTACATTTTTTTTTCTTTATGTGCAGCTTTTAAAAGTTAAATATCAAAAAGCAAAAGGCTTATTTGTTATTCATCACAATGTCTAACCTGCACCTGAGTTTACACACATACCATCAAGATGATTGCGATATGCTATGCTGCAAATGGGCACCAATTTCGAGTCAATGCAAGTGGGCAACTTCTGAAGAGTAAAGTAGTAAAGTTTCAGTTAGGAATGAAAATAAGTTTGTTTTTTTGCAGTTTCTTTGTCTTGTGAGTGCAGTTTGTATAAGAAATCACTGTAAGCTTGAAAATTGCAAAAGATATACCGATGGGTCTAATCTCCCATCGAGGATTTACCTCCTAAAGAAGTATCTGTAAGACTTACTAGGTGTGATTTATTAAGATCTTCTTTTCACTCAAGCATATGGGTAGTATAGAAGATCTGTGAGTCACCCGTTACATCCTGTCTACTGTTTTCTTGTAATGTTGGTAATTTGAGAGCTGAAGCTTATTCTACTGTTGTATTGAAAGTCATTTAGGATCATCAAATGTAGAGGCCTCTTCATGACAAAAAAAAAAAAAAAAACAGCAGGTCAAGAAGGAAATACAATAAATTGCCCATTTACATCACTTCAAAAATGTGTTCTTCCCTTAGAAATAGCAAGCCAGTACATCTTCCCCATCAGAACTACATCCCACATTTCAGCCCTTTCCTTCCCTGCCTGAATTGATACTTGACCATAGTTAGCAGTACAAATTTAAACTGGTCAAAGTCTTTACTGCATCGTGATTGCTTGACGAGATCAAGCTCAGCAGCATTATATGTCTGTGTCACAACCTGCTAAGCTAGTAAACAATTTGAATTTTGATGAACCGTGGATGGAAAACACCTGAACGTAAGCCACCACTCGTTTCTGTCATTCTTTTAAATCTTTTTTTTTTTTTTGCCGAATAAGCAGAAAACGCAAGTTGCATCCGGGTGGCACCTTGAAGAATGCAAGCCCCAGATTTTCCAGTTTGGACCAGTAAATCTAAAACTTTCAGTCTCACAACTATATATCCATCCATTTTACCCTGGTAGACTACTGAAATGGTTCATTGACTTTGATTAAGCACAAGCAAAATGCTAAAATATCATATTCTTTCATCCTATACCCTGTTTCATCCATCTTGCTTTCCCTCCACAACCGTCTTTACTTACACTTTTCTAATTTCAACACTTCACCAAAAGTACCACCATACTTCTCTTTCTCCCATTGTGCACTACCCACATTCTCTTTCAAATTATATTACATAGCTTTTTTGTACATACATTTTGTTTGTATATTTCTTTAAAAAAATACACAGAATAGAGCATAATTAATAACTTTTTTGGCAGCTTCTTCCTTTCTTGGAGGAATGTCCCAAACATCATCAGTTGTAAAAAGAGGCGAAGACTTTCTGCTTTTTCTTTGAGTCTGAAAAGGAAACTTCCAACTTGGCAGAGCAAAGGTGGAGAAGAAAAAATAACTCTGAAATTCCTTCTTTCCTTCCTTCAATCACTCACCCCCCCATACTTGTTAGCTTTCTGCCCTTCAAACCGTCGCTCCGAGCAGCTCTTCTGTCTTGGCCATAATCTCGTTCTGGTTGGAGTCCAGGCCGTAGAACTTGACCTTCAGCCCGTCGACTGGGTGGACCACGGGTACTGTGACCACACGGGGGAACTGCCGGGTGGCCAGCTCAAAACGACTGGTGCTGGCCAGTTCAATGGCCAGGATGCGGAGGAAGAGGGTGCCAAGCTGCTTCCCCAGGCAGGATCGGACCCCGCCGCCAAAGGGAAGGTAGTGGAAGCGTCCCTCTTTGTCTTCACTCCGTTCCTGGCTGAAGCGATCAGGGTCGAAGGCGTCTACATCCTTGAAGACAGCCGAGGTGTCGTGGGTGTCTCGGATGCTGTACATCACACTCCAGCCCTTTGGAATCTGGACTCCCTGGAAACAGAAAGACAGAGAAATACAGTTTGTAAGGGTACATTCATGACTGCAAGTCATCAGTTGACACATTAGCTTTTATGGCCAGAGATTTTGCAAGTTGCAAGACATTTCTTGTATCCTCTCTTGTATCTTTGACTATGAGTAGTTTCCTGGAGTTTGATTTACTTACTTTCTTAGAATACTCTTGTGGATTACATTCTGACTTCTGATTAAATATTCCATGAACATGAGATGGCAGATCTTTCTGTAGTTTGATAGTATTGTGTTCTTATTCTTAATGAAAAGGACTCGAGAAGAAAAATTGCAAAAGGTGATGAATGTGCCCTTCTAACTTTCATACATAATCATCTCATAGCTACATTGTCTAAGAATTACTATGCCACTTACGTCAAGTTCAAAAGTCTGCATGGCAGTCCGGTAGGCCCCTGACACGGGAGTATAGAGTCTTAGCACCTCCTTGATGACACAGTCCAGGTACTTGAGGCTAACGATGGTGTCCAGCCTTAGCTCCCCTTCAGGGCAGAGGCAGCCATTATGGAGGAGGCCCCTGGCCCTCAGCTCCTCCCTGAGGCGCTCCAGGACAGGAGGGTGGCGAAGGAGCTGCATGATGAGGGAGGTGCTGGCGCTGGCAGTGGTGGCGAAGGCGGCAAAGATCAGCTCGATTGTCGACTCCTGTGGAGTGATAGAAAGGAAAGGTGGCGTATCAGTGCACCGGTTTCCAAACATTTGATGAGCAATGCCTACCAATCAATACTGAACTTCTTTCATGCAAGTTTTTAAAGTTCTTTTCCGCAAAGATAAAAGAAAAAAACTGCTCAGTATGAAAGCTAAACACAGACTCCACAACCATCACTCTAACCACCCACTATATCGTCTAGAGCTGGGAACAGTGTAATTCTAGCATGCGAACAAGCACATACTGACTGCAGGACTTTACTGAGGGCGTTGAGTTGATTTGCCTTTACTTTGTGGGCAAGCCAATTGGATTCTCCTTCAGCTTCTGATGGGCTAATTGCTTGTCACTTGAATGAAGGGTCCAGTAAGTGGAAATATAGATGGGGGTTTTGAGCTAAAGGGTGAAGGTGGATGTTGTCCAAACGCCCAACTATAGCCACAATTACTGTTTTTTTAGGCAATAGCAATCAAAAATACAAGAAATATTAATACTGTAGAGAGCATATTTTCTCACCTTGGATGTTACAAATGTCTCAGTTGCATTTTGATTAATACTTTTCAAAATATTTTTGGTAATGATTCTAAAAGCCAAGCTGGAACAACTATACGATGGGTGTGAATCCACCACCCAACACCTCAAGCTCGCCATTTGTTTCGTAAAGACGTATAGGGTCAGAAAGAATGTCCAAAAGCCAATACATAATAAAAGCATGTTATCTTTAGTTCCTGAAAAGCAGTGTATGGAAATCTTAAGTTCATATCCAATAACAACATTCAGCCCACCGTAGCAGGGCCATTATTAAGGTAGTGGAATAAATAACAGAGGCTGGGCGGCACGACTCTCATTATAAACCTCTCGTCTGCCATCATCTGGGTCAAAACATGCCTCCACCTACATGTGTGTATGTGTTATACATGCGTGCGTCAGAAAACTGCAGGAGAGTGCTTCGGCCTGGGCCTCTGCGACAGGGGCTCCCCAGTTCACTTTGTGTGTGTATTTATATATATGTGTGTGTGTGTACAGGGGGCCTCTTTCAGACCCCTAGCAGGGGGAGTGTTGACTTATTTTTGGCCCTGGACTTAACCCAGAAACCACAGGAACGAGAGCGAAGCAGAGAGAGTTGAGTTTCCACAAAATTCCTCAGAATTACTTTAATAGGTAAATAGAGGGTGTGCCTATCCGTGTGTGTGTGTGTGTGTGTGTGTGTGTGTGTGTATGTGTGTGTGTGTATTTTACTGTTACAGTCTGTCTACAGGCAGCTTGGCATGCCTGTAGTCACACTTTAGATAAAGATGTGTATCATAAGTCACATTCACTGTTTCTGATGCCAAGATGAGAGGAAATATGAGTATTTACACATTTCTAGACTTCCAATATATATTAACACTTCAAGTGTACATTCACCCGTTCTAACACTGATAGCAGTGGCTGCCAGATGGTATCCAACTCTTCAGACATTCAACAGGAGGATTTTAGGTATAAGCATCTTACCGCAAGAAATCAAACTACTGGCCTTCCGATCGGTAGGCAACTGCTCTACCTCTAAGTCAACTTACCTTCAGTTCTTGCATGGTGAGCTCGGTGCCGTTCTCTTTGGCACTCTCCATCAGGACGTCGAGCGCATCGCTGTAATCCTTCCCATGGGTGCACAGAGGCTTTTCCCTGATGGCCTTCTCTATGCTTTTCTGCAGTGTGTCTCGCGCACGGATACCCTGCGAAACATACATAAACAGAAAGTTGATCAGGTTTTATACATACAAAGTACAGTACATACAAAGTGTATTTTCCTGCTGTGAGAAGTAGCAGGCAAGTAAAGCACAACTTGAAGTTACAAGTTAGAATAAAGGTAGTCGGATTGTTTTAGAGACTCTGGCAAACTTTGGTAACGGACATGTTGAGTAAAGACAACAGAAATAGAGTTATGTATGGAAATAAGAAAGCAGAAGAGAGGATGGACTTGTACCTTCCTGTAGCCACTGAACGGCAGGTCTATGGGCAGGCTGAACAGGTTGTTCACAAAGTCCTGGAAGGTTGAGAACAGATGCCTCATCTCCTCTTCTGACACCCTGAAGCCCAGCAACACCCTCACCGCCATGGTGAAGGACAATCTCTGGCTCTCCCTGTGGAAAAATAACCAATCAGCATCCAATCATCCCACTAGTCACATCTGGTGATAATGTGATACCTGACCACTTCTCTGTGTTCCTGTCCATTGTTTAAAGCAGTTTACCTGTTATGTCTTAGACAAGACATAACATAACTAATCACCTACCTCACCTTTTCTAGGCCTATAAAGTATATTACGATAACAATGTTTCTTCCTGTTCTGAATCTGTTTCTATGCTAGGAAGTGCCACTGTACCTGTAGACATTGATGGGCTCTGGGTTGGAGCTCCACACTCTGAGGCTTTCCTGGATGACCTGCTGGATTTTGGGGAGGTAGGACTCTAAGGCCTCATGGCTGAACACTTTGGCAAACACCTATATAGACAGAAAACAGAAAAAAGGGGTTATATAAAATTCACCTGCCTTCTCATGAGAAAACTATGGAGATGAAAGATCAAGCATGATTTGCATTAAATGCTCTTAAGTCTTTGGAATTGGCACACAGACAGAAAGTATCAAGACATTTGTTTGAACCAGTGCATGTCAACGCAACTTTAGACCATAATCCTCTCCCTTCTTACAGTAACACACACACAAGCAGAATGTCTTTAGGAAACCTCAGAGCGTGGCAAATCCTGACTGACAGGGTGCAGAGATTATTATCTTCACTCGGGAGGCTATTATTTGTCTTGTTTGTTTGTCTTCTGTGTCTGTTACTTTGCAGAACATCTCAAAAACCTCTGTGGAAAGTTTGGTAAAAGGTTGAACTGTTGGCCAAGGTTTGTTTGGATAACATCACTACGTAGCATATTTTGCTTTGGTTTATTTTGCTGTATTCCTTTGATAATCACGTCTCTACAAGTGAGTCATGCACATTTCTGCATTCACACTTAGATTTGTTTGCATAAACCTCAGTTTTCTCACACATTTGGTGCATTTTGCTGTAACTGGTATCAAAATGTTTGTCCATTTGACAAGCTCTCAGACTGGACAAATTTGTATGCCATGGATATGCACATATCCATGATAAACAAACCTTGGAACTTTGAAGGCATTTTATCTATGGATGGCACTATGGCAACAGTTTGATAGCTCCCTCACAAGACCAGCTCAGCTAAGACCAAGATGTAACAACACTGAGACAAGACCAATACCAAGGGGTTGAGACTAAGCCGAGACTAGGACCAAGGTAGGGCGTACTGAATCGATACCAAGACCAGAGTGAGTCAAAACCAAGACAAGACCAATAGTTTGAGGGGTTGAGACTAAGCGGAGACTAGGACCAAAGTAGGGCGTACTGAATCGATACCAAAACCAGAGTGAGTCAAAACCAAGACAAGACCAATAGTTTGAGTTAAAATATGGTTGATACCGAGATGTGACCTTCAAAATGTGGTCCTGAGACTGATCTCGAGACCAACTCTTGAGGAGTCCTACAACACTGTTCGCTCATATTTTGTGTTATTTAAAAATAACACATTGTGTTTATTCCATATGTTAGTGCTGTCTTTCACAATCAATAATATCTCTACATAGGTTCTATCTGTTAATCCCCAACTTTCTCTCTCTCTCTGAATATACCCAGACAAGACTTTCCATCGTGTGTTCATTCTTATTCATGTTCTGTGATATTCATTCCTTATTCATCTCTCTCTCTCTTTCTTCCCTGCTCCCCTCACTCCTTCTTTACTCTATAACAGCAGAGACTTATACATTGTGGAGGTTTTTCCCCTGTAGTCAGCAGAACTGGAATGACAGGCAGAAAGAGCGAGAGAGAGAGAGGGGGAGAGAGAGAAAGAGAGTTAAGTCTTTCCTGGCTGCTCGTAGTATTTCTTAGTATGAATCAGTCACCAGTCGTCAGTGTTGTTTGGACAAATAACATTCCATCTGATTTAACCTCCAAAACTGCCCTTAGAACGGTCGTGGAAATTATGGAGAAGTAGAGAACATTGGAGAGGAGAGGAGAAAAGAGAGTGGCGCGGACCGAGAATATGAATCAGTCAGTAACACTTAGCTTTATTTGGATAAATTAACATTCTAGTGTGTTTAACCTTTTTAGAGCCTTCCCCCCTAAAAAAAAACAGTAAAAGCATTGGTTTGAATGTTTAAGAGAACGGGAGCGAGACTCTCAAACTTTACCAGGCAAACAGGAACGTTTGTGTTTCTCAAACCATAGAAAGCCATGAAATCCTTCAGTAAATTAGATTCAGGTTTTATTTGATCTGAAACATCGTCCTCAGTAATCGCAGGAAGCCAACGCAGTATTGTGGAGCATGTTGTTGGGCAACTGGTACACATGGTTTACATTTTCTGCTCAATGAAAACGAGACTGGAACATTTGAACAAACGCATTTTATATTTGAGATGAATACTTCTGTCTAATGATCAATACTGTAACTCAGTTCACTTTAAGAGCCTTGCAATTGTGTTGGAAATGCCAGTTACGATGTGGGTTTCATGCACATTTGTTTTCTATGTTGCCTATACAATGGTTTCTTTGCTTTTGTGTAAATTTTGAAGTTATTTGCATGTTTTATGTACTCCTTTTTTATTATCCAACCTGCACATACTGGTAATTGCATATAATCAGTGGTTTGCCTTGATGTATTTTATCGCTGTGGGTTCTTTTTACGACTTTTTAACACCACAGACTATATACGCTTAACACAGTATAGAAAACTGATGAAAAAGACAACCACGCTCAATAGTATTTTGGTACTAGATCTATCTATATATATATATATATATATATATATATATATATATATATATAATCTACTCAAGTACTGTAACCTTCATGAAATTTGACTTTTTGACTTGACTCTTTTTATGTTTACCTTTACCTTTCTTTTCTCTTTTTGTATTTCTTTTTTCTTGTTATCTATGAACTGGCACCAATTATGTATATTAACTCTACAACAGAAGCCAGCAAAGCACATAACGTTTGAAAAAAAAAATCTGCTCAAGTGGAAGTAGAATTGCGGATTTGAAAAAGTTACCCAAAGAGTTTCTCAAGTACAGTAACGAGAATAAATGAGGTTGGTTACTTTCCACCCCTGCTATGTATGGATATATTTTCCATATGTTAACACACTGAAGCAACAGCAGTGTAAGAGACAAAGCGTCCCTGCTTCTTTTCATTGGGACAGGCTGAGGAGGAAGAAAGGAGCTTCTAGTGGGATTCGTGCCCAGGCCAGCGAGGGTACATGTGGTTCTTGAGGTCCATGTTTCAGCCACCAAACCATCAGTTGGGTGCTTGCGCTCTTATTTTGTCCTCCACCTCATTTTCCTCTCATTTTCTTTCTCCTCCTTTGCCCTCTTCCCTCTCTCTCTCCCCTCTCTCTATCCTCATTCCTCCAAACCCTGCTTCCCTCCCTCCGCCGCCCTCAGAATGAATGAACAATAGTCTACTGAGCTGGTGCTGTGCGCATGAAAGTGTGCATGTGTGAATTACGTGTATGGATATATACTGTATGTGTGTGTGTGTGTGTGTGTGTGTGTGTTAGGGAGTGGTTATTGCAGATCACAGAGCGCTCTAAGACGTTAGCAGCGCTACATTTCCTCTGCTGCCGCACCCTGGGACCGCTGGTCACAGATCAGCTTACACAACCTGCTCCCCAGCCCTCACCACAGGGGATTACGCACACTATCTGACCTCAGAGCAGCCTGAGCGAGAACAAGGCCCCGCGACGGCCCCTTTTGTTATTTGGGAAGTCGGTTAGTTAGCGAACTGTCAACAACGCACGATCGGATCAATCTCCATTCTCTCGTCTGGCGAGCGCTTATTGGATTTGGACGAAACCCGGGAAAAGGATACGTCTACGCATTGTCTTCCAGCGTTGTCGACATCACGTTGATTGTCCCATGGGGGTTTCTATGGTAACAAGTTAATAGAAAGGCTGGCCCAGAAAAGGGTGTCTACTCCTTCGCCATTAGGTCGGTTATTTAGTCAAGCTGATTGTGCCAGGTCCTTCCCTTTGATTGATTACTTGGTTAATTAGGCGTTTATTAAGTTATTTAGACAATTATATGTTATATGGTTATGAGGTCAGTGTTTTGCAGAGCGTTGAGGAGTGTTAGGGCTTTATTTGGTGACATTGGCAGTTTATTAATCAGTCGACACGGGATTCCAAAACTAGACAAGCTGCAAACACACTGAAGAGGCTGAAAAGTGATCGGGCAAAAATATTTGTTAAGCCAGAAGAGGTTGTGTAACATGGCGAATTTAGCCATTTAACCCGTCTGCGCTGGATTATGCATAATTGGTCAATTTGGGTGAGTAGTTTGCCTATTCCTACACACCCGCGCGCGCACGTGCACACACACACATGCAGACACACGGAGCAGCAGGGTTGAGCTACTGTAGAGCCAGTGACTCAGTCAGTCAGTCGGTGTGTGTGTGTGTGTGTGTGTGTGTGTGTGTGTGTGTGTAGGCCGACAGGAGGCCAAGTCTCCAAAAAGGTAACTACAGGTCAGACACACACACACACACACACACAAACAGTATCTCCCTACACAGCCTGGCTGCCAATCAAACACAGTTTTTTTTGCTGTTGTTTTTTTTAATGCAGTGTCACTCTGGGATGTTCCAAGTTCCACACAGGCGGGGGTGGTGGGTGGTGGTGTGGGGGGAGTGGGGGCATGGGGCAGGGGGGATTGTTCAGTACAACAGTCATTTTGCTGCACCACAAAAACGTGACTGTCTTCTGTAGCCTGCAGCGCAAAGACACAGGCTTAAACACACACACTGTCGCACACACATACACACACACACACTCCCAGACTCTTACACACACACACACAGTGATATAGTCACCAACACACACACACAGACACGGTCGTCCTAATAACGTCCATATGTCTTAAATTATGTGAAAGTGCTGCGAGCTGCTGGTTCCACAGACATGTAAAGACTCCTTTATTCTTCTCTCTGCCCTCCTTTCCCCTCCTTCCCTCTCTCTCTCTCTCCCTCTCTCTTTTTGCTCCCACCTCTTCCCGTCTCTCCCTGCCCCTTCATCACATCCTTTTTTTAAGAAAATTCTAAAAGAACGGAACGGCGGCGGCGGCCGAGAGCCTAGCCACTTTTTTTCTTTTCAATGCAAAACTCTGAACAGTGTGAGAGGTCAGGTGGCGTTAGGAGGATAAAAGAGGTGGGGGGGATCTTTTGTTTTACCCTAAAACATGTTAAAACAATCAAATCGGGAACAGAGACCGAAACAGACAGGCCTAAAGAAAGTGTCATTTAGAAGTTGCAAGTTCTATCTTGCATTCTTGTAGGACTTAATTTGAGAGTTCCCACTTTGTGAGACAGTTCCAAAGACTTTTTATTTAGCTAAACACTAGTTATGTTTGAAGTACTTGTACTTCTTTATACTACCTCCACTACATTTGAGAGGGACATATATGCTTTTAAAATTTAACATATTTTTAAAAATCAAACTTACGTGGTCGGGTCACATTTCACAGTGACTTTTTTCCCCCCTCTAAACTTCACATTTATTCATTTCAATAAAGGTTCAAATGATCCAATATTTCACCAAAAGATCAAAGATTAGAGAAAAAGTCCAAAAAAGTGAAACCAGATTTCTGTATCAGGGCCCGACCCTTAGGTTGGGAACCGCTGGCTTACTGTGCATAAAGTACTTAAAACGAGCTCCAAAAGTAACATGCAGCTCACACACCGATGCTTCGCGTAGGATTCTTTCATGCAGGACTTGCACTTGCATTGACTTTTGTGATACGCTTTATTGCGTTGATGCTTTCACTTAAGCAAAAGGGTCTGATTGCTTCTTCCACCACTGGCTAAACACATCTGCAGGCACTCTGCAGAATAAAGCTCGATGGGCTCGCGGAATATGATGCATGACTGTGGTTTAATCTGCCCGACGAGCACACAGCCCGACACGTTAGAATGTTTACCGAAGGAAAACTTTTGCATGCTGGACACTGACTTTTTATGCAGCATAATACCTCGACTTTGTTCTCATGAGTCGCCAGCATCTGACTCATAAGGTTTTCTGCGGCAGTTAGATACAGTGTGCATGTTTGCGGTCGTGTGTGTCTTGAATCTCTTTCTATGACTCACAATTCACTTTTTTTTTTTGATTCTATTAAGTGTAAAATTGAGTGCTGACACTCAACAGACTAAGAACAGCAGGGATGGGAAGAGACAGAACAGGCCCCGGCTCAGTTGGAACTGTGAGGCGCCCTCTACTGGTGATGAGCAGAGAAGCAGGAGGCAGATGGACCATATCACACATGCACATCCTCCAACGGTTTCGTTTGAATCTGCATTTCGTTCCTGGTATCACAGCAAGACAAACACGGAGCGAGGGAAAAAAAAGGGGGGGGGGAGTTGGAGCAGGCTCGTCAGGTCGAAAGCGACAGTAGAATTGAGACAGAGATCAATTTGAATTTTCTCCACGTGTATTTTTTTCTTTCCAATATCTCCCTCTCGCCTGTCTCGCTGCCTCTGTTCTCTCTGTCGCTCCTAAATTTAGGGATTGGAGGGACGGTTCCAAAAAAAGAAAAGAGAGAGAGAAAAGCAAGGGGGGAAAGGAAAATGTTGAGCCCACAGGAGAGAAAGAAAGAGAGAGAATAGAAAAGGCAGAAGTATTGCAGTAGGGTGAAAATAAGAGTTCTGGCTACCACTGTCAACAGTGTAGTTACGTGTGTGTGTGTGTGTGTGTGTGTGTGTGTGTGTGTGTGTGTGTGTGTGTGTGTGTGTGTGTGTGTGTGTGTGTGTGTGTGTGTGTGTGTGTGTGTGTGTGTGTGTGTGTGTGTGTGTGTGTGTACGGGCGATGCTCTTGCTGTTATTTCAGTATAAAAGTACAGTTTTCCACTAAAAGTCAGGTGGAGCTTTCTGAGAATTATCTGCAGTCTCAATTCAACATCTATTTATACTAGAGTACTGTATATAGGTCTGGGAGATTTCTATGTTAATATTAATGGCTTATAGGCATATATATATATATATTGAAAAAATAAAAGAAAAATGTGTTGTTAGGACTATATTCTGAAATTTAAAACCAACACATAGTTTTAGATTCTTCCAAATACAAAACTTGCACTTCTGTAGTGTTGCTGAAACCTGGCTGAACACAAGCCATTTAGAAATGTCTCCCGTTGTGATGTCACAACAGGAGTGAGGAATTAATAGATTCTGGATCAATGTAGCCCAACCACTCCTTCTGGGAGTGGTTGTACTTGATTTCTGTTTCTTGGACAATCACAACAGAGTAGCCGTTAAAAAATACAGTATCAAATTGGGAAAAGTGGCTAAATAAGGCCCCTTTAAATTGAAACTAATCACGTCAACAGTAAGCAATCCACAGCTAAACTTGAAATCTAAATAATGAACTACTAAATCCAGTTGGATTGTACTTGAATCTTTGATGCAGCAATTCAACTTGTGATTTTGAAGTGAACCATGGTGGATTATTTTGAAAATGTTAGTGCTATTTGAACAGTTTATACTGTTGCGGGTTCTTAATAGCACTGTTAGCTCATTGTTTACAGGAATACAGGAGGTTGAATTTACTTTGAAACAGTGTTGTAACCCATCCAGGGTCTCAACGATGGCCTTGTAGGTTCCAACGTCCACTTTTATCCCGCCTGTATATCCTCGCTATACTGGAAAAGACATTGCACTATGAAGGTTATGATCTCAAACTGCTGTTTCAGATGGACTTTAAAGGTAGGCGAAGCTTTGCTGTCACCATATGATGTCAAAACCCCTTGTATTAGTTGGAATGATTTAACAGGTGCAACAAATCTAACAGGACGGCATAGTCATTGGTTTCTATGTGCAAATAATGCAACAATTATGGTCTTGAAGTTGTTTCACATTGATTGACACCACGCATGAGCCAATTGAAGCATGGGGAGGGGAGATGGACAGCTAGAAAGCCAATGAGGATCACCTACAAAAGTTTGACCACCTTTAATTTGATGGACAGTAGTGCAACCCAATGTCCAAATCTGACATTGAACGACATGTGACCTGTCGGAACTGTGCTACTTAGAAACTGGACATACTATTGTTTTCAAATAAGACTAAAAAGTGGATGCATCTTAAGACACAGCAGCGCTCAAATGTCACAGTGAAGTAAGGAGATGCAAAACGTGTGTTTTGAGCATAGCAGGACCTTAAAATCACCTCTGTGGGTGCAGAAATGTTCGCGCTACACCCCTGTTATTAAGATATATCCATGCAAGTTAAACATTTTACATTCACTACTATTACCTAAACCTCAAAGTCAAGTTCTGCCAGTTAAAAATTACAAGCAGCAAAAAGAATATATATATATATATATTTGTATTTCTTGCATAGAGCTTGGATAGGATTTGTTCCACCTGAGTGCAGCTCTGGTTTCAGGACTGTGCAAGAGCTTGTCTATTTATTGTTTTGTGTATTTAAAGGTGATAAACTCACAGAAATAAGTATGTTTGATGTTTGGGGGGCGAGGAGGAGGGGCACGGCGGTCTGGTCCGGCCTTGGTCGGACCCTGTAGTGGAAAACCAGGCCGCAGCCCAGCGAGGGAGTTAGTTTCCCCAGTTTAACACGGGCTTATATGGAAACTGGCTCTGTTGATCCACCAAAGGCTAATGTACTGTGTGAAGATTGTTTTTCCGTACGAAAACCGCAAGGAGGGGTGGACACACACACACACACACACAGCAGTTCTGGTCCAGTGGGTCAGATGGTAAGCCGGTCGTTCATTCTTCCCTCGCAGTTGATGTTGTTTCACTTCTGTCTGTTGACTTAGTTTTATTACCCAGAAAACAGGAGGATGGGCCGCCAATACACACACACACACGCACACACCTACATACTGTAAGCCTTGAAAACTAGCAAACTGACCTCTGGCCACTTTCTAATTTCCTCCACTGTCTTTCCTTCAACAGCGTCACATGACCTGCTGAACATCTCCAAACAGGAAGTGGAAAAAATACTTTTTTTTGATTGGATAAATACATAGTGTGGATGTTTTTTTTATTTTTAATTTATAAGTTTTGAGTCGCTTAATCACTTGATAAGGAGGGAAAACTCGCTTTATTTCTGCCACCTCTGGGAGGTCAGAGGTCATACCCTGAGCAGGTAGTGGGTTTCCTTCGCTTGCTCAAAGGCACTTAAGCAGCATGGATGAGCTTCAACCTACGACCATAATCAGCTTCACCAAACTCGTATCCATCTTTGTATTCTGGCTGTTAGGGTTGAGAACACAGTACATGTGCTTTTGTGTGTGTGTGTGTGTGTGTGTGTGTGTGTGTGTGTGTGTGTGTGTGTGTGTGTGTGTGTGTGTGTGTGTGTGTGTGTGTGTGTGTGTGTGTGTGTGTGTGTGTGTGTCGGGCCCCCACAGAAAGCCCCTCTTTGTGCTGCGTCGGAGGCAGCCTTCCTAATCAGGGGTCATTACATGAGGTTAGTGCGGGGGTCTCCAGGGAGAGGAGAGGGGGATCAGAGCCCAGATTAGACCCAGCCGACCCCTCGCCATCCCCGGGCACCGCGGCAACGAAACCCGACCCCCCTCCACCTCCGCAACAAAAAAAAGGGGGGAAAAAAAATCATCCTCCTTTCCTGCTGCGCGGAGGAGGATCCGGTGAGAGAAAACGAGACACTGATTTACATTTACTGTGTGTGTGTGTGTGTGTGTGTGTGTGTGTGTGTGTGTGTGTGTGTGTGTGTGTGTGTGTGTGTGTGTGTGTGTGTGTGTGTGTGTGTGTGTGTGTGTGTGTGTGTGTGTGTGTGTGTGTGTGTGTGTGTGTGTGTGTGTGTGTGTGTGTGTTTATCAATGAGTTTGTGTTCAGACGTGTGTGTGTGCATGTGTGTGTGTGTGTGTGTGTGTGTGTGTGAGGAAGGTATGCGCCCCACGGATAAGGGGATAATAGAGGGAGAGGGTAAGTGGCTGATTACCTGAAATGGTCCTGGCATATGAGAGAGAGAGAGAGAAACGGGGAGAGAGAGAGAGAGAGAGAAGAATGAAAGAAATTAAGTGGAGGAGATAAGAAACAAAAAGGGAGAATAGGTAATCCAGGTCGGGTGGTGAATCACTCTGTCTCTCTTTAAAAGAGTCGTTCTCATGCTTCAGTAGCAGGATGCTGCTGATAATACTCAGGATAGGATAGTTTTACATGCTACTCTCCGTGTGTGTGTGTGTGTGTGTGTGTGTGTGTGTGTGTGTGTGTGTGTGTGTGTGTGTCTCCACTGCTGTTCACAAAAAAATCGCTTGTTGTTTCTGCTCCTTATTCCACTACAGGACATGAGTATTGATCACCGAACGTGTTTATTTGTACCTGTTCAGCTGATATCCTGTATCTGCCGCACGATAAAGAACCTGCAAAGGTTTTTTTTTTGTTTTTTTTGTTTCAACGAGCTGCAGCATGTCATAAAATACCGATACGAAGGAAGACGAACGCTCTCAGTTTCCTCACAGGTTGCATCAGTGATTGATTTCAGTAGTGGAATGTGTGTAGTACTTTATGTATAGAAGTGACAAATCAGCTATTATGATATATATTGTTATATATAAGGATTTCAGATTTTATGGCTGGAAATGCATTCTTTGGGCGACCAGAACACAGTAACATAAAACGCTCCATTTCAATCCATCTTCAGAAAAAAACATATTTGCCAATGTATTTGTATACATTTCAGTAGTTTTCAACAAGAAATTCATTTTCTGAAACCATATTTTTGAGGTTTTCAGTTGTACCAGCTGTTTATAAAAATAAATAAAATTAGCTTTGCCTTCACCATCTGCAACATTAAAGTGATGAACGCAATAATGCATCAATAATTAAAGTCCTATATGATTCTAAAATGGGTCATTCTACCTAATGACAACACTTTTTTGTACCTTTTTTCCACCGCAGTGGATTTCAGTGGCTCATCCCTAATTCCCAGAAAGACATTCTGGGATCTAATTCAATTAATTTAATTAAATCTGAAATACATGATTCTGCGGTGTAGTGTTTACAATCTGTAGCACGCGGTACATAGTACTGAAAACTTAATATAAAGTGGTCCTATAAATACATGGCAAGAATGAGAGTTGCATATTGACTCGGCTTATGATTTACGGGATTCGTTTTCTGCCTAATGCCTCCGCTGGATCTATTATAGCATTGTCTTAAAAAGACGGAACAAGACAAGTATTTACTTCCCTGTCTGTATATGACTTTAGTTCAAATATTACAATACAGCTCTGGAAAAAAAAATAAGAGACCACTGCATTTTTTTTTCTGAAATCAGCATCTCTACATGTATTCCAGCCATTCTATTCCAGCGTCTGTGGAATTCCAACACATGAACAACCTCATTCTGATTAAAGAGGAACCAGGAATGGAATAAAGTCGCCCAAGAACAATGGTAAAGACTGTGGAGAGCATGAAAGCTGAAAATAAAGGTTATTGCACCAAATATTGAATTCTGAACTCTTCTTAAGTGTAAAATGAATTTGATCTTGTTTCTTTGCATTGTTTGAGGTCTGAAAACATTTTATCTATTATTATTTTGACCATTTGTCATTTTCTGCAAAATAAATGCTTTAAACTATACGATTTTTTATTTGGAATTCGGGGGAAATGTTGGTCAGTAGTTTATAGACTCAAACAAAAATGCTCCTTATGCCCGAACACAAACCTATAAGTAGTAAAAATATATATATATACTTTTGCACTGGTCTCTTATTTTTTCCAGAACTGTATATAATCTTTATTTGTACAATTAAGAGGAAAAATTAATAATTATATCAGCATGTAAATATCTGCAAATTGCAAATAACATCTGACTTTTTTTTCTTTTTCCTTTACCGTTCCACTTTTAATTCAGAACTAATAAGGAAGTGTTGTGCACATTTTTTTGGCGCTAACAAAAGCGCGACGCATCCTGACCTTCCTCCTCTTGCGGTGGATATCTCCGATGCTGTTGGCCAGCGAGTTAGGTCCCAGCAGCGTGGCGGTGCTCTGGGGCCAGTCCACCGTCACCAGCGTGTGCTCGCCCATCAGCACCTTGCGCACGTTCTCGGCGCCCGTCACCCGGATCAGGGGCCGGCCCAGCAGGTGGGTCTTGAACACGTTGCCGTACTTCTGCCTCCGTGACGCGTGGAAGCCCGAACCCTGGAGAAAGAGAGAGGAAACGTACAGGTTAATGTTAGAGCTCCATTTTCCAAGCCTAGTATTGCAATTTATTTCATAAAAATGTGCTTTTATAGTCCAAAAGCACCTAGTTAGACGTGTAGCAGCAATACAGTCGGCCTTCTCACACACTCACTCTGTTAAAAGGCTGTTTCCCCCCTCTTCCTTTGCTACTAAAACGCTCCCTTTATTATTTATAGTTGCTATTAACATCACAACAGACCTGAAATGTGTTTTTTTGAAAAAACCTTTAATGAAAACAATAAAAAAAGAGGAGAATTCGCTCCTAAACTATGACTTAAACTGCAAAGTTCTCTTCAGAAAGCTTTCTGTGTAAGAAGGCAGAAAAGCGGCGAGAGGTCGTTCGCCGAGAGGCGGAATTTCCCTTTAACCCGGTGGAGGTGTGAGGCGTTTTCTATCGAGGAAATCCCCGAACACTCCACCCTGCCTCGCCGACGCGAGGCCGAGACGCCGTTCCCGTCCCTTTCGGCTAACGGAGATCCCCCTCACCACTCCCACTCATACTTTATATTATATTTCATGACCTTCGCCACTTTTTTTTTGTAGTAAAAGCTTAAATTCGCACAGAAAACAGAATGAACACGGCGTTATTTAACTCAACCATCATCATCACCTTCGTCCCCTAACGTCCACACCCTTCTCCTCACCTTCACCATCCACTTTAAGCCTTTAACGTCCCTCTGCATAAGCTATTTTTACGCTCGCCATTAATTTAAAGCCGCCTCTAGCATCTGACCTTCACTCTCGCTTTGATCTTTACCTCTAAAAGCTCAGGGTATATTTCTGGGGCCCAAATGGAAACCGGTTTTCTGGAGAGCGAGTCCCAGCGCTAAACGTTTCCGTCATCTCTGCTCCTATATAGAGCGGGAGTGAAGCCGCAGATGTTTCAGGAGCCCGTATGCACCAGGTTAACTCAATGAAAGCTTCGTTCAATTGCCTTTAGGACAAATCAGCCTCAGAATAGTCCAGGTCAAAGGTTCTCAAAACATTTTTCGGCTCAAGCTACAAATGCAGAAAATGAAAGTTTTTCACCCAGAAGGACCAGAATGCCTCGGCTCATGCGGGTATTTTATGTACTGTTCCTTTAAATTAAACCAAAAGTTAACGCAAATAAAACTATACAGCTTCAGTTCAACCTTCTGTGATCATTTTAAATTATTTTTGAGGACAAACTGGCTGCAAAAGACACTTTCAGGAGCTGAGAATTTCTATTTTGGGAAAACCGGTGAACGGAACAACGGGAAATGCGAGAAAAGGGAAAGCCGACGGCTGAAATCGAAGAATCGGGCCGCAGAAAACGGGTCATTGATAAAAAGTTTCCTCGCCGCAGAAGAAACAAAAAACATCTCAAGCCGTGCAGCACGTTTCGGGGCCCCCCTGTTCCACGGTTTGAGCTGCCCGGCTGTCAGCGAAAACCCCCAGAGGACCCGAGCTGGAGTCAGTTAGCGAGCTGACCCGAGTTCGGCTTTGACGCTGACCTCTAAACGGTCCGGGTCACGGCAGAGCGAGAGGGAGCCGACCCCAGAACTGTAAATGGGCTGTTTGAGTGAAAAGAATATATATCAGCCTGAGGGCAGCTTACTGTGTTACACACACACACACACACACACACCGAGTCTTACAGACAAACATATCATTCACACACATGCGCGCACACTTACACACGCATACAGCAAAGGCACTGGACATATGCATGTGCAAAGAAACACACTCAAATACATACATGTAGCATATGGAGGTACACACTCACACACACACTCACACACACACACACACACCAAATTCATAAAATTCACCAAAAAAAAAAGTGCAAAGTAAACAAACATGCAGAGGCCTGACTGCAAATTGCCGTGACAACACTAACTGGTTTGACCCCAGTGTACTCCTGGGGAAAGAGATATGTACGACTGTGAGGCACACACACACACACACACACACACGGGTAACATATGTAAACACATGTGCCAAAGAAGCAGTGTTATGAGGTGCTATTGGGTCGCACATTTTCTATAAGTGAGAAATGTGTTCCTCTTATTTCTGTATTTTCATGCGTTTTTTATTATGTCTTTTTTTCCGCTTTTATTTTGGCGGGACTGAACAGCTACTGTAACCCTCAACCACAGGAAACCATGTGACCCGTGTGTGTGTGTAACTAAACCTACTCGTTCCCTGGATCAGCTTGATATAAACAGGAGAAAACTGCGTCTTCCACTTTTTTTTTTCATTTTTAACTAACGAGATCTGTCCTGATCTCGAGTCTCCAAAACGCTTTTTGAACGTGTCCGTGCCACCTCGCAATCAACAGCATTTGTACTCGGCCTTACATCGGTCCTGAACTTTATTTCTAGACTATTTCAAGCTTCATCATCACTTGTGATTAGATGTAAAGATGCAACCGGTAGCGTGACTCGTTTCTACTTCGTAAGATCTAGTTTAGTCTAGTTCTACTTTTAGCTTGTACCTGTTCTCATGCCCTGAGTTTTAGGCGTCCCTCAGGGTTCACAATTTATCTTACGAAAAATAAAAAGGAGAAAAGAACAAGTATTTATTGATCCTCATGAGGAAATCCTTCCTCTATATTTGTCACCTGGGGACCAACCCCCCCCCCCCCCAGATTTTTTAGCAGTGCCAGCAGTACTGAGTATTAACTCTAAAATACATGTCTTTGATGGTTGGAGGAAACTGGAAACCGGCATAAACCCACAAAAAAATCCACAAAGAAGGGCCGAGCCGGGCCAGGATCTTCTTGCTGTGAGGCCACAGCGCTAACCACTGAGTCACCAAAGTGCGTCATTTCACGTGCGACTTGCACTGGTCTGGTCTCGGTCTCAACTTGGTCTCAACCCCTTAAAAAACTCGGTCTCGTTTTGGTCCCAGTTGTGGTTGTCTTGACTGCAACGCTACTTAGACCTGGAACTTGTATTGATTTCTTGTATGGATCACAGGAGTGATCAACTATGCCTCTAGTATTGAGCTTTATAGTGATTCCCCTCTGACCGGATTTCCGATATAATGGAAGTGCACAGGGCAGATTTGAATCCTAGTAGAAAAATCTATTTAACTTTGCGAAAAGTTGACTAAACACTGGTAGGAAGCTCTGTGTGTTTTCATTCATGTTTACCTGCATTAAAATGCTTGGAAACAAGCGTTTTGTTCATATTTTTCGACAGACTAGCTCCAGTTTCAGTATTCGGGTAGCTAGTCATTTATAGATTGAGGGAAACATATACAACAAGTAAAACATGAGCTGTGAGAAATGGGGGGTAGATGTTAAAAATACTAAACCGTCCCTTTAACTCAGTTTCCCTGGTGACACTTCAGGACCCGACTAATACCTGGAAGAGTCGTTACCGTCTCATAAGGGTTTTACAGGAGCAGCTGTAGCGTCACGTCAGTTCTTCTTGACACCTCAAATGATTTCTCTCATTTATTTTAAGGCTCTATTCACACAATTGCCTCAGAGAAATGTGTTTTCTTTCAGTGAAATGCAAAAAAAAAGATCTTTCAAGAAGTCAGGATAAAATAAAATAAAAAAAACTGTCAAGGCCTCATACCGATGAACGGAGTAGCTCTAACCCCTGCCGTCATTTGATTCCCTCACAGCTCATCTCTTCTTCCCCTTTTTCCCGCGACGCACCTCACACATCTCGACACTTCTCTTTTTTTTTTTCTCGTGTGAACTCTACCTAAATTGAGCACAGATGCCCCTCTCTCTCTCTCTCTCTCTCTCTCTCTCTCTCTCTCTCTCTCTCTCTCTCTCTCTGCAGCACCGTCCGCTGTTTCATGTCGCTTTGAAAACTCCTGATTGCCAGACTGCTGCTTTTATAGATGAAAAATGCTGTTAATTAGCATCCCAGGCCAAACACGGCCGACCTCTGCTCGGCCGCGTTTGTAATTGCGCTTAAGCTCCTTCAGATGTGAGAACTTAATCGTGACGTGTTGACGTCGTTTTTATCTGCAACCGTGCGTTTCTTTCATTTTTTTTTTTTTTCTTCCGAGATTTCCCTAAAACCGGACTCGACGCACATCCTGTCTCGTCGCTGCAGTGCATTCTGGGGCCTCGCGCTGTGGCTGCAGGAAGCCGTCTGGACCTCGTCTGCCGTGCCGTCCTGCAGCCGAACATCAGAAAGCGAACCGCCCTTTGATTCCGAGGCGACTCGAGACTTCAAAACTTTCAGTAGTGGCCGAAAATATCTCCTACATGTGGCCGCTTTTCTCTTTTTAAGCGTGTATTTCTTAAAGAAACACTCTTTTATCCCTTATTCCTTCATCTTTTTCTCGCTTCGTCGAAGTGTCTGGGTACAAACTGTTGACCTGAACTGTTTTCACAGCTCCTGTACACTTCCTCTTTTTTACTGTGGCATGCACACACACACACACACACACACACACACACACATATATATACCAAACCAGGTCACCGACTGGGCTCTGGAGCCCTCAGGGTGTGTGTATGTGTGTGTGTGTGTGTGTGTGTGTGTGTGTGTTAGAGTGGGGTTGTTTTCCAAGCTACATTTTGCTGCCACATGGATGTAGAGTGGTTTAGTATGTCTGCCTGGCAGGCCGGCTGACACACACAGACGCACACACACACATGGATACATGCATGCACACACACACTCACACACACGCACAGTCCAATTGGAAGGGAGTTCCTCAGGCAGCCAGACAAGGCTCCCTTTCACACTCCAAGATACAGCATCAGATTGGGCCGATTGTGTACTTTTTTAGCGTGCGCGTGTGTGTTTGTGCGGCTTCGTGCTTTATGTGTGTATCTCCTCGTACCGTTTTCTCTTTCCATTTCTCTTATTTTCTTTTCACACACACACACATGCAAACACACGCACACACATTTGGCAGGATACTGAAAGTTTTCATCTGTCTTAGTCACTTGAAGAAAATGGAAAAAAAAAAAAGTGTGCGTAAAACAAAAACGTTACACTGAAGTAGTGTGTGTGTGTGTGTGTGTGTGTGTGTGTGTGTACATGTAGAGTGTGTGTGCACACCAGGGGTGTGGTCTGGATGACATTTAGCTTAAAAGGTGAGAAGTGTACACCCCCCCTCTCCATCCCAAATCTGGCAACACACACACACACACAGACATATACACACACATACAGAGGGAGCATGGAAAAGTTGTGATGTAATGACGCCACACTTCTCTTGCAGGAGAACACGTACATAACCACACACAGGATCACACACACACACACATACATGCGCAGGGGCCTAGACGTCGCCGCGGAGACGCAGGCGTCACAGCGTCACACTGATTGCGCAGCCTGAAAACACACTCTCCCTCCAGACTGCAGCGAAGCGGAGGAGCCGTCACTGTAAACACTCGCGCGGAGATTTCACAAAAAAAAAAAAAAGAAAAACCCAGAAACCAAAATTGCTGCCACAACATTACAGCTGATTCCACCGCCGAGGTCACAGGCAACAAACTCTGATGTGAGCTGAAAACCATAAAGAGGGTTCTCTTAATGACGGGCGGGCATAAAGTTTTTAAAAGTTTTTTTTTTTTTTCTCTCTTTTCCTCCTCTTGTGGACGTGTTACCTAGCAACTAAGAGAAGTACAAGCTGGCTGCGGAACCCCAAAAACATGATGTGTGTGTGTGTGTGTTTGTGTGAAAAAAGAACAGGAGTGTAGAGTCAGTGGTTGAAATTGTTTTTTGCGCAGCCTCCTGTGACATCACAGCGTTCACTTGAGTTCTGAAAAAGCGTTAAAGTTCATAGCAAACTGAATTTCCACAACATAATTAAATATACCAGGCAATTGTTAGAATAACTGCACTTGTCAGAGGTCGTCGGGTCAACATGAACGTAACCATGTACTCCAGTACTGCACTTAAGTACAATTTTGAGATATTATGAGTATGTGATACTAATTTATATGTCCACTACACACACAAATACTATATTTATTTAATATTTATCAAATTCATATACTTCAATATTCTATCATCTACATTCTATTAAAGGGTGGGTTTGCACTTTGTACTAAAGACGCAGTACTATTACACTTAAAGTTTCTAAATGCCTCCATGTTAATAAACGAAAACATTAAAACGCTCTCCCATGAAAAACAATATACTATAATAAAAAAATAAAGAACACAGGCTGCATAATACCTACTTTTACTTGCTTTACTTTAAGTAACAGGACTTGTATTTGTTATGGAGTATTTCTTATGAAAGTTTTGCTAAAATATAAGGAATAGAACACTGTGCACAATGAGCAATTTGAATACTTTAAAGTATTTTGCTGAAAATACTATTTTGATACTTTTGTATCAAAAGTTAGTTAAAATGCAGATTATACTTCTGTACTTTCACTGGATTAAGAGTTTAATTCAGTACTAGCACTTGTAGTGGAGTATATATTGATGACAGTATTTCTACTTTTACTTCAGTAACGGAAACACATTCCGTACTTGTTTCCTTATCTTTTTGAGACACTTGTGCGTTGAAACTTTAAATCCATGCTGCAAACTTTTTACCTACTACACGACACAGTTCCCAGCGCCTTTTTCATTTTTCTTAATCTTTGCATTCTCAATGGTTCCCATCTGTCTCGGTGAAAATAATCGGAGCGGCGTGCAGGATGGGAACGCAGCTTCAAACGGAGCTGCAGGTACTGTACTGTTCTATATCCAGGTTATAATAAAGGTTATATCAGGGTTAAAGGTCAGAGACACCACTGAGGGCAAGTGTGTGTGTGTATGAGTGTGTGTGTGTGCTCCACAGGCTCCTTCTTGTAACGGCGATGTCAGCTTCTACAGAGTCGCTTTTATACGTTTTAAACAGAGATTTATCAGATATTTTACAAGATCCTCAATAAAGGAGGGAGAAGCGGAGGGTGTGTGTGTGTGTGTGGATTTCCACACACGCCATCCAAACATGCTCTCACACACACACACATACACACACACACACACAAAACGTTTGACTACACGCTCGAAATTTCTGACAAACGCCACAACGATCACAGGAGCTCTCATAAAAAAAAAATAATACTAATAAATTCAAATAAACCTGCCTCCATCCTTCTCTTGTTCTCTCTGTCCAAACACACTCAGACACACAGTGTCCAGGCAGAGCTGCTAACCCGCCGGCCCGGGCTAAAAATACCCCGTCTGTTCTGTTGGGGTTGGCCTGGGGGCGAACCTGCGCTCGGGCTTATAAATGTCTTCTTTGTAGCGCAGTGGAAATGTCCAACAAATGACTCTTTTATTAGGGCAAGACAAAAAAACACAGCTAATTATGTTTACTTAGATCACACACACACACGCGCGCACACACAGTTGTAAAACAGAAATATTAGGGTGACACTTAACAGGGAGCAGGCAGAGCTTTTTTTTTTCTTTCTTTTTTTTTCAGAGAAACAGAGAGAGATGGGAAACAGCAGCGGAAAAGTGATAATGTTCGGATGAAGTGAATTTGAGTTAAAAAGAGATTTCTCTGTGTAAGTTTGCACCCAAACGCGTTGAAAATAGCTTGTTTTGGTGGATTAAACTTAACATATCAGGATTTATTGACTGACTGAATTTAATAAATAGGATTTATTCTACATATGTATGAAAAACTACGAAAATTTAACGTCACGCAATGTAATTTCTGGATCTTTCTCTCGTCGGATTGGCCGGGCAGGTACGTGTTTAATCGCCTGTTGTAAATTCATCTGTCAAACTTGCTCGCGATCAGCCGTCGGACCGTGAAGGGGAAAAAACACCCAATGGCCGATTTTTTTTTTTTTTTAGCCTTTCAATGCAACATTTTCGAAGACAAATGCGACAGAAGAAAAAAAATAAATGAAAAAGCGATAAATAGGCACCTGTTTGATAGCCATGCCTCTTATTTAACTAAATCAATTTAGCAAATCTATGAAGCAGCACTAAAATCAAGCCTCATATCGAGTCTTTAAATGTTTCTCTAACAGGGAAAGTACATGCAACATTGCGAGAAAAAAAGGAAAAATGGGATGTATAGAAGATGTCAGCTTCAGCGAATTACACTAAAGAAGATACAGAATATAACAGTAAAAATTCCTTGGATAAATACCAGTGAAGCTAATTAAACAACTGGATATGAATTACAGATTAAACCACTAAATTGGACTGAAACAGGCAAATCATCATTAAACATCTTTTAACGGGTGTTAAAATTGCATGAGAACTTTAAAAGATGGTAACAACTCTTCCAGGTATTAGTCGGGTCCCCCCAAGGTGTCACCAGGGAAACAGAGTTAAAGGGACAGTTTGGTATTTCTGACATCTACCCTCATTTCCAACACTCCTGGCATGTATCTGCATCATAGAGACCATAATTTCACTGGTTTCTCTGGTACTGAGTTTTGTTGCGATTTCCCTCTGGTTAGATTTTCAATATAATGGATGTGAACAGGGCAGATTTTCAGTAGTAGTCTCACTTGTTGTCAATATGTTTTTCTTGTCATTTATAGACAACCTGCTAATTGATTATTGAAATCGGGGCTAGATTTGTTCAGGAGGTCTTTGGAAGTCCACAAATTTTCTACTAGGATACAAATCTGCCCTGTGCACTTCCATTATATTGAAATCACTACAAAGCTCAATACTGGAGAGATCAGTTATAGTCCCTTTGCTTCAGATACATGTCTGGAACATGACAAATCTAAATATTCAAAATACTGAACTACCCCTTTAAGGCTGGTGAACAACTTCTAAGTTTGATTGCAAAATAAATGAAAAGTGAGCTCAATATTATGTATTTAACTTACACACCAGTAATCTTTCTGCAGTTATTCTTTGATGGTCTTCATGCATATTTTGACCTAAATATAAACGCATGAAAAAGTGCAAAAGTCTCATTAACAGATCGTTATTTCCTCTCACCGCTGGAGTCTTTTCGTTCGAGTGCAACTTTTAAGACGACGTGAGGTGATACCTCGGACAATCTTTGTCAGCTTGGTGTTGGTCCTCTCAGGGAACAACTGAGTCAAAAGTTATTCTTATAAGATGGCAAAAAGCACGTAGTCATAGCGTAAATAGAATCAGAACTGGGAACGAGTGAATAGAAGAAGTTAGCGCTGTTACGACAGAAAATCCAAAGGGATCGACGGGTCGTTTCTGGGTAAAACCAAACGGGAAACTCGTCGAAATAAAAACTTGGTTTGAGCAAAGCTAAAAAATTAAAAGCAAAAAAGCAGCAACAGCAGACAAGAAGGTGAGAGAGAGGAAACGAGGTCGGAGGCTGTGAGGGAATTCCTGCTTTCCTTTCAGCTGTCAATCATTCAGCCGGTGCCTGAGATACCAAGGAACCAGTGTGTGAGGTTGAATGTTGTGTGTGTGAGTGAGTGATTGTGCGTTTGAATGGAGCGATAGGTCCTCGATTCGACAATGAACCCCGTCCCTTTGCGGTCACGCCACCGCATCAGGGAGACAGGGAGAGAGAGAGAGAGAGAGACAGAGAGAGAGAGGGGACAGGAAAGGAAAGGGAAAGGACGGAGGAGAGGTGAGAGAAAAAGAGATAGAGGGAGGGGGAGGAGGGCGGGAAGTGAAGAGACGCCAGGAGCAGAGCGAGAGAAAGCGAGCGCAGAGCGTGGCGGAGGAGGCGGAGAGATGCTCGGCCTTTAAAAAAAAAAAAAGGGACAGGGAGAGAAAAAAAGAGGGATTAAGGAAGAAGGGCCGCGGATAGTTCAGCCAAAAAACAAGTAGAATGGAGCAAGAGGGAGAAAGAGAGTGAGGGAGCTGGAGAGGGAGAGAGAGAGAGGACTGGCCCCTGACCCGGGGACATTATAGAAAGGGAGATTATGGTTGTTCAAAACTCTCTAAGCACTCACCCCGGGACCCCAGCTAATACCCTGACACACACTCACACACACTCTCACACACACACACACACACACTCACACACACACAACCGCCAAAGTCAACAAAACACATCTATACTTCTGGAGATACTATAGTTTTCCTATCATCAATGAATCCCATGAAAGATATACACTACCATTCAGAAGTTTGGGGTCACTTCAAAATGTCCTTATTTTTGAAAGAAAAGCATTGTTTTTTTCAATGAAGATAACTTTAAACTAATCAGAAATTCAGTCGACACATTGCTATTGTAGCAAATGGCTATTCTAGCTGCAAATGTCTGGTTTTTGGTGCAATATCTACATAGGTGTACAGAGGCGCATATCCTGCAACTATCAGTCCAATGTTCTAATGGTCCAATGTGTTGGCTCAACACTAAATTGCCTGGGTGACCCCAATCTTTTAAACGATAGCGTGTATATATATATATATATATATACACTGAAGAGAGCTCCATATTAATCCGCCGCTGAAAGTAGTGCACCATTTTAGCAACATTCTCTAGAAACTAGGAACTTACTGAGGCCTTTTTTTTAGATATTACATCACAGGTTTGTGATTTTTCTTTCTCCATCAGGCGCCACAGACCGAGCGGGGACACTTTATCTTTTCATGGGACTTGATGAGGCCTCCCCCTGCATGGACACATGTATACAAATGAGTAAAACGCTCTCTTCTTTCACACACCCATTGACAGGGAAAGCCTGACATTGGCCTCTGTGCTCGGCCTGGGACAAGAGTGTTAGAGGAGGGAGCAGTGTGTTCTCGGGGTGAAAGAAGGGGCAAGGGACACCACTGCCAGTACCTCCTGCTAATCTGTAGCTGGAGGAGGGGGGATGGAGGGAGGACAGAGGACAAGAAGGTGGTTAAAAAAAAAAATGACAATGATGAAGAGTTGAGCAACAGGGGCAAAGGTTCGTGAGTCGAGATGAAACCCGTAACGGTAGCAACATCTGCAGCGCGGTAGAGAAGCGGAGAAACCGTCCCGCGATCGGTTGAAGGCGGAAAAAAGAAACTTTTCGAAACGGGACAAAAGAAAAGAGATGAGCAGAAGAGATGGAGCCAAAAAAAAAGGTCAAAGGGGTGAGAGGAGGAGAGTCCTCAGAGGTTCAAGGGTCCTGCCTTGAATCTTAACATGGTGACACCACAAACACACACATGTACACACACACGCACACACACACACACTCAGATACACACATACACACATACACTCACATTGAGCAGAAGAAAGGAAAAAAGTCTTAATCAGCATTGTAATATGATCTCTGAGAGCTGTGTGTACTGTGTGTGCATGTGTGTGTGCTATAGATCTACATATGTGACTGTTTGTGTGCGTACTCGTAGTCTCTGTCCACTGTGTGTGTGTGTGTGTGTGTGCGTGCCTGCTCACTAGACATCTACATATGCAACTGTGTGTGTGTACTTATAGTATTTCCATCCACCATGTGTGCATGCATGTGTGTGTGTTCTTTTTTTTTTTCTAGGTTATTTTACTCGGACCTTACTATGCAGCAAGTACAAGAATGTGTGTGCTTGTGCACGCTCACTATACATCTACTTATGCAACTGTGTGTGTACTCATAGTCTTTCCATCCGTGTGTGTGTGTGTGTGTGTGTGAGCCTCAGGACTGTGTAACCACAGCTATGCAGCACACAGCGGGCTGGACCACAGTAATGGAACCTCATATATAGATGAAGCCACCAGGCCTCACAATCCCAGCTCTGTCTGAGTCGTATAAAGGAGCAGTCCACCCAAAAAAACAAAGACCCCCCCCCATACACACACACACACACACAGTGGAGAGAATCTCAGCTGTACTCAGCACCAGATCAGTCCTGATCTGAACCCACCAAGTTACATATGCAAACCGTTTGATTCTGAGTATTCTCGATCATTAAGGTTATTAAAAAAAAAAACTTTCTCTTTCACATCCATGTTTTTATTCTTTCTTTCTTTTTAAAGCTTGACACTCTAACATTCCCAAAGTCAAAGAAACAGAAGTAAAATGTTAAACGTGCGCCGCCATCTGCGACTCGGCTTGACAACAAACCCGCCGCTAAGCGTTATTAACAATGTGCGTCGCGGCGGCGTGTTCCCGTCAGTGATCGGGAATCAAAGCCACCTGCGGGTACAACTCTTGACTTCATTATTCTGACGTGAGAAGCCCGAGAACAACAGTCCATCTGCGTTTAAGTGGTTAAAGTCCTCGGCCGTTATCGCTACGTGACTGTTGGCCAGAAAAAAAAAAAAAGGATGTTCAAATGCCATATATGAGCAGTAATCTCCGGGCCAATGGAGACGTCACAACTCTTCAGAAGATTTTGTTCGTAAAAGCAGAAAGTGCGGTAGCCTGCAGGACAGGTGAAGAAGAAGAAGAAGAAGAAATAGAAGAAGTAAGAGAGGAGAGCTGTCATCACTGTGTGTGATGAGAGAGTGTTTGGTCTGCAGGACTGTTATTACTCTGCCCACCGTCATTTACACTTCATCACTGCAGAACAGACAGAGACAAGCTGACAGGCTGGCAGACAGAAGGACAACCCATTAGTGTGTGTGTGTGTGTGTGTGTGTGTGTGTGTGTGTGTGTGTGTGTGTGTGTGTGTGTGTGTGTGTGTGTGTGTGTGTGTGTGTGTGTGTGTGTGTGTGTGTGTGTGTGTGTGTGTGTGTGTGTGTGTACAGTATGTGAGCTGAAGCCTTAAGTTTGTCCAAACTGCTGAAAGCCAAATTTGACAAATTATAAAAGCAAGGAGCGAACACTGATAACAGTCTTGCACGTTTTGTATAGAAAATGTGTGTGTGTGTGTGTGTGTGTGTGTGCGTGTGTGTGTGTGTGTGTGTGTGTGTGTGTGCGTGTGTGCATCGGTGTGTATCATTCTCAGTCTCATTCAGAAACTTCAATCACATAAACACACTATACAGTCTGAGTCTTTGTGCCATGTGTTCATTTCCTCTGGTCTGACCCAGATTCAGCCTGTCTGCGCCGCATGTGTGTGTGTGTGTGTGTGCGTGTGTGTTTGTGTTTATGTGTGTGCGGTATCAGGACCAGACCAGGAGAAACTGTATCCAGAAGAGCAGCTAGGTTTCCCTCAGTGACTGGAACAGCATCCCTGGACGTCTGAGTCTGCTGCGGCTCCGACTGACGGATCGCTGAACATTCTGGGTTTTGACAAACTTCATTAACCAGCGAATTATAGAACGATATATTAATAATAAAAATTAATTCACGTCTTAACTATGAAATAAGATCCAAAAACCACGTCTGGGATTTTGCACTTTGGCGACCCCAAGTGGCAGAGGGAGACACATGGTCAAATGTGCATCACACAGAAATAATGTTGCGTTAGATTATAGGTTACACAAGTACTTATATATAGTTACACAAATATGTAATTGACCATTTTGACCTTTCACTTGACCTTCCTATTCAAAAAGTGATGTGCTAAGACATGTCCTATTGTGTTTGATTTTCATTTCTCAAGTTGAACAAATAGTAATCATGTATTTTATATAAAGAATTTGTCTTTATTTGGACTAAAAGGGCCATAACATGTTTTTTATGCTATATACACTGTTAAGATGGTTAAAGTCCCAAAGCTTGAGGTGAATGTTACATAAATGCTTCCTAAAAGTCAAATGTCAGGTCTTCAACCTGCCTGGAACACAATGTTTGCAAAGTTACCTGAGGTTGTTGCTAAGGTTGTTGCTAAGGTTGTCGCTAAGGTTGTTTCTGAGGTTGTTGCAAAGTTTCTTCCACATGTTTGGAGTTTGAATATGTAAGACTGTATCTTAGACGTCGCTGTTTCATTACTGAGGTTTTTGTTGAAGTGGTTTGTAATGTTGTTGCTAAGGTTGTTGTTAAGGTTGCCACTGAGGTTGTTGCTAAGGTGGTTGCTAAGGTTGTCGCTAAAGGTGTCGCTAAGGTTGTTGCTGAGGTTGTTGCTGAGTTTGATGCTAAGGTTGTTTCTGAGGTTGTTGCAAAGTTTCTTCCACATGTTTGCAGTTTGAATATTTAAGAATGTATCTTAGACGTTGCTATTTCATTACTGAGGTTTTTGTTGAAATGGTTTGTAATGTTGTTGCTAAGGTTGTTTCTGAGGTTGTTGTTGCTAAGATGGTTGCTAAAGGTGTCGCTAAGGTTCTTTCTGAGGTTGTCGCTAAGGTTATCGCTAAGGTTGTTGCTGAGGTTGTCGCTAAGGTTATCGCTAAGGTTGTTTCTGAGGTTGTTGCTAAGGTTGTTGCTGAGGTTGTTTCTGAGGTTGTTGCTGAGGTTGTTGCTAAGGTTGTTGCTGAGGTTGTTTCTGAGGTTGTTGCTAAAGTTTTTCCACATGCTGTCAAGGCATTAGTCTGTTGTGCAACGTTACCTCTAGAAGTATTGATGTCTGTTTGCACACACCCACAAACAGACGTCTGTTTTGTAGTCTTTGTTGCTAAGGTCATTGCTAAGGTTGTTATTGAGGTTGCTAAGGTTTTTGCTAAGGTGGTTGCTAATGTTGTTTCTGAGGTTGTGGCTGAGCTTCTTGCTACTGTTGTTGCAAAGGCTTTTCCATGTCTTGTTTGCGACTTGAACATGTAGAATGTATCTGGGAAGTTGACATTTCAGTTAAAGAACGAGAAAAAAGTAGCAACAGCCAATCAGAACTGAGTGTGCTCATCAGGAGTTCTTAAAGAGACAGGCGCTAAAATGTTTCATACAGAGGCTAAACCAAAGGGCTGCATAATCGGCCAGTAGAAGATAAATAAGGAGTTGTTAACTGTAAATCCTGCAAATCTATTCAAGTAGAACCCCAGACTGAAAAGTAAAGATCTTTAAATATGCAGGATCTGTCCTCTTTAATAATACTTTTTCTGTCACTGTGTGTGTGGAGCAGAGCCATTTTTTTAAAAAAAGAAGCAAGAAAATACGCTTAAATTTGCACATAATTTAGCTCAAAAATTATGTAACATTTAGCCAAAATAGTGTCATCAATTTTAATCTGTTTTAACCAATTACCATAGGAAGCAAATCTGAGTCTTGATAATATTCATAGGTGTGTGAGGACATCTATGGTGTGTGTGTGTGTGTGTGTGCGTGTGTGTGTCTCCCGGCTCGGTAGCACTCCTGCTTGGCACTGTCCCTTCAGAACACTCAGGCTTCTAATGAGAGCAGACAGGTCTTTGGCAGAGTGACCGTCAACCCATTTCAAACTGCAGATCGCTGTAAAACGGATCCGTCACAAAAATGTGCCGCCGCCGCTGCTCCGTGTGTGTCAAGGTAAAAATATACCGTTATGTATATATACACACGTTTAGCCGAAAAATGTGTTTATGCAGGAGGTCTGGAGGAGACATTAAGGCAGGAGAGAGGAACGAGTGAGAAAACAATGTTAGTAAAAGAGAAAGAAAAGAATGAAGCAAGAAAAATGAGGGATTTGAAGCACCTGCTGCAGCTTTAGAAGCTACAGATACGTTCACACATTCTCCAACACATTACTTTTTATTTGATATATAAAAAAAAAAACACATAAGCAAATAAAGTGAGGTGATATTTAAAGAGGCGGTATACCCCAAACCTCCCGTGTTGGCGTTTTGCTGATCTGGCGCCCCCCACTGGTGACACAGAGATGCTGCAAGCACAACTTTCAAGTTCAGGCTAGGAAAAAGCACTTTTTACACGAGAAAAGGACAAAACAAACGGGGAAGCCGAGGCAGGACAATTCCTGCTGCAGTTTTTATTTTTCTCGTCGTTGAGGACGTGGACGGTAACACGTTTTCCCGCGTCTCATTTAAGGGAAATTTTTAACGGCCGACACTGAGATTTCAGCTTTCATAACGTTTTTCTCGTCTCAGAGACGGTGAACGTCTCGGCCCGTCTGCTCTTCAGCGTTTCACGGAGTCAAAAACGATCTGTCATCTCATGTCTTCCATTCTGATTCTTTTTAACCCGATGTCCAAAATTGTCCAGCCAAGCTTGTTTGGCATCATACAGCAGTCGAGTAGCCGTCTCAATGTCTTAATGTCCTACAGAGCACCATCTACCTCTCTATCATACATATATATATCTATATATATATATATATATAGACAACATTGACTCATTTCCTCTAACTTTAAGGCTTCATCCTAAAAAAAAAAAGCAGCACGTTCAGACTCTTCCAGGTTTTGCTGTTTGTTGGACATTTGGTCCTCATAAGTATAGACACACACAGCCTTTTATTCCTCCCCCCCTCACCCCCCACCCCCCTCATTCCCCTCCTCTTCCTCCCTCCCTCACCATAAACTTGGCCGCGGTCCCCGGTTGCATTCCGGGAACGCGTCTTGCTCGGTGTCAGATGTAACGGGGAGAGGAGCACCGCGAGTTCAAGCCCCGCACGCGGCCAACATGCCTCCGCTCGTCGAGCCCCCCGCTCCTCCACCCCCGCACCAGTTTGCTTCTTTTTTGAGGTCCTCCCCCCCCCCTCTCTCTCTCTCTCTCTTTGTTTTTTACCCCCCCCATCTCCACCTCTGCGGGCTCCTGGGAGCCATCAGCCCGCGCTGACAACCGCTGCTTAGCGGGGCTCGTGCGCGCACGCGCGCGCGTGTGTAGTCCGTTGCAGATCCGAGCTACTCTGAACTTTTTAGTCCAAATCTCTCTTCCTGTCACCGATTCACTTCAGACACACACGGAGGATGATGCAAATGTAACGTTTCTATTTTTCCACCAATTCCAAACGATCCAATATCACGGATGACGTTTTTTGGCTCCAGAGTGAAGCCACATGCATATTTTACCAGCAGCTTTTTTTTTATTTATTGTGTAACTTTCATGAATTGATTAGGTGCTAATATGTTTTGCAGAAGCTTTGCTAATAAACGATAAAGTCCTCCAAAAAAAAAAAAAAAAAGTTAGTCTGGTTGCGCACAGGATTTTGACGCAACTTTCTACGATCTGTCAATCAAACCGTACAAGACTGAATAGTGACTGATATGTGGAACACGCGGCGTGATGGAACTTTTCTCTGGATGTTCTCCAGCAAAAAAGGAGGAGGAAGAAGAAGAAGAGGTGTGCGCTCTTACCCTCACCTTAACCCTTCAACCCTTTTACCTCAGCGCGTCTCTTCACATAAACCTCAGTTACCGACAGACGCGTCCGGAGGCTCATTCAAACGTTGTAATCATAAGCGAGAGCTCGGAGAGACGCGGAAACGCCAGCAGACGTTATTAACGCGGCAGACGCGCCGCATCTGTCTGACCCGAAGCCCCCGAGCCAATAAAACCACATATCCCTGATGTGATCTCCCGGCGGAGCCACATCAGCGAGCGGAGCACGAGCTGCACACTAATCAAAGTGAAGCTGCGAGCGTCTGATGACACGCGCGCGCGCGGACTGGTGTCTCCCTCCTGTCTGTGCGCGCAGCTTTAAACTAAATGCACATATTTAACGCAAGTTACACGGGACGAGGTGAGATTGCATTAACAGCAACGCCGCGCATTATGGGATGTTGAGTCCAACTGATCGAACGCGTAATTGTTTTGTGGAGGGGGGGAAAAAAGGCGTGAATGAGCGTCTTTTTTCCCCCGAGCGATTTCCAAAAAACACACGTGCACATTAGGCAAATCTGTGAATAAAATCCAATATTTGTTGTTTTTTTTTCTAGTTCTCAATATCAGCTGTCCCGGATCAGACTCGCCAATGACTTGCAGACTGATCCGTCTGTTTAAAACATGATGAATGAGCTAAAAAAAAAAAAGAGGAAGAAAAAGTCTGGGAGATTCGTTTAAAAAAATCATTCTGGACAAAGTCCCAGCAGCGTGTCTGTCACCGGGGACCCGCGCTGATCCAGACCGTTTTTTCCCCCCCTCCTAAACCTTCTTCCCCCGCCCCGCGCTCGCGCTTACCTGCAGGAGCCAGTGGCACGTCTCGCCGATGAAGGGGAAGCCCATGGATCCTTTGGGCATGGGCAGCTTGCAGTTTTTATCCCGCGTCGCCGTCCATCTGAGCTGCCACAGCTGCTGGGAGACGGCGAGGAGCAGCGCCATGGACACCAGGCAGGCGGCCAGGGTGGCCAGCGCCGAGACGAGGTCGAAACTGTCGAACAGCATGATGATGGAGAGCCCGGCGGTCTCTCTGGAGCTCTGGAAGACTTTCAAAAAAAAAAAAAACACGGGAGGAGAAGTTGTATCTGTAACAAAAAAAAAACGTGTAGACCGGATCCCCTGGAGAGGTGGATTAGTTGGATTTAAAGTTTCTTTTTTTTTGCGTAAAAGCGCAGCAAGTCCTTTTTACGCGCTCCGGAGGTGACAAGAGGCGGCTGTTGTGTTTATTTCTTTTTCAGAATGAATGAACTGTGTTGGAGTGCAAGAGAGATCTGGATCTGTCTTCACCGAAAGTGTCTGAAGTGTCCAAAAAAAAAAGTGCAAATCAAAGAAAAGTGTCGGCTGAGCGTCAGAGTCGGAGATGCTACAGGTGATCTGCGGCTCCTCCGGGGTTTTCCGTTCACACCTCAGCTGTGGATGAAATCAAACCCGCTTTTTTTTTGCTTTTTTTTAATGATTTAAGCATGTGAGACACGAGGCTGCTGGGGACTGTCCTGCTGCTTGAAATCTCATGTTTGGTCTCGTTTTTTTGAGCTTCAGTGACTTATTTTTTTTTTAAGTCTGAAACTTGAAGGCAACCAAAAAGAAGAAAAAAAAATCTCAGGTGACACGTGTATGTCAGGAGCTGGGACACCGTTGGGACACGTGGAAAAAGTGAAGCCGAGCCTTGGAAGTAACAAGGTTTTACTTTAAAAAGAAAAAAAAAAAAACTTCTCTCGGGATGGAAAGAATATTTTTTTTGTGTGTGTGGGGGGAAAAAATAAACGAAAACTCTCCCAGAAATCGCGTCAAATCCAAAAACTGAAGAAGTTTCTTTTCTTTTCTTTCTTTCTTTTTTTAGAAGCCTTTTTTTGCAAAAGTTTTTTTTGTTTAATCTCAGTATGGAACTCGAGGAAGATTAAAGATGAGACTTTTAAGATCCGTGAGCTGCAGAGACGAAAAAGGTGCGCAGAGATGCTCAAGAGCCACCGTCCTCTACTGCTGCTCTCACTTTTCTGACGTCTACTCTCTTCTCTGTGTACCTTTCTGTTTCTGAGGATCTTTCTCTCTCTCCCTCTCCCCCTCTCTCTCTGTCTCTGCGCGCGCGTGTGTGTGCGTAAAGTGTGTGTGTGTGTGTATGTGTGTGTGTGTGTGCGTCAAGCCAGGGGCACCAATGAGTGTTTATATAGTGCGGAGGCAACTGGAAGGCGAATAGGCGGCCAAGGGCTCCCGTCGCCCCCCTCCAACCCCACCCCACCTCACTCCAGCGTCGGCTGGAGAAGGAGCGAGCCCCCCCCACCACCTCCACCACCACCGCCACCCAATCCACCACCATCACCTCCCCCTTCCTCCCTCCATCCCTCCCCTCTGCTCCACCTCTTTCAGCTCCGGGAGGACCCCCCCCCCCTCCTCTCCCTCCCCTCCTCCCTCCCTCCTCTTCCTCCTCTCTCCTCTCAGGAGGAGGGGTGGGTGTAAAGTGAGCGGCAAGCGGCGCAAGAGGAGAGGAGGCTTGGAGCGTGCTGGAGCTGGCAGACTTCCAGCGCGAGAGAGGGGGAGAGGGGAGAGAGAGAGAGAAAAGGAGAGCGAGAGAGAGAGAGGGAGGGAGGGAGGGAGAGAGACTCGCAGCTACTTTTATGACTTCTGTCTCCGTGCAGGACGTGCGCGCTCTTGAACTAATCACCTGCAGGCTGCGCACAAACCGGAGCTGATATAACCTCATTTTGCCTGTTAATGTGAGCATTTAGACGCCAAACCAACAACAAATGGCATCATAGTTATTAAAACAAATAATCAATTAATTAAAAAAAAAAACAAGTTTTTAAAAACGCCGTTAAAACGCGGTCATTACAAACGTGCCAAAAAAGGTCCGAGATGCGCCTTTACGCGCGGAGTGCGTAAATTGCGCTCCTGCTCGTTTTGCTTCTGTTCTTCACGTGCCCGAAATGCGACCTCGTGCCAAACGCCTGAAACGTGTCCGGGAGGAAAATGTTGCAAGTGAATTCACGCACGACGATTCTACTCTCAACGTGACACTGCGCGTGGGGCAGGTGAGAGGGCTCCTGCTCAAAGGCGCTTCAGCAGCTTTCCTGTCTTCAATCAAATTCTTTAATGTTTAGGATGATTTCCCTCTTTTCTTTTCTTGAGGAGAGTTTAAGGCTCATTTAAGGCTCAGTATTGTGGTTATGAAAAGTGTCGACCTGTTGAGAGCTGGATATACTGTATATATACAAACACACACACAAAATGTACCATCCCTTCTGCTCAACTTTTGCTTTGCAGCTTCTATATTATATTTCTGCTCATGTCATGTCGATTGACACAAGCAGATTGACATTGTCCTCGTGTCCCCGGCCTCGTGTTTCCATCCTCACCTCAGTTTTTCCTTCACAATTCTATAGATAGCCGTCAGATCAATCAGAAATTGGGGGGTGGGGGGTGCTCTTGGCACTGTTTACCACCTGTGTTTCAAAGTAAATGACTGGCTTCCTGTACCTAAGGACATTAGAGCCGGTGCTGAACCACACACACACATATTCATTGAGTAACAAGACAAACACACACTCAATGTGAATAAAACACATCTTTTAACCTCTCATTCTTTTAGTCTCCATTCCCCCTGGTTTTGTCTCTTTTTCCAGGTGTGCAACATCATTTTCCTTCTCCTTGGTATCTAAAGTGTCCATCTCCCTCCCTCCTTTATCTGCTCTCATCTTTCCCTCTCATCTCTTCCCTAATTCCCTTGTTCCACCACAGGCCAAAGGCACAGTTACTTTCACAGGGATTCCTGCTTTCTTTGGGTTCTCTCTTTTTTTCTCTCTCTCTCTCTCTCTCTTCTTTTCAATGGTTCTCTGACAGCGGCTCGATGCTGCCGCCTAGCGGAGAGGAATCACATGGCAGCCGGCCAGGAGGAAGACGAGAGGAGGAGGAGGAGGAGAGAGATGAAGGCGGATTTATAGGATAGAAAGAAAGCATTGTTTGAGTTAATGGTGTGCAGATTTTATAGAACGGAATCTTTTCAAATTTTTGGATTTGTTTTGTAAGTGTTAAACGAAATGATGCATATAAAACATTTCCTCAAAGGGAAAAGGAACATCTAAAACCTATTGCAAAGCAGAAAATGCACCAATAATTGATGTTTTCTGCCTTATGTTGTAAATATACAATAGAAGGCACATGCAAAAACTGTTAGAATAACAGATTCTTGTAGATATCTATTAACGATGCAGATCTATTACTGTTTTTTTAAAAGATCCCTCCAAAAAAAGGATGAAGCTCAGCTAAGGTCGACTTTCTCTACTTGTTTCGACACCTTGCGTTGGAGAGTTGATGATGGAGATAAAAGCGTCTCTTGATTCCGCAGCTGTGATGGAGCGGATTGCGGCGAGGTGATGAGGTCAGCCCGGGGGGTTCGGACGGTTCCTGCTCGCACAACAACAGCAAAATAAAAAAAAAAATCACAAACCAGGCAGATTGAAAGTCCTCCTCCTGGAGCTGTAGGCGAACCTCATCCACTTCATTACAAGGTCGCGACCTCTTGTGTAATGCGTCCGACTTCCAGCTTCTCCCATTCCAGGCCGGGGGACAGGAAGATTTGGCGGCGCTTAGCCTGTTAACGCTGTTATGTGTGTAAGTTAGATAATTACCACTTTCGTGTGGCTGTGGTGAAAGTGTGTGTGTGTGTATGTTCCTTTTGTATAAGCAAAGACGCCTTATCTTTACATTCCACAGCTATGTCCGTTTAAGCTTTTAACACTTTACCTAAACACACACACACACTCACTTACCTCAGTTAGCCCATGGAGACTGCATGTGTGACAGTCAGAAAAGGGGAAGAAAAGAATGTGTGTGTGTGTGTATATGTGTGTGTGTGAGGAAAAAGAGAGCGAGAGGGAGAGTGTGTATGATGATGCGTGTGAGTTTTGCTAGCAAACGTATTTTCAATTTCCTCTGACCCTGGAACGACCTTTCACAGCCGAGGTGTTTAGCTTAGGCTTTAGAGAGCTTAGTGGGACACAGGAAGCTAACACGAGCACACACACACACACACACACACACACACACGAGAGGAGAGAAAAAGAGTGAAGGAAAGAAAGAGAAATGAATGAATTGTCATAAAAGAGAGACATGTACATAACTTATTTGCACAAAAATGTACAAAAAAACAAAAGCCAAACAAAGACGGTGTATATTTTTATGAAT
The DNA here is from genome assembly GCA_030544235.1 of Lepturacanthus savala. NCBI lineage: Eukaryota > Metazoa > Chordata > Actinopteri > Scombriformes > Trichiuridae > Lepturacanthus > Lepturacanthus savala. Next base: position 18,581,662 of record CM060483.1, read on the forward strand.
TTATGCCACAGACCTTCGCACACCTGTGTACAGACAGGTGCTCGAAGTTTTGTTTTTTTTTTTTTTTGCTAAAACGCATCGATCAAAGCTGAAGTCACGTCGTAAAAATACTTGTGAATCATTTTTCATTGCTTTTGTCATAAAATGCGTCCAAATGAACACGTTCTCCAGAATCCATGAGCTCCTTTTGTCATTGGTGCTCTATCATCTATATATCTTCAGTCTCATTTTTCAAATGTTAATGTTAAACACACATTCAAAACGGAATAAAGGGCAAAATTCCTTTTTGCAGTAACCGTACTGGAAAAGTATCGAAAAATCTTTACAGAATTTACAATAATCATGTCAAACACAGCTGAAAGATGCTAGTCTGATGGGGGCCTAGCATAGGGTTAAAAGTTTAAAAAATAAAAAGAAGCTTTGTTACCTCTGGTTATAAAGACAAAATAAATGAGATTCATTCTTGTTGCATAAAGTTAAAGTGTGTGAAATAACTAAATACTAAGCTCCACCCAATTTGTTGTGGTCCAATTAAACCTAAGGATTTGATCTGAAACCCTCCTATAACTGTAAAGCCTGAAATAATGTGATTCGCTGGGAAATAAATCACTCTATGGGGAGTTTAAGGAGAGGTTTGTGAGCATGAGTGTGATGTCATCGTGAGCAGGAAGTAGACGTGACTCTGCTAACGAAGCTTTCCCTGACTTTTGGGAACATTTTAACAAAAAAAAAGTTTTGGAGCCTTTACCGTGTTTAACTTCAGACGTTATAAATGAAAGAAAAATGACAAAATGGGTGATATGTCACCTTTAAGGGAGTCTACGGCGACACAAATAGTCCAAAAGAAGTCGAAGCGTTAGAGACAATAATGATCCCATAATCCCCTCTCACACACACACACACACACACACACACACACACTAATGTTACCCTTTTGACCCAACCGCCTGGGTTACATTAGAACACTCATCGTCATATAAAGTTATCAAGTCGTGACATCATCACCTATCGAGTCATCCATTACACCCATGAATCACAGATTTACAGTCAGATTGGCAGTAACGCGCTGGTTAACAGGCAATTTGACGACTTCTGGGATAAAAACCAATGAGTCAAACAGCCGAAAACAAACACGAGGAGTTTGGCGTGTAACGGGCCTGTTGTCTGCCTCATTTTTCTCTTTTATTTATTATAAAACAGCGGGGGTGGCGGTGGGAATTACAGAAACAGCCAGCGTGACTTTTTTCAAGGCCGGCATGTGTTTTAACAAGTGTTCACGTCCTTTAAAGTCCTCCAGCGCACTGAAGGTTCTACTTTCTACTCAGTGTTAGCAGCATTTTAAAGGATCTATAGAATGCCACATTCCAAAACTGATCATTTTAACATCTTAACATGCTATGAATGTAACACACAAGCAATTTCACAGTAAAGAAAAGTTTAATTGACCTGTTTGAAATATTTAGATGTTGACCCAGCAGTTATAGAATATACATATACACCTATTGTAGTATTCTTCTGAGTATATGTTATAGGATAACTGTATTTAACCTGATTATTTCCATTTTCATGCCATTATACATTTATTCCACAGCATCTCTATCAATATGAAATGTAGATAACTTTACTTCTATATATATATATATATATATATATATATATATATATATATATATATATATATATATATATATATATATCCCCTTTCAAAACTTACAAGCTACTTCACAAGATGCAATAACATCAATATGTGCAATTTCAGTATTTATAGAGAAATAAGATAAGATAAGATCATTCTTCATTTGTTCCACAGTGGGGAAATTGTATGAGATGTAAAACAGAAGTAAAAAGGACAATAAATACAGAGTATTACCACTTTAATTCCTTTGCAAGAACCTAAGAGATGAGGTTTTTAAAAGGTTAAATATTCAAATAAAAAAGTGAACCCATGTCAGTTTGGATTTGCTTCGCGGTAACGTCTGACTGGAAAAAGATGATCATCATCAGCGAGACTCCGATATTAATTGGAAACGGGTCAGTGAAGATATTCACTCACAATCACAGTCTGCAGAAATTAGCTCTGCAGATTGTATTCGGGGTAACGTCTATTAACGCCAACCAATAAGCGCTGCCTGTAGCACATCTGGGCAGCTGCAGACCCACGCGGTGGGTATGAAATATCCATACATCAAACGCTAAAAAAATGATCTGGCAGAGCAACAACAGAACAACAGCAAAGCCACCGCAAAGAGGAAAAAACAACGGAAACATTAGAGAAGTGAAACCTCGGAGTCACTCAGTCATTACAGATGTGGCTAATGATTCATTTTACTGCAGCGTTTTGTTTTTTGTGTTTTTTTTTTTTACACATGGCATTTTGTTTTTGATCACAGGGTCTGTGAATTAACTATGCTGCTAATGAAGTATATCCCCATGTGCTTTTTCCTAGTGTTAATAAACACTTTGTGAATGTTGGATTAATCAGAGCTGGAGCTGTTTCTTTTGTGCCAGTGGTGGCAGCGCTGAGAGTTCAGAGGAGGTCAATACTCTGTTTTTTATGATAAAACATAATAATAGCAGCTCACAGTCCACTTTTTCCCCCCATGTCTGCGGGTTGAAAACTTGAGACTTTTTATTTATTTATTTATTTTTTATCTTGGTCATGATAACCCCCTTTAAAAACAAAATAAAGCCTGAACAGATTACACATTTGAGATGTGACTGTAGGAAGAAGAGAAGTATCTGTGCTGGGTTTGATGCCCACAGGATATGGGGTCAGTGAGTAAGTGTGGTTAAACAGTCCAGGATTTCATTCAGATTCCTTGAACTAATTAAGTACAAAAAAAAAAGTGGCTGTCCCCCTCCCCCCCTCCTTGACAAATTTTCTGGATCGGGGCTTGTGGGAAGACTTCTGAGTAAAACTAGGATGTGGGTTTTTTTATGCTGCTCCTCAAGGTTGGTGTGCGACAACTTAATTAAGGCTTCGACTTGATCAGAACTGTGTGTTTCCAGCCATGGCTGCATGTCCGCCGGGGGAGCAGAGAGGAGACATCCCAGCATGATTTTATTTCACTAAATGCTGTCTTTGTAGATCTCAAGGTTGTGGATTTGAATTTGCATTTTGGGCTCAGGGTCGGGCTGTAGTACTTTTATACTTTTATGTATATTCTTGTTCTTCTGCCCTCTTTTTATTGCATATTGGAGAGGCTGTGCTCTCTCATATCACGACGACATCCATTCGCAATAGAGACAAAACACTTTTTAAAGCCTATTTGAAAAAACAAATTGGAAACCAAAAGATAAATATATATATTTAAAATTCTGTGAATTTATGATTGAGCAAATCAAATCTTGAATGATGTGATTTTGCTTTATTTTATCATCTGCAGTGCAGACGGTCGCACTGAGCCTGACAGCTTCCTGCTACTACACAACACAAGACTCTAAATAGCAACCAACATTAGCTTTATTGCTAAAGTCTCCTTCTTATCCAACTTACAGACATGAACATAAATCCCGTCCTGTAACCAACCACCAGACATTCACCAGGGAAAAGTGCACCACTGACATGCGTTAGCAGGCTAGCTTGATAAAAAGCTCCTAAGCTGAGAAAGCCGGTCGCTGAAGAAGGATACAATCATAGTAGAAGAAGTAGTCAACCTGGAAGAGGGGTTTATTAACATACACACACATCGCCCCCCTAGTTTTGAAGGGAAGGACACGTTCCTGTCAGTAATTCATTTTTCTCTTGTCGGATGTAAACTGGGACAAGGACAGAAGTTTGATTAGACGCCAAATTTTGGTAATAGTGCATGTAGATGCACTGACTGATATCTGATATCAAACATCGACATCAAATACAGACACCGACATCAAACAAAGACACCAATATCAAACACTGACATCAAACACAGACACCAACATCAAACACAGACACCAACATCAAACACTGACATCAAACACAGACACCGACATCAAACACAGACACCAATATCAAACACAGACACCAACATCAAACACTGACATCAAACACAGACACTGACATCAAACACAGACATTGACATCAAACACTGACATCAAACACAGACACCGACATCAAACAGACACCAATATCAAACACAGACACCAACATCAAACACTGACATCAAACACAGACACCAACATCAAACACAGACACCAACATCAAACACTGACATCAAACACAGACACCGACATCAAACAGACACCAATATCAAACACAACCACCAACATCAAACACCGACATCAAACACAGACACTGACATCAAACACAGACATTGACATCAAACACTGACATCAAACAGACACCAACATCAAACACTTACATCAAACACAAACACATCAAGAAACATTGGCATTAAACACTGACAAAAACACCTACATTTAACATACACACACACTAAAGTCAGCCGAGACAAATGGAGCATTTCCTCACTCAGACCTGTTTTCTTCATTCTAATGGGCTTATTACAAAACTATACGGTCTAAAAAACAATTTGACATTATTTTTAATGATTAAATGCGATTTCGGTTGTACCTTTTTATCCCCTGCACATATCACTTTTACACTTAGAGAGGAAAGGGTCCATTGTGTGTCTCTGCCATGACTTAGCATTTTGATATTAAACATACAGTTTTTCTGCACATTTGGACAGTGTTTGGAGTAATAAGTTACAACAGTCAGACGACAGTATGAATAATATTGCACAGGTGTTTGGTCTTTGTTCACAGCTAAATTTGCAAGACGAAACCGTAGACGTCCACCGGAGGGATGAAGATTAACTGTGTCTAGTTCTTGACGTGTGAAATTTTTATTATATATTTTTTTAAGTTTTTGGTTTTGTTTTCTTACACCTTTGCTAGTTTGAGTTTCTTTTTTCAGTTTTGAATTATTTCAAGGTTTGGGGTTCAGGGACGTCTTTTGTTCAGTTTAGAGGAGTACCCACTCCAGTTTAGAGTTTAACTGGAGTGGGTTGGTGTAGTCATTATTTTCATGAAACCACACTTGTTTTGCCACCTACCTGTCAGTTTCATGGGTCTGTTAAGAAAAGTCACAACTTCATAACATACAGCCTCATGGAATCTCAAGGTATGTTCACATGGGCAAAATGTTGAAAATGTGATACATACGGATTCACTGACCCCTGCTTTTAAAGATCAAATCGCTTAATATGATCCAATCTGAACTCTATAACTTAATATTATTATCTGAGACAGAGTTTAGAAAACTGGTTGAGAAGCAAGATTTTCAAAAAATAAAATGTTGTGACCCGACAACTGACTTTAATTTATCAGCAAATCTCTGTCTGAGCTCATGGGAATCTTCTGCTTTACCGCTTTGGGATTTACGATGAGGAGACATGGATGTTTTGATAAAAACAAGTAATTATGATTTATGCATGGCCACTGGCTCCATTTGTCATGATTAATGAGTCATTTAACCAACATCTTGCTCCTCCTTCCAGAAGAGCCTTTGACTGTTTGGCTGTCAGAAGCTCCGGAGGGAACCATTAGATGCTACTGGTTGGAATGAAGAATGGTTTGAATTAAGAGAATATCTGTTCGTATGAGAGGTGCAGGGAGACCTTAATCCACCCTCGTCAATTGTCGCGATGATGCAGCAAAACCGGGGTGAACATAGTTCATTTATTGTGACAAATAAACCTCTAACCGAGGAAAAAGAAACATAGTGAAGGAAAAAAATAATGCTGGACATGGGTCATGAGTATATTTTACTGCTAAAATACAACAATGTGATGAAAATACCAAGGAATAGAGAGAAAATGTGATGACAAGATGAACATGTACTGTAAAAAAAAAGGAATGAAAATGAGTAAGAATGGAAATAAAATGTTAGGTCAGAAAAGGAAAATAAGAAGGAAACTGATGTTTTTCCTTCGAATTATTACTTCATCCTTTTCCCCAAACATGTTATTTTCTCTTTAACTCATCCCCTTTGGTTCCTTTCATCCCTGGATGGTTTCCTCTCTTTTATCTCAGTTCATTTTTCCTTTTACTCATCTGTCTTTCTTCTGAATGTCTGTCTTTCATTCCCCCCCCCCCCCTTTTTGTTTATCATTCTTAAACTCAACTGCAGTGTGTTGCGTACTTGTTGTGTGTTGTGTAACACTTGTTTTTTCTCTGTAACGATTTCAGCCATGCTGGATGGCGCCACGGTGGTTCTAGAAATGGCGCCGCTCACCGGTCGCCCACTTTGATCCAGACGGAAACATCTCAACAATTTTTGAAGAGATTGCCGTGATAATGTGTCACAGGCACTCATGTCTCAGGATCAAGTGCCGTAACTTTGCTGATCCTTTAACTTTTAATCAGTTTGAATTTTTTTTTCCAGTAGTTCCATACCTTCTTCCCGTTAGCCTCAGCTTTACTTTGCTTTTGCTGCTTGTTAGCAATGTAAGCATGTTAAAAAGTTGTTTCTGTTTTAAAATTCTCAGCCATCTTGGAAACCCATTTGTCCTCATTATCTGCCTATGTACCACAGTTCATAGCAGAGTAGCTGTAATTAAACTACTCCTAAAAAAAAACTGCGCTTGACTGTTTTAGCCAACTATAGACCTATACCCAACCGTCGCCAAACAGCTGTGTGACTTCCTACATTACAATGGTTTATATGATGTTTTCCAGTAAGGATTTGGAATGCATCATAGCACAGAAACGACACTATTGAAGGTTTCAAGCGACATTTTCAATGCGTCAGATAAAGGATTTATCACCATCAATCATTAGATGCTACTACACTGATTAGAGCATTTCATTGGTGTGTGCAATATAGGAAGAACATGTCACGAACAAACAGTGAATCCCCATTTTGACACAAAGCTGGTCAGACTGTTTCTGCATGTCATTCCCCTACTCCTCTTTCCCCCCTTTCTATCTACTGTCCTATATAAATAAAGGGAACAAAATAATAATCTAAAAAAAAGTTTCTTCTATCCATACAAAAATCATGATCAAGACATGGAGTTCCACAAGGTTCTGTGTTTGGACCAATACTTTTCCAATATTTTTCACCTTTCATATGCTTCCTTTAGGTAGAATTATTAGGAAAACACTGTATTTAGTATTTTCACTACTATGCGGATGATACACAACTATATACACTATTTCAAGTATGTCTTAAGAACATAAAATCCTGGATGACCTTTTGCTACTGAACTCAGACAAAACCTAAGTTATTGTGTTCGGACACTAGAGCGATATTCTAGACAGGTGTTTATAGGCATGTGATTACAGACAGGTGGTTACACAGTGTGACAGTAGACTACTATAATCATAATCTCTAATTACTAATCCTAACCCCTAACTTTTACCTTTAACCCTAACAAAGTAGGAAAAAAAGGACCTAGGAACAAAGGGACGACTCCTGAAAAATGTAGCCATGATAATTATTATACATGTTAATTATATATATATATATATATATATATATATATATATATATATATATATATATATATATATATGAATTTCCATCATATTGTGATTTATGATGATTGTATTGAGTTATTCCAAGAAAACCTCATTTGTTTATTGAATAACGGATTTTGGTTCACATCAGTGGAAAGTTTTGGTCATGATTTTGCAAACCGAAATGACAAAAAACAGCCTAACACGTCAACTAAATAACCACATGTTGTGCTCTTATACATTAGTACGAATTTGCCATGAAAGTAGTCCCCTGTCTCCTGTCTGCGTTTGATGGATGGGCAGGATTAGTCTCTGACAGCCTGACCGCGGGCTGGCATCTCCCTGGGCAGCACGGAGCGGCTTGTTACCCCGGTGTTGCACTCTGACACGTCACACATCTGTAAAACGTCTCCGTGTGCCCTCGGGGTCAGACCTCCTGCTGACAGTCGCACCGCTCGCTGCCAACAAGACTATACGCACACATCCCAGCGCTAATAGTCAGCACCGCACGAGCGTCACGAAGCGTTTGTGTGTGTGCACACGTGCACGTGTGTTTCTAATAACCCATTTCCCACAAACATGAGGCACACAAGCGTATAACTCTGTTTAGCTGTGAGACACTCACTGTTGTTAATCAGAAGTTTATAAATAACACATGTAGCACCAGGTTCCCATGATGACACATCGCCGTCAGCTAGAACAGCACAGTTCACGGGGTCAACGTGTGTTTGCCAAAGAGTGTGTATAGTGTCAGGTGAGTTCACGATAATGCACCATGTGTGTATGTCTGCTGGTTCAATTAGTGTCTGGTATGAGTGTGCGTTTGTGTTAAATCATGTTTTTACGAGTATGTGTATCTGAGTCCAACAGTCATTTGGTTGCATGTAGGTGAAGAGGGAAATAAAGACATCTGGGCTAAATGATGCAGCTGTGTGTGTGTGTACGTGCGTGTGTGTGTGTGTGTGTGCGTACGTGCGCACATATGTGTGTGTGTGTATGCATCCGTATGAGTGTACGTGTGTTTCGTCTTGTGCTCTTTTCTGTGTTTCATCATCAGGGGTGGGAAAAGTTCAAGTTACCATATAAAGTAAAGACTTCCTGTTTAAGATACATGACTTCGCTTTGATTTTTAAGGATGTGTTAAGGGTCATGGAGAAAGAGGAGAAAATATACCCTGAAAGGGTTTCAGATGGAAACTCAACTTTTCATTTGTTTTTTCATTTTTTTTAATCTCTAATTACAGAATAGGTACATGTGATTATAGACAGGTGATTATAGACATGTGATTACAGACATGTGATTATAGAAAGGTGATTACAGACAGGTGATTATAGATAGGTGATTATAGACATGTGATTACAGACATGTGATTATAGAAAGGTGATTACAGACAGGTGATGACAGACGTGTGATTATAGATAGGCGATTATAGACAGGTGATTATAGACAGGTGATTATAGACAGGTGATTACAGACATGTGATTATAGATAGGTGATTATAGACAGGTGATTATAGATAGGTGATTATAGATAGGCGATTATAGACAGGTGATTATAGACAGGTGATTATAGACAGGTGATTACAGACATGTGATTATAGATAGGTGATTATAGACAGGTGATTATAGACAGGTGATTATAGACAGGTGATTACAGACATGTGATTATAGATAGGTGATTATAGACATGTGATTATAGATAGGTGATTACAGACGTGATTACAGACATGTGATTATAGATAGGTGATTATAGATAGGCGATTATAGACAGGTGATTATAGACAGGTGATTATAGATAGCTGATTACAGACATGTGATTATAGATAGCTGATTACAGACATGTGATTATAGATAGCTGATTACAGACATGTGATTATAGATAGGTGATTATAGACATGTGATTATAGATAGGTGATTATAGACAGGTGATTATAGACAGGTGATTAAAGACAGGTGATTATAGACAGGTGATTATAGACAGGTGATTATAGACAGGTGATTATAGACAGGTGATTATAGACATGTGATTATAGACATGTGATTACAGACATGTGATTATAGATAGGTGATTACAGACATGTGATTATAGATAGGTGATTACAGACATGTGATTATAGATAGGTGATTATAGATAGGCGATTATAGATAGCTGATTACAGACATGTGATTATAGATAGGTGATTATAGACAGGTGATTATAGACAGGTGATTATAGATAGCTGATTACAGACATGTGATTATAGATAGGTGATTATAGACAGGTGATTATAGACAGGTGATTATAGACAGGTGATTATAGATAGGTGATTATAGATAGGCGATTATAGACAGGTGAGTATAGACATGTGATTATAGACAGGTGATTATAGACAGGTGATTATAGACATGTGATTATAGATAGGCGATTATAGACAGGCGATTATAGACATGTGATTATAGACAGGCGATTATAGACATGTGATTATAGACAGGTGATTATAGACATGTGATTATAGATAGGCGATTATAGACAGGCGATTATAGACATGTGATTATAGACAGGTGATTATAGACAGTTATTATAGATGGGTGATAATAGACAGGTGATTGTAGACAGGTGGTCATAGACAGGTGATTACAGACAGGTAATTATCGACAGGTAATTACAGACAGATGATTACAGACAGGTGATTACAGACAGGTAATTACAGACAGGTGATTACAGACAGGTGATTACAGACAGGTAATTATAGACAGGTGATTACAGACAGGTAATTATAGACAGGTGATTACAGACAGGTAATTATAGACAGGTGATTACAGACAGGTAATTATAGACAGGTGATTACAGACAGGTAATTATAGACAGGTGATTACAGACAGGTAATTATAGACAGGTGATTACAGATAGGTAATTATAGACAGGTGATTATAGACAGGTGATTACAGACAGGTAATTATAGACAGGTGATTACAGACAGGTAATTATAGACAGGTGATTATAGACAGGTGATTACAGACAGGTAATTATAGACAGGTGATTACAGACAGGTGATTACAGACAGGTAATTATAGACAGGTGATTACAGACAGGTGATTACAGACCGGTGATTACAAACGTCAGAGCTGGAAATGACATCATAGCCGAGTTAACATTTTAATACAAAGTCTGAAAAAATGGTTGAGTAAACATGACCATGGCCACAGGGTATTTTGTTAGCACGCTCTGCGTTGTCACACATATAACGTGAAAAATGTCAATAACACTATAGCAGCATTTTTCAAATATACGTGTGAAGAATTCTATGCATACGGCTGATGTATAGTGCTACAAACTCTATATTCCAGCAGCTTCCACTGTTTACAGCTGCAGCAGTCATGTTGGAATGTCAACTTGTTGGTGTTGAGGATCTCCGACTTCTAGAGTAGGAAATCCAGTTTTACAGTTGGATCTCAGAAATCCAGAGTAAAAACGGGACGCTGCATTAACAACAACACCTGGGTCGAGCTTATTAGCTGAAGTATGAGCAAAGGCGGTGGGTGTAATGGCTCTGATAAAAACCCAGAATGGAGCCGAAAGCAACATACCAAGAGTAAAACTGAGACCAAACAATGGCAGACGCAAAAAGAGCTCACTCAAAATACTATAGTGAGTATGAAAACAATCTTTACTAAAACCAACTGTGGCAAGCCATCCACTTATTGAATATAAGAAGCATACTACTGGTAGTGAGCTAAAGAAGTACTGGAAATGCAAATGAAAATGTCACCACCAGAGCAGTACAGCAAAAGGTGGTGAAAGAAAATCAACTTTTTCTCTCGTTTCACGAGGACATTCTCATCGATTTTTTTCAGTAGGAGCCATCAAAACAATGAAATGGAACAGAAGTCGCCATCTGAGGAAGGAAGGGCTCCAACCAAAACAGGTAAATAAATGAATCATTTGCATTCAACCTTTTTCCACCCACTTATTCAACTGCGAGACACTCAACAGACTGTTAATACAATGTAAATTTACACAAATACGAAACACTTCCAGCCAGATCAACGGTTTAGGAAAATCTGCAAACTCTTTGAAGTATGGAAGTCATTATAACAATCAAACATAGAGCATTTATTTAACATTCATGGTGTTGAAGGGTTAACAGATGGAAGTGATGCCAGCGGAGCTGGAACAAACTGAAGTGTTTTAATTCATCTGATGTTTCACTGACATGTCAAGTGTTTCTAAACACAGCTGAAGACACAAAGAAACACAATGTTCTTAATTCAGAGCAACGTGACTGTAATAATAATAAGATCAAATTAACAATAAACAGAAGTTATTCTGTGTTCCTCATTTCCCAGAAACCATAACGATAATCAGTTAGTCAGTTTCCCAGCTGCATTGACTATCTCGCCCTCTCTATATACCTCGCTCTCTCGCTCACCCGTGCACACACACCTACGCAAAAACACACACACACAGACACACATTCCCGAAAAAATTCCCCAGAGAGGTCTGTATCGAATCAGATCTAAAAGGGCAATTACTGTAATGACGCCTGACACTTAAATGTTTTTTTATTCACCGTAAATACCAGAGGGAAAAATCCAGCAAACACACACACACATGCACACACACACACATGCACACACACACACATTGTTACAATCCCAAAATTCAGAGCTATCAGGTCTCTGCTAAGGTTTAATAATGGGTTCCATTATAATTCAACTTTCTTCATATGTGGTCAGGAGCAAAAAATGAAAAACTGGCAGGGCTTCATACACACACACACACACACACACACACACACACACACACACACACACACATGCACAGTAGTAGAATTTGCTGGTCTGGCCACAGCTATGTTGGGGGAGTCTTAGTAAAACTCATTGTAGATGAAAAGTGAAGGAGATGAAGAGATAGGAGGAGATGGAAAAGCAGAGGAGCAAACCACAGGGAGAGAAAGATGAATCACATGATGGTCCTGTAGCTTAGAGGATGTTTCCACTTTTAAATCAAATTGCTGTAGAAAATATGTTCTGCTGCTGTTGGATTTTGTAAAAATGAATCCTCACTTGATTTTCTAGACTTAAAGTTCTAAGTGTAGCTGGTTTCTCAGGTATCTTACTTTTAAATCTTCTCTTTTACTGCATTTGTTCTCTACTGTTAACTACAGGAAGCATTATTCAGTCTCTTTGAAAGTGCTATATGAATAAAATGTAGTTTTATTAATACTAAACATTACAGTTAGATCTAGAGCTGCAAGCAATAGCTGAATAACCAATGAGTTGCCAACTATTACATTAATTGACAACTGTTTGAATAATTGATTTGAGTCATTTTTAAGAAAAAAAAGCTCAGTTTCTCTGGTTCCAGCGTTTTGAATCTGACTATTTTCTGGTTTCTTTAATCTTCTATAATAGTAAATTGATGATCTTTGGCTTGTGGACAAAAACAACATTGTTGCTTGCATCTTTGGCTTTAGGAAACACCATTTTATGAACCAAACTAATCGATTAATGGTTTCAATTATCAATAGATGAATCGACTATTAAAATAGACGTTCGCTGCAGCCTCTTACTACATACAGTTGTGTTATCACCAAAGACACAGACTTTACTCTGCAGCAGCTGTGCACAATCAATATGATAAACAATATGATGTCTGTAAATGATTCGGTTTCATTTGTAACCGTGTGTTTTGTTTAAATCAGTACTTTTGGAACACCTCTGCACCTTTAAGTGGATGGATTAGTCGTACCTTCAGGATGAATCCTATGTACATCTTCTAAATGAGACACCAGAGCCATGACTGGCTTTGAATCTAATATCAAATTGTGACTGTGAACATCTGGTCTGATAAAGAGGAAACATAGAGAGAAACAAATAAAAACTCATTTCTAAAAGGGAGGTTTAAGTAAATGTCTAAAATGGGTTAAATCAGAGGTTGCAGATGTCAGTGGTTGCTTAGTAAATTAGCATATTTTTTTCTCTTTCTCTTCTCTGGTACATCTTGTGGTTGTGGCAAATATGAAACTGAGGTGACATGATGTTCTGAGGAGGCTGAACATGGTTTTATTCCAGTATAATCCACATCTAAATGAGTCTGTGTCCACAGGAAAGAGCTTCAGAGCTGTAGTGTATGTAAACTGATCGTTTATTATCATTGATAGACTAATAAATGGATTTTTCATGTAAAACTGAAGCAGACTAGAGACAAGCAGCTGTATTTATTGATATGTTTTGTATGTGTTTAACACTGCAAAGATTAAATAAGCAGTTTCCAACTCATCTAATAATTGATCAATTGATTTAAGTCATTTATATGAAGAAAATATAATATATAATATCATTTTTTTTTTTTACAATATGTTTGCTTTATAGTATATATATAGAGAGAGGTTCCGTATTTGGGCATGTCATTTTTGAGATCTGAAAAATAAGCTTGGGGCTTAAGAGGTTAACTCTGAATCTGAAAATGAGTCACCAAAAAAAAAAACCCAAATTAAAATTCCCAATTCCATAAATGAAATTGCTAGTATGACCCAGTGTTGTTGTGCTGCAGCAGTGTTACGTGCTGCCGTTCCCAGCGCTCATGTGTGAACCCTCTGACGGAGAAGTGGCCGTATGAGGCACCTTTTGAGGAATGTACGCTGCAAATGGGCAGCGGTGATGACTGAACCAATACAGGAAATCCAGCCTGGGATTTCAAATACACACATGTGTGTGTGCATGCATGCGCGTGTGTGTGTGTGTGTGCGCGTGTGTGTGAAGGGGGACGGATGAGAAGTGCAACGATGCTGTCAAAGAGTTGAGAAACACTACAGAAAGGGGCCGTCGCCATAGATGCTGCAAACTAGGCCTGGAAGTGCAGATTAGGCCGATTCCATGGAAACGGTTTATTTCCTTTTTCTAGTTAAAATAAAGCTGTAAGAACAGTTTCACTGAAAAAATCATAAAATTGTGAAGTTATATAATAATTATGAGAGAATAATAGTAACAAGTCCTTTTATGTGGGTTGAGAGAGAGAATGAAAGTTGCACACACACACACACACACACATACACACACACACGCATATACACACAGACACACAGTGGGTGTTTCTATAACCTTTGACCCCTCAGGCTCATCAATAACCAGGAGGTGAGGAGAAGTGTGTGTGCTGTCTCATCCGTCTTCATTAGACGTGTGTGTGTGTGTGTGTGTGTGTGTGTGTGTGTGTGTGTGTGTGAATGTCTCATAAATTTCCAATGGATACACATATGCTGGATTTATTCATTCAAGTAATTATTTATGGATTTACATTTTTTTTTCTAAAAATTCCCCTAAGGTTAAAGCCTAGCCAGCTTTTCGTTTGCACACAAAAACAAAAAGATGGGAACACACACACACACACACACACACACACACACACACACACACACACACACACACACACACACACACACACACACACACACACATCATGTATTGTGCTGGTTTTGTTTTGTATCTTTTTATAATCCCTCCATCTCTGTTGGGGAGGAAGGAAAGTTAAAGTGCTGATATCAGATGGACTGATTATTTAACTCTCTTATCGTTCACACAGGAGCCAGACGATATGCAAACCAGACCTGAACCCGGAAGCCGGGATGAAAGGCTCGCCGCCGCGTGTGTGTGTGTGTGTGTGTGTGTGGACAGATGACACCGATGGACAGAACAACAACTTCCACTCACTCACTGTCCTCGCTGCAGCACTCCGACACCAGCAGGGTCATGTTTTACTAAGGGTTTGTGAAGGTTTTCAGGGTTTATGCTGAAGTCCTAGAAGATGAAACAATAAATCAATCAAATCTGAAGTAAACACAAAGATAAAGTCTGACTAAAGGAGGGAGATGAAGGAAGCATTTAATACTAAAACAACTATAACTCTGTTTACACTAAAAAAATGATGTCCAGATATCACATTTAAAATATTATATATATATTCTTTGCCTTGATTGAAAAGATACTTTCTTAACATTTTAGTTATTGAACCAATCTAATGAATTTAAATTGAACCAACCTGAAGTATTAACGTTTATTTGAATTAATGTTTGCATTGACACCAGTTAATTCATTTATATTTAACTAAACTCTATATTTTTTTACATTTTATTTGACTTCAAAAACAACTTAACCTTATAAATTCTATAAAAAAGACACTTGGCCAACAGATTACTTTGGACTTTTTGTATGACCTTTAACCCTGGACGTTAGCCTAATTGTACTAGCGGTGTCTTTTGGCTAGCTTACATTACCAATACTTGTAAAAGCTCATTATAAATACTATTAAATACCATTCATAATAATACTATATTATTATGAATGGTCATAACATTATCAGTAAATGCTAGCTAGCTACAGTCAGCTAGCCTGTTGCTGATTTAATGTGGCTAGCTAGCCAGTTTAAATTGGGCTTTTCTTTGTAATTTTGTTAACTTTGACCAGTCTGCTGGAGACCTACAGGACTGGACATCAAATTACTATTCAAATCAAACTAAAAATATGACCTGTAGGTCATGAAGAAAAAAATAATTTCACTGAAATCAAAACTTCTCCTTTAGCTCCTTCAAAAAGGAGCTAAAGGAGGGAAGGATATAATTGTTTTGGGTCCTTTTTGATGTATATTTATTTCAGGATAAATCAAATATGATTTCTCTAAATGCAAAAAGAATGAGTTTCACAATCAAATCCAATAATTTGTAGTTTGAATGAACAAGTGCACTTGTTTAAGTGAAGGAGGGACGTGAAAGAAGGATAAAAAGGAGGGAAAGATGTAAAGGAAGTATATTAAAGGCTATAAAAAGGAAGGATATAAAGGAAGGAAATGATATACAGAAGGGAAAAATAAGGGATGAATGGATGGATATAAAGGAAATAATGACAAGAAAGAGGGAAGGAGCTAAAGGAGGGAAGGAGCTAAAGGAGGGAAGGATATAAAGGAAGGAAATGATATACAGAAGGGAAAAATAAGGGATGAATGGATGGATATAAAGGAAATAATGACAAGAAAGAGGGAAGGAGCTAAAGGAGGGAAGGAGCTAAAGGAGGGAAGGATATAAAGGAGGGAAGGATATAAAGGAGGGAAGGAGCTAAAGGAGGGAAGGATATAAAGGAGGGAAGGATATAAAGGAGGGAAGGATATAAAGGAGGGAAGGATATAAAGGAGGGAAGGAAACAGGACTTCTTTCTTTCCTTTTTCTCTCCTTTCACCTGCCGCTCAGCTCATGTTGGTTTGTGTTTAGAGGAAGTTCTTCTGGTTTGTTATACAACCACTTCCTGTTTCTATAGTTAGTTGTTCCTTGTCTGCTAGAACACACTATCAAACCTGAGCATCACACACACACACACACACACACACACACGCACACACGCACACACACACAAGAAGTGATCTGATTAAAAAAGGCATAAAGATGAACAGATAGTATGTGAGAGAAAAACAGATAATGGATGTGTGTGTGTGTGTGTGTGTGTGTGTGTGTGTGTGTGTGTGTGTGTGTGTGTGTGTGTGTGTGTGTGTGTGTGTGTGTGTGTGTGGTCCTCCACACAACGCGGCTGTGACATCATTGACCTCTCATAACCCCATGATGACCTCTGACCTCCACCAATCACAGAACAGATCAGAAAACAGAGGCTGAAATGAACAAAGAACTTTTTTCCAAAACAAAAAATCAAGAACTAAAACAGTTTAAAACAAGTTCAGTTTGGACTTTTTCTGTTTTTTTATATCATTTTAAATTTGTTGTCAGAGTTTTAATAATATTTTACTGCCACTAAAGACTCAGGAGTAGTTTTCTAAAAAGTTTTGCACGCGCAGGCGAGTGATAAATCAAATCTATATGTGGCTTCATCTGAGCTCTTGATGCGTTTGGCTCTCCTTAAAAAGACAAAAGACAGCGGAGGAAACATGAAGATTGTTTTATTGGTGTGTGTGTGTGTGTGTGTGTGTGTGTGTGTGTGTGTGTGTGTGTGTGTGTGTGTGTGTGTGTTGAAAGAGAGATCTGTTTCTTTTCACACTTGCCAGACCACATGACTCTAAGACACACCGCTGTCAGAGGAGTAATAATGAGATAACACACACACTATAGCGTGCACTTCATCCTCCTGTAACACATCTTGTAATACTCAAATGTGTGTGTGTGTGTGTGTGTGTGTGTGTGTGTGTGTGTGTGTGTGTGTGTGTGTGTAGAAAGGACAAACATAAGCGAGTGAAAGTGAGGGGGAAATCCTTGAACTTTCATGTGTGTGTAGCTGCCAAACCTGCTCTTATTTCTCTTATTTCTCTCATTATTTTCCTTATTCCTCTTATTTCTCCCCACTTCTTCTGTTTCATTCATCTTCGTCTTTCAAAGCTGATTTTTCTCGCCATTGATCACGACAGAAAATCACGGTTCCCTTTAATTTCAGATTCCGTAACGTTGCAGAAAGCGTTCCAAAAACAAAGGTCAGAGGGCATCGCAGCAGCAAAACGCAGCAAAACAGAGGTTTGGATCAAACTCCACATTCTTCACTGTTCTGTATTTCTTCCATATTTCACTTCACATTAATAATTATAAAAGCAGGTTATACTCATTACTCATAAAATGGAGGAACATGATACATTTATAATGGAGATCAGGATCAGAAAACTAACAACAGTCACTGATCTGGAATTTCAATCTCCACTAGTCATGTTTAAAGCAAAGAGAGGGTTAGAACTTCAAATATCTGCTCATAGAGCATGTTATAGTTTTAATAGAATGTACAAACAATTTCAAAAGATATAAAAAGAAATGAGTCATGCTTTTAGATGTTTTATAGCAGAAATTGTAGGAAACCTGAAGACAAAATAATAGACTGAAACAGCCATGATTAAAATAAATGACTCCATATGTAGTTGAATATGCCAGTAAATGTTCATATTTGTTTAAATCAATTGATAAAATTAATTCATTTGTGTATTAGATCAACAGTCCACAACCCAAAGATCATCAGTTTACTGTTATAGAAGACTCAAGAAAACAGGAAATAATCAGATTTTAGAAGCTGGAACCAGAGAATCTTCTTAAAAATGACTCAAACTTAATAATCAGTTATCGAAATAGGTGGCAATTAATGGATTAACTGACATAAGTAACATCTGGACCTTCCTCAGATGTGGATCAGACCTGTTTTCCCAGCACATCCCACTGATGCTCCACTGATTGAGTTCTGAGGAAATCGGCGGCCGAGGCGGAACCACGGAGCAAAAAAAACAACCTGTTTCAGACAGAAGCTGAGCCGAGGCTGCATAAGAGCAGTAAAAAAACAAATAAGGAGGTTTGAACTGTGATTTGAGCTGTGATATAAATATAGAGCTGAAAATGTGCGGGTTATGACTGTGATTAGCGTTTTATTTGCTACTGTCTGTTTCATCATGATCTTAGAGTTAAAAAGCAGCTGAACATGTCAAATCCTGTTTGTTCTGCCAGATGACGTTGGAACATCTCGTCTCACATGTTCAGCTGTTGACTGAACCCATTTAAGCCCAATTTTTTTTTTCCAAAGTTTTCAGGCATATAATTATATCAGTTGAGTCACTAATAATCATGTTATGCATCTGTTTTTTTCCATTCTATAATCTGTTTTGCAGGAAAAAAGCATTTTAATGATTGGCAGCTGTAGTTAAACATCCCCATTGATATGGCGTCATATGACAAGAAGACCTTGGAAAATTAATTCTTTAGCTTTTAACCTTTTTCTAAGTCGTCTACTATCGTATCATTGAGAAAAACGCTATGAGTAACATTTAGACGTTTCATTTTAAGTAGAAAATGACGGTCATAAATTGGGGTTTCATGAAGAAAATCTGGGTTAAGCGAAACTCAGTGACGCAGCAGACAGCTCATGGCCAGCTGTGGACGGTAAAAATAACATCTGTACTGGAGAGGTTCTTTTCTTTTTTAGCATTTTCAGAATTTAACAACCAGACAGTGACACAATCTAATCGTCTATTGGTGCTAAAAATCTCTGGAGTCAGCGAAAAACTCCTTATTGGTGTTAAAGTGAGTGCTCACTGACTCATTACTGACTCAGAAACCTGCAGTTTCCATTTTTTTTTTTGTGTTTTTTGCGGGTCAGGAAGGGTTAAGATGGATGTTTCAGGAAAAAGTTGAAGAGTGGAGATGCACAATAGAAGAGAGAGTTCAAAAAAGTTCAGAAAAGGCAGAAGAAGAAAAAAAAAACAGAAAGCGGAAAGAGAGGAGGAGGTATTTGTGTGAGGCATCTCTTAAGCTTTGAGCACTCCACCGCTCTTCTATAGACTGGAACACACACACACACACACACACACACACACACACACATAGCCGAGGAAACCTGGAGCATGCAGAGAGTTTGTGTTGCTTTGGATTCTCGTCACTACCCTTCAGTGAACAGGAACACACACACACCTCCCACCTGCAGCGCCAACACACACACACACACACACACACAATCCCCATTAATCACATCCCTCACTGCGGACGCCCCCGCTGTCTGAAAGGTCAAAGTTCACAGCGATGAGCGAGAGGCAGGGAGAAAAGTGAGAGTTTGGAATAAGCTTCGCGGCTCAATAAATCATCACAAATAACGGCCAAAGCCTGACGTATCTTCTTCCTCTGGGCTGCAGGACACGTTAAAAACTGTTAAAATCACCTCAATGACGAGTTCCTTCACTATGAAGAGTTGTTCTTTTGCTATTTTACGCACAATTTAATTTTGTTGTTCAATAACTTTACAGATTGATGTGATCCAGGGTTTTATCTTGATGTGTTCTTTTCTCATAGACCCGGATCAGTGCTGCCAAAGTCACAGTGAGAGACTGAGAGGATTCTGGATCACCTCAGAGGTATCGCTATTTTCTTTTTTGGATTAATTGATGAGCTTTTCCATCTATAAAATGCTGAATAATGACTAAAGTGTCCCAGGACGACGTCCTCAAACATCTCGTTTTCTCCCGACCAGCAGCCCAAATGTATTCTATCAGACAACTAAAGAATCCATCTTAAAAGACAAGAAAGGATTATTGATTATTGGAATAGTTGGTGCTGGTACAACCTGTCAACCAATCAGCAGCAGCTTGGCAACTAATTGATTTTTAATGAGCTAAATGTGAAATTAAAGATGACAAAATCTCATGGTATGGTAAATATTTGTAATATCAACTTGATTTATATTCAAGAAATGCATTTGTTTTCCTTAATGATCATAATGGATAAAATAAAAGTCCAGACCAAACAAAAAATCCTTAACCCTGCAGGAATCTATTAAAGCTCCTTTCATTTATTACAATCCATTATTTGCAATAATTAGTTAAAAAAAAATTAATCGAATTAAGAATTAATAACACTAATGTAGGCTGTTTTTAGAACAAGTTTCTGTTCTGAAATACTCAAAAACAAATGAGTTGCAGCAAAAAAATTGGTAAAAATCTGCCAGTGAGAAAATAAGCTGAGGAAGACTTGAATGATGAAACTGCTGGCAGTAGAAATCATTTTAAATCGCCATCAACTAGTTAATTATCACAGTTATACAGATAATTTTAAAGACATTTTTAATTAAATTATTGATAAAAGATTGAAGAAACTTAAATATGAAATAACAGCCAGGACAAAAACATGTTTCAACAGTTTTCCATTTATTCCATATTTGTCGTTGCAACTTTATTAGTATTTTACTGTTTTTTTTTTGTTTGTTTCATTCATTAGTGGTTTAATACAACAGCTTGTACAGTGCTTCTGTCTCAAAGATGTTTGCTTACAAAATATAAAACAAAACAGCAGCAACATCTGCAGCGTGAGGACTCGGGACACCAGTACAGCTCAGAGTATTTTAGGTTAGAGTTCATGTCAGTGCAGGTCAGAGTAATGGAACAAAACACTTCTACACAGTAAAACTACTAGACTCCACTAGTGATATTCCAAGTTTACATTACAGCAGTTTCCATAACTTTTGGATTAGTCGACTTCTTCTTGCACTTTTCTGTCGAGGAAAGAAAAATCAAAAGTGCTTTACTCAGAGAAAGAAAAGAAAAGAAAGCACCCAATTATGAAACATTAATCTTATGATTACAAAAAAAAGCTGCAACAATTCATCATTTAAATTGATCAGTCGATGGACAATTCATCAGAAAATACTGATCATTAGCTAATAAACAGTTTATTATAAACTACCCAAAATAAGTTAGGGATATTGTAAGAGAATCAATGGATTTCATTAAACTAATGAAAACAACAGTGTTTCTTCTCATTTATTATTAGTAATATCAAAGGGAACTTTTACTTATTTTATTAAAACTCAGACCAAATAGGAAAAGCACCCATGTAAATAAAAATATCGCTAATTTATTGTGATTAGTGTATTTTTATGGGAAAAATGCCAGAAATTTACTGGTTGCAGCTTCTTAAATGTCATGTCAAGCTTTTTATGGGGCTTAAATGATGGTAAACCAAGTCAACAACAGGCATTTTTCATTCTTTTGGGGGGATTTAATGGATGAAAGAATTATTAAATAATGTGGGGAGTAGTTAGTTGCAGCCTGGATAAGAAAATAGTTGTAGAACAAGTGTTAAAGAGAAGATAAAGTAAGAAAAAGCCCAACAGAGGACCGTGAGATGCAGTTTAGCTCTTAAATGGACTTTTAAATTCAGATGTTTGCTGTAAACACAGTTCTTCATTCTTCACTTATTGTCCAGAGTCCAAACACCTCAATGTTGCTGCTTTATAGGCAGGAAAAACAACAAAAAACAGCAAAGGCACATTCAATAACGACGGCCCGTTCCCTTACTAACACCTACAAATAATAGACAGCGAAGGATGGATGAAAACACACACACACACACATCTGTATAAATGCACTGACATGAACACAAAAACACACACGACTTCGCTCAGTAAATCAAACTGATCAGATTTCCTGCTTTGCGGAGCAGAGAGGAAGTGAAAGATGTGACGTTTCCTTCTGACAAACACACGCAGCAGGTTTGAATCCCTTTATAAAAAAAAAAAAAGCCACAATTTAACACACACACACATTTACAAACACACACATTGCTGCAGTTTCCAATGCTATTATTGCACCCAAGTTCAAGAAAAGCAACACAAAGAGTGAAAAGACCCATATTAGTAAAAACAAAAAAAAAAATCAAGTGTGAATAAAATTATGTGCTTCATCTGAACAAAAGAGACACTTGGCATGTGGAAGACAGACGTGTGCCGGGTTAGTACAATGCTTTCTGTCTCTTTCTAGTCAACCGGGCAAACACTTTGATTTAAGACCCAGTTCTTTCTACAGGAGGAGTAGAAAACGATCAAATCTGATCAACTGTTTGCAGAGGAGGAGGAGGAGGGTTGCCATGTTTGGGCAACATCCCCCTCTTTTAAAAACCCCATAAAAACACTCACTGCTGTTACAGGAGGAGGAAGGTTGCCAGATCTGAGCAGAGTTCAAGTGTTGCAGGTTGTAGTGAAGAGGGAGATGATGAGTTCTGTTTATTCACCACCTATATCTGGATTTCAGTGCTTCTCTAGCTGCAGTATCGCACCACATCCTCGCATGGAAGACGACCTCTGACCCCTCTCCGATGTACATTCAATACGTTCTGTTATTGTGCCGCGGTGAGAGGGAAGAGCGATGCGGAAGACGTTAAAAAAAGGTATGAGGCGAAAAAAAATTAGTAAGAAAGACGACTTAACGGCCAGTTCCCATTTGACACAGATTTGCCAAAGTTAGTCGACTGACAGTTAAATCAGCATCATTTTTTGAAAGCAAAAATGTAGAAAATCAGCTTGTTTCAGCTTCTCAGACGCGAGGATTTATTGCTTTTTTTTGTAGAACATGACGATAAAATAAATATCTCTGGGTCTGTGAGGAACTTACAGATATTTTTCACTATTTTTTAAAATTTTATGGGCAAAATGATTAATCAGCGAATCAATCTGTAACTTAACTGGTAGAAAACACGCTAACAAGGCGTTAAACGTCGACTTACTTTATCATGAGGGTTTGGGAACCACTGCGGTAAATTATAGGAAAGAGAAACAGGAAAAGTAAGTAAGTGTAAAATCACTTCCCATAAGAATCTATTGTTACTGTGTAACTACAGCTCCACGACATGAACCTACAGACACGTTTATAATAAGGCCTGATAGCACCAAGCAACCGAAGAGACAGGTAGAGCAGCAAACTTGTCACAGACTCTGGAAACTCTTTCGAACGTGAAGGATGTGGTTTGACAATATACATGTAGGTTTATTAATAATGTGGTTTTAATTCCTCATCCCCGCTGTTCTTGCCTGTTGTAGCTTCATTAATGACATTCATCGTCTGAACAGCTGTTTGTTCTACTGTGTTAATGATTAATGACTATTATCTATAAACTTTTTCACTATTAACTAATCCCATTAAAAACAACCTGTCTGTCTGTCCAGGAGCGTCTCGGGCAGCAGATCCATCACCTACTCCTGGAGTTGGAGGTCTTTTTCTTCTAGAAAGGCTCAGTTATTTCTAAAGACAGCTGGGTTCTGTAGTTTTTAGCAAACACAACTCCAACAGGAATAAACTGCATTTGACGGAGACAGTTTTCAGCTGTGTATTAATACACATTAACACACCTGCAAAACGTTTTATAATGATTTTGGGACAAAAATGGAGCCATTTAAATTTAAAAGAGGACTGTCGCAGACGATAATATAATAAATTTGTTGCTAATAACATAAGAAAAGTGCTGTAACAATAACGTAATAACTAATTATTGACTGGTTATAATGTTATTGACCTGGTGAAGAAAGGTGGATAACGTAATAAGTGATTACATTATTGGTAAAAAGTTATCACCTTATTAGTTCAGGACTTTTATTAAGTTATTGGTCTATTATATTTTAAAGGGGGCTATAATCGACTACAATCACACTGGATACATTCATTACTGATTTTTGTCATTTGAGGGTATTTGCTGACAATGTAAAAAAAAGAAAAGACTATCAGCAGATTTACTTGATAATGTCAGCTGGTAGGAGGAGTTGACATCATGTTAGTTGGAGATTATTTTGGAGGAACCAATAAGACAAAGGCCGGTTTCATCTCTTTTTAAGGGCTGATTGAGAGATTGTGTCTGAGGAGTTCTTTACAGTCCAGCCCAGATAACCAGCAGAGCTCCAGCAGGTGCAGGAAAATCAAGTTTAAGTAAAACTCAAGTGGGCAAAACTTGCGTTTAAGCCCCAGCAGTCGGAACCACTCCCGTCTTTAAGATCGTGACCGATCAGGCTAAACTGAACGAGCCTGTCGCAGGTTCGGGTTGGTTGGAAGTGGAGTTAAGGTGCATAGTTGACCGATGGTTGCAGGTGCAGATAACAGATAAATGACCTCTCATCGTTAAATGAGCCAATCGGACGGCGGCAGCGGTCGCCCTCGCTCTAGGCGTGGTGCTGGGCGATGAGGTTACGCAGCTGTTTGATGATGGTGTCGATGAGCTTCTGCCGGTCTCTGTCCGTCTTCCGGAACTGAGCGAAGACGTTGTTCTTCCTGCTCGTCTCCCTCATCCTGGAGGTAAAAGGACGAGTGGAGACAGCGAGAAAGAGAGTGAAGTGAAGGAATTAACAGAGGAAGAGAGGGAGGAGCAAGAATGAAGAGTCTGTTTTAGTATTTCATGTTTTTCTTTTAAATTCTCAGCATTTCAATGCGGTAAGTAACCAATATGCACTGAGTAGTTCACACAGTTTAGTCTGATTATACTCAATGAGCGCACACACACACAGTTCTGCTAGGGTCACCTGTTCAAAAAGAACAAGACGTCTACAGCTTGGTATGTGTGTGTGATCAGAGTCATGTGTGGAGTGTTTTGTTGCAGAACGCTGGGTAGTTATGGACCTCCAGGAAGTGGAGGGGGCCAGCGGACCAGACAAGCCCCAGCAGGGTGCTTCCTCCTGGGGGACAGAGAGACCACCGGGCCTGGGCCCTGTGGAACTCCAGGAGAGAAAATACTGACCCCGATGAAGGAAGGTCGACCGCACTGTACTGAACAATGGATGGGATCATACCAGTGTGTGTGTGTGTGTGTGTGTGTGTGTGTGTGTGTGTGTGTGTGTGTACTTTCACAGGAAGAAACCAGCACTCAGATTAGAACCTGGACTGTGACGCAGGTGTCGTGTTTTCATGCAGGTTGTGTTATCATTCTCCGAGCTGATGCTAGATTTATGGGATGTGGGTGTTGTCATGGTGAAAACATCCCATTGTCCCATTTTCTAAAAAATTTTTGATGAATCATATTTGTCTTTTCCCGCACATACACACTTTTAGTAGTCGTCTGAGAGGTTTTTACACATGCCAGAACCATGAGAGACAAACACGATACTCACGGCTTAAATAACCTGCGTAAACATGACAGAGCACAGACAGGAGACAGGAGAGCAGTTGAGATCGAGGTAAAAAGGGAGGGAAAATACTCCAGGAGTGATTTGATGTAGACAACGGCAACTAATTTCAATAATAATAATCATCTGAAGATTCATTTGTTTAATGAATAGTTTAAAACTTTGGAAAATATGGTAAAATCTGAAAATTGATATGGATCTCATGTTTGTGTTAAGTACAGAGTTGGAATCGGGTTGTGATTGGTCAAGATTAAGATGAAGGCTGGAAGTGGAGGGATTAGGGTTGCAAAATTGCAAACTTTCCATGGGAATTAACGGGAATATATGGGAATTAATCCAAAATTTGTCTTTCGTAATATGGCCCCAGGTTTTCAGTTTGGTTTGACACTTTTGCTTCAGATTTGTCTTTTGAGAATAAAGTCAAACCGTTGCAGTCTCCTCAAAGTTCTGACACTTATTGCCACTTTGCTGCTATTGCACTAAAAGATGAATCATTTCCATATTAAAAAAATGATTCTGAAGTTCAATTTCTCCAATTCATCTCAGGAGATTTGTAGCAGCAGCCATTTGTGCCAATGTCGGATTTATTTTCGAAAGCTCCTGTCAAGTTTATTTTCGCCATTTTGACTTTATTCCAAAAATGCTAAATTAAATATTACGCAATACAAAATACATAATTTCCAGGGTTGCAACTAACTATTATATCCTTTTCATTATCAATTAAACAGTCAGTTATTATCAAAGGCAGGGGTCTCCAACCCTGGTCCTGGAGAACCACTGTGGGTGCAGATTTTTGTTCTAATCAAGCAGTTAAACACATGTAATTAACCTTCATTAGTAGAATCAGGTGTGTAACGGCTTGATGGGAACAAAAACCTGCACCCACATCAACTTCTCCGGGACCAGGGTTGGTTCTAAGGGAAGGAAGAGAGAGTGAAAACGTTCACGGATGTAGTAGACGAACCAAAGACACTCACTTCTCCAGCAGGGCCAGTGCAGTGTGTGGGTTGACTCTCAGGTATTTGCAGCTGGATTTGCCGTAATCAGCCAGGTAGGTCGACCAATCCCACTGCGTGAACAGTTCCAGTAACTAGACAAAAGATAAGGAGTGAGATGTGAAGAAAAAGATGCTTTAATTCACACGCACACAAAACCCGCAAAGCTCATCTCAAAACCAGTAAATATTTGGGGATTTGATAGTCTGTCCCTTTTAAGTGAGAATCACTGACTTGTATGATGCTATAGTGACTCATGACTTGACTCATTAGTAGCCAACAAGAGTGATGAAGTCTAAGGATTTAATGATATAAAATCATGATGTTTATCTCCATGCAAACATATGATAAGAATCTCTCAGAAATCGACAGAATTGCTTAATTTCTGGCTCATATTCAGGTCAAGAGATGTGAGGGGGAAAAAGGTGAAATCTTCCTGTTGCATAACCTGCCGCTGCCCTGCTGAACTCCAGAAAACAAGCCCAGGCAGGCCAACCTTTAAGCCTGCAGACATACACACACTCCGTCTCTCTATCTCTGTCTGAGATGCTCACACACACACACACACACGAGCGAAGGAGCCCCAGTGAACTTTGGGTAACACCAAACACACACAGATTCAGAGAGAGAAACCATATGTGAGCGAGGGATGAGAGAAGGAGGAGAGGGAGGGAGTACAGAGGGATGGAGAGCAAAACCACATGTGGGGCAAAGAGAGAGAGAGAGAGAGAGAAAATGAGAGAGAGGAAAGATGGAAAGAGACACAGATGGAGATAGACAGAGAGGGTAAAGGAAGGGCAGATGAAGATGGATAGATAAAAGTCAGGGAAGGGGAAGGACGAGTGTTGGCGACGGAGGTGCAGGGAGCAGAAAGTGTTGAGACGATTAAAGGAGCGACAAGGACGAGGAGGAGGATCCAGGAAAAGTGTGTGTGTTTATCATGTAATTAACAGAAGAGCAGAAGGTAGAAAAAAACAAATGACATTTTTCAAGAATGTGGTAATAAACATGTTTCATACACACATGGCTCTACACTACATGATGCATCTGATCAGCAGTGGTAAAAGTAGAAATACTGCTGGATCTGATACACTTTTTCTGGTTTGTTCTCTGCGTGCGCTGGAAAATAACATTTTTAAAAAAGTCAGGTATTCATACGCCCCTGACCTGTAAATGGGGGGAAACAAAAAAAGCTTCTCGCTTCAAGCGACACAACAATACTCGGGCCAATCAGCAGCCGGTGGCGTTGCGCAAGAACAGTAGGACACAGAGGAGCTGGCGAGTACTACAACAGGCTTCACTCGAGGCCTAAAAAAAATAATAGAAAAAAAAAAAAAATAAAAATCTAAAACTAAAATCTTAACTGAAGACAGATACAGAAACTGCTTGGCTTATTCCAAGACAAGTGCTTTCAGAAACACATTTCAGTCAAGTACTGAACTGTTATATCTTAAGCCAAAAAAAATACATAAAATAAATGTTGATGTACAAATATCATGGATTTCTCGAGAATTGGGAACTGTACTTTGAAGTAAAAGTCGGTGTATTGTCAACTAAATGTTCTTAAAAGTATCAAAAATGCAATTGTGTTAAATCATAATACATATAACTACTTGTTTCTGATCAAAAAATAATATTTTCAAAACAGGCGGTGGAGGGGGGACATAGTCAAAGAAAATCTGATTGAGAAATACATAAGAAAAAGATACGTGCATGAGCTTTTATGCACATCAGGCAGGTATCCTGCATTATTTTGGTGGTTGTATCTAGGCAAAGTCGTTAATCTAGAAGAGAAAACACTCCAGGCTGTGTACTCCTTTGTCTTATTGAGTCTTGCAGATGATTTATCTCAAGTTTTATTCTAGATTTTAGTGAATTTAATCTTTTTTTAAGAAAATGTTAGTGTTGTTTTCTTAAAACAAGACATAAATCAGGGAAAAAGCAAATCTCGAAAAAATTATCTGCCAGTGGAATAAGATAATTCTACTCAATATTGGACTAATTGCACCAAAAACAGGATATATTCACCTGTTAAGATTTCAGTTTTGTCCAATTTTGTTTAGTCCTGATGCATCATTGTCATGCTCAAATGACGTTGAAGAACACCTTCTCGGGTAATTGTTGATTACCACACTTTCACGCTTTTTGGAGTAAAATATGCAAAGGAAAACTCAGAGCCTGTTTATCTACAGTACTGTAATCTGACTTTGGAAAAAATTGAGTTATACTGTAGCCTTTTGTTTTTTAATAGAGAAGAATTTGAGTAATTGACAAATTTTTTCCAGTTTTGCAAAGTAAAGAGAATAATCTTTTTTTCCCTAATTGCCGCCTGGTCTTAAACAAACCCCTGATCTGTTAAGTGATTGAAACAATTAAACAGTCGGGCTATTAGTTGATAATTTACATTACTGCGTAAAAATGTGATTCACCTTTTGCCTGTGTCCTCTGTTGTGATCGACGCAAATATTAATGAGTAAAGACGTGTTTATTAGGCTGAATTCACCTCATTAGAAATAACAGTCGGTGTCATTACAACTTTCCACCAACCCGGCTTTGACTTCCTTATCTTCTCCTCCCTTCCTTCCATCCTTGAACCCGCTCCCACCATCTCCTATCTTGGTTTTCTTCTTCTCCTCCCTTTCCTCCTCCTTTAGCCCTTTCACTTGCCTTCATCTCTCTCTCTTTTGTCCCTGACTTCACCCTTGCACGGCCGGGGTTTGACCTGCTAATCCTCTCATATAAACAAGTACAAACAAACACACACACACTGCATGGCTGCATGTAAATAGGAACACACACACACATTCAGGCACACATATCATCTGGATGCGAGGTTCTATGGACAGACCTGTCAGTTAATTAGGTACAGATCCATGAGTGTGTGTGTGTATTAGAATAACACACACACAGTGAGGTAAACAAGGTGAAAGCGTGCCAGATAAAGCGGGAAGCGTTTGCGCTGACAGATACTGTAGCTGTCAGTTTAGAGGAAGTAACCCTGAAAAGCTGCGTTAACACACATATGCAAAAAAAAAAAAAAAAAAAGAAAAAGATAAAAAAAAAAAAAAGATGTAGTCAGCGAGATAAGCTGGCGGCTGAGGTCCAGGAGATTTTCATGTTATCTGGAGCGGATCGCTGTCTTTACTCTGGAATCACGCTCAGTACATCACTCCGTTTTTTATCCTTCGCTCAGAGATAACAAAAAACAAATGCTCAACCAAAAGCTCCGCGCTGGAAGAGAGGATGAAAGAGAGGAGGAGAAAGTAAAGAAGAGTGTGGATGGAGAAAGAAAAGCAAGGGAGGAGAGGAAAGAAGGTGAGAGGGAAGATGAGAAGAATAAAAAAGTGAAAAGGTGCAAAGAGGATAGAGAGAATAAAAAAAAGGATGACAGGAAATGAAGACATGAGGAAGAGCAAAAAGAGAGGGAGAAAGAATAGAGGAGGAGAAAAAAGAACAAGAGGAGGAAGAGATGGCAGAGATGACCTGTGAGGAGAAAAAACACGACAAAAACTGAAATTAACAGGTGCAAATAGTCCAATATTGAGTAGAAATATTCTATTTCACTGGAAATTCAGGTTATTTAATTTTTTTTCTTGATTTTAGTCAATTTAAATAATAAATAGGATAAATGATCTGCCAGGGAATAAGATAATTGGACAAATACAAGATATTTTCACCAGAGGAAAAAAGAATAGAAGCAGAGGAGAAGAGGAAATGAGAAGAACAGGAAAGAAAGAAAAGTGGAGGAAGAGGGGAAGCATATAAGAAAGTTGAGGTGACAGAAGATGGGGATTGTGAAAGGGGAGGCAAAGGAGAAGAGGAGGAAAAAGAAGAGAAAAAGTTAGACGGGAAGTGAAGAACAAAGGTGTGTGAAAAACTGGGAGGAGATGAAAAGATAAGGAAGAGAAGAAAAGGATGAGAGGGGACACGAAAGAGAGAAATATTTAGAAGATGAGAGTAGAAAAGAGGACATGAGTTGGGGGAAAAAGGAGTAAGGAGAGATGAGGTGAAAGAAAAGGATGAATAGATAGAAAAAAAGAGGAGAGGACAGAGTTTTTGGGTGAACTTGAGGTCAGTAGGTAAGTTTGGATGGTGGAGTGATGGAGAAGTGATGGAGGGAGGGAGCAAACAGTAGGAGAAGTGCAACAAGACGGGAGGATGGGAGGAGGAGAAGAGGCAGATAAGACAGATGAAAATGGAAAAGAGGAGGAAAAAAAAAAAGAATATGGAGAGCGTGGGCCTTTCCAAAAAATGAGCCACACGCAGCCAGCAGGTCCTCCTGATACACACACACACACACCTGACCCCCGATTCACCCTACACACACACACACACACACACACACGGAGAGAAAACGGCAGGTCTCTCTCTTCACCTCTCGCTGAACTTCTCTCTCTGTCTAGCTCCCCCTCTCTCACCTCGCCATGACCTCCCCCGCGCTATCGCTCCTGTCTCCCCACACACACACACACACACACACACACACAAGCACAATTGCTTCCTCGTATTCTTCTGGTTCGGGGGGGACGAGCAGAAAAACAAAGTGACGTGTTGCCTCACATTTCTTGTTTGTTTTATTCTCATTTCTCCTCCACTAACGGGCTTCTTCTCCACCTCCCCCCTCCCTCCCTCGCTCTTTCTTTACTTTCTCCCCACTTTCTGTTCAATCCATCACCTCTGTCCTTCCTTCACCCTCCTGCTTCAGCTCTTCTTTCCATTTTTCCTCATCCTTCTCTCTCTCTTTTTTTTTTACTTTCCACGTTCTCTCCGTCACATCTTTTTTTATCTATCCCTCATCCTACATTTCTCTGGGTTTCATGCGCCTCTTTTTCTCTTCCTTCTCATCTCTTTCCATCTCCCTCATTCGTTCCATTCCTCCTTTCATTCCCTCCATTGAACTTCTTCTACTTCTCGCTGTTCTTCCATTTTCTTTTCTTCCCATCCCTCTCTTCAGTTGTCTTATTTACCTCCTCTGCATATAAACTTTACTTCTTCCCTTCATCTTTCACAAATTTCACTCTTTCTTTTTTCTATTTTTGTACATCTCTCCTTTTTTCTTCACCTCTCCATCCTTTTCCTTCTACGCTTATTATCTGCAGGTAAACTTTACTCTTTCCTCCTCATTTTCTTTTAATTCTACTCCTATTCTCTCCATCTAAACTTTACTCCTTCTCCCCATCCTTCTGTTCCTCCTCCTCCTCTCTGTGTTTAGCAGACTTGTTAATGGTTATTCCGGCTGTGGGCAGGATTTATTTGTTTGGGACCGTCGGGGAATTGCTGTGTTCCCGTTCCTAATGGCCAAACGTCAGGGTCACCCAGAATTCATCATGTTTACACACACACACACACACACACAGTGATTATGTAATGTTTCTGCTATGAAGGAAAGACATTTCTGATCATTTATCTTCACAGAGGAAGAAAAAAAAATGCGACAAAAATGCATCTTCTTGATTTTGAAACTGAAGCAGCATTTTCTCCTCCTGCTGCGGTCCGCCTTTCCTACGCTTCATCTCTCCCTCGCCACGTCCTCTCGCTGCTCTCAGCTGTCAACTTCGAAAATTTTAAGAGACGGGAGGGTCAAAGGTCACCCGAAAGCAAGCAAAGTCGATCTGACTTATCAAGAAAAGCAGCCATTTAGGCACCCGTCCATCTCTGGAGTCTGTTCCTTCCAAAGTCCACCCTCCCTCCTCCATCAATCATCTTGAGTCACTTCTTCATAAAAGTCCACTTTCCTCGATCCATCCATTCATCCCTGTGGTCTCCTCAGTTGCTAAGGTTGTTGCTAAGGGGTTTCTGTTCACATATTTTGGTTTGAAATGTGTTGACATTTTAGTATAAGAGTTGAAGTAAAGAACAAAAGTGGAGGAAGTCTGTCATGACGCAGCTTTCGGAATCTGATCAGAACAGAGCGAGCCTTAACCACTTAAGATGTAGGCATGTCTACGACCACAAAAGTTATGGACCTAAACCTGGTATCAAAAGAAATCTACAACATATGAGGTGATTACAGACGTGTTTTTCTAGAGATAAAAATACTTCATCTAAAACTTTAAAACAAGACCAGATTAACCCAAATCAGGAAAAGCACTTGAAATAAACCTGAATATCTGCAATGCAAAGTTCAATGATTAATAAAGTTCAAAGATCAATTATTTGTCCATAAAATCATAGAAATTACACTGAGGATCATTATAGAACATGAATATATTCTGTAAGATGATAAACTATTATTGTATTAATGATGTGGATATTGATATGTGTTGATACTGAAACACTAAAAACTGACCATTTCTTTGTTCAATAATAAAGTTACATCGCCAAAGCCCAAGGAAGACGCCTCTAGAAAGTGGACACTTATCTCTCTGGATCTAGGACTTTTAGCTGCTGTTTGCGACGGCTTCTTTGTGTGCACAAAAAAAAAAGGTCAAAGGTCACCCGAAAGCCTCTGGAGAAAGTGCCTACTGATGACCGCCGTGGGACAGAAAAATGTGCTTTTGACACCTGTCCGTCATCACCATCGCTCCATCTCCAAATCCTCAGCAGAGTTCAAAGGTCACCTCCTACAAACAAAGGCCGCGCTGACACCCGTCAACCAACACTCACTCTCTCTCTCCTGGTGTCTCCCCGGAGGACGTTTAAGCTCCAGAAGAATATTTGTTGGCTGAAAGGATGAAACGTCTTGACACCTGTTGCTGACACTGATGTTTTCTCTCTGTCTGTGGAGCATCTGCCCTTTGTGTTAATGAGTCAACTGACTAAAAGCAAAGAAAGTGACTTCTACAACAGCGTTGGCATCTATATTGTTGTCTCTCTGTTTACTAAAGCTAAAAGCTATTAAGAAAACGAATAAATTAATAAAATAAGCTGAAATTCATCGTTTCAAACATTTTTCCAGTGGATATAACAACAACATTCTTTATAATTACATAATTTATAATATAAGGACCTATTTTTCCTCTCATATATGACAGTAACCTGAATTTCTTTCCCTTTTTATGTATTTTATGTATAATGATGATAATTATAAATGATAAATAAAATACTTGTTTGTGCAAAGTTAAGAATTTTTAATAATGTTGAAATCAACAAAAAGTTAATTACTAAAGCTACAACAATTATAATAATATAATAAGATGACGTGAATTTAATTTATCCAGTTCTTTGGCTTATATAGTTTTGATTATTCAATATTTATGCAACATTATTTTTTGATGTTAGTGATATTGTGTAAATTTGTTGTGTAGAAACAAATTAATAAATGACAACTGGTCCTGTTCAACTTAATTCAAACTGATATAAATTCTCAAATTTAAGGAAGCTGAAAATGGAGGAAGGTTGGGCATGTTCTGCTTGAAAAATGATTAATTAAAACTCTAACTGATTAATAGATGAACTAATCGTCTCAGTGCTATTGTTTTCTATAAAAACACAGCCAGTCAGTACAAGCAAGTGTGGTCCTCTCCAGTGGAAGCTGGCTGACGAGCTGCAGGAAAAAGGATTTTACCCTTAACCTCAAAGTTGGCTCTTGACCCCTGAAAGCAAAAAGGTCAGAGGTCACATTCAGAGGTTGTTGGGCAAAGCTGTCCAGCTACTGGTGCTTTCAATACCTGCTGCTTGACCTCCACTAACAACAACAAAAAACAGGTTCTTGCACTGGAATGAAAGTGAGCTTATCTATCTAACTGAAGGCCAAAACATTAAATTAAACCCAAAAGCTTGTATCTTTGCTTATCTGCTGCAGT
The DNA here is from genome assembly GCA_030544235.1 of Lepturacanthus savala. NCBI lineage: Eukaryota > Metazoa > Chordata > Actinopteri > Scombriformes > Trichiuridae > Lepturacanthus > Lepturacanthus savala. The sequence goes on from CM060483.1 coordinate 18,616,210, forward strand.
AAGTGCTGGACTCTATGAATCCACGATGTGCAGGGAAAAGAAAAATTAAACGATGATGAATAAAACATGTGTTACTCCCCAGTGACGAGAGGGAAGACGTCAGCAAAAATGAGCTGAAACGATTAGTAAATTAATTGATTCGTTGCTATTACATTAATCGCCACCCATTCTGATAATCGATTTGAGTAGAAGAAATCTTCTGCTTTGGAAAACACCATTTTATGAACCAATCAACTAATTGGTTAATCATTTCAATAATCAATAGAGGAGAGGACGTTTCACACCTGGAATTTGTGTTTAGATCACAAAACTGGAACAAACCAGGTAGGGGTGGACCTACTCAAGTATTTATGCTGTATATATGACATGAAATGTCTTGAATGTGTGAATGTGTCATGCTGACACTTAAATAGAAATTTCACTATTATCTAAGATAGATTGTGTTCTTGTAGTTAACTTCTGAAACATGCGCTGTTGGAAAAATATGCAGAAATCTACTAGTTGACAACTCAACTTTTCTTTCCTGAGGTTTCAACTATTGTTGCTCCACTCTTCAAACTCACGGGTGACGGACGAAACTTCAGGCTCCAACCTCCAGTAAAATGCACTTGTGAAACGGATCAGGTACATTTGCCACTGACGTCAATATTTGACAACGCGATTTTATAAAAATCACAAAGCATGCACAAGCTCAAACTATCATATAAAGTCTTTTAGTTGAATCGCTTCGATACTCTGGATCGTGCATTAGTGTCACACTGTCCAGGACACTGTCAACTGTCTTTAAGAAAAAATGCAAAAAAAAAATGACTGAATGCTTTTTGGCGAGAGTGAAAGTCTCCTTAATGACTTCTTATTTACATCTTCGTCTTTGAACTCTACGCTACCTGCTGACATCACTAACTTACACCCTTTCTCCTGCTTTGTCTCTTTATCTTCTCTCGATCTTTCCCTCGCTCCCGTCTCTCGCCTCCCTCTTTTCACCGTCCTCCCTCGCTCTCAGTCAGCGGCGACAGAGAAGTTGTGTGTCCTCCTCGGAAGAAAAAAGCGAGAGGGCTGAAATGGAACGGAGGGGAGAGGGGAAAAAAAAAAAGAGAGAAACAAAAACGAGAGAAGAGTGCTGGTGGTTCAACCAGGGGTCTCTGCTGTCAATTAGACACTGCGCAGACGGAGAGAATGAGAGAGGGAGAGCGAGAGACATCGAGGGACAGAGACGTAGTAGGAGAGAGAGAGAGAGAAAATGAGAGGAGGGTAAATGAGAGAAAATTCTAAAAGAATGATTGGGGAAATATTACAGGACTGGAGGAGAAAAGGGAAAGGAGGGAGCGAAGGAGGTCAGGCGGAGGGTAACTAGATGTTACAGAGGAGGAAGAAGGAGTGAGTGAGAAACAGGGAGACGATAAACGAGTGCAGGCTGATGTCAGCGGGGCTGCTGGGAGCTGCTCTGCACGCTGATAAAGCAAATAAAGACAGAATACTCCAAAACAAACAGGGCTGGAAAAAAAACAGAGGCTCAACTCCATTTAAGCTAAAGCACTTTTTTTTTTCTTCCTAAAAAGGTCAATTTGGCTTCAGCCACTTTTTTTCGAAAGTCAATTCGGGTCCAAACACTTTCAAAAGGTTAATTCTGGGCTGCGAGTTCATTTCAGGTTCATCCACTTGTCAGACTTTAACTACTTATAGAGAGCTTTGCAAGAATATTCAAACCTCTTGAACTTTTCGACATTTTTATCATGTTACAACCACAAACTTCAATGTATTTCATTGGGATTTTATGTGAAACACCAACACAAAGTAGCATATAATTGTTAAGTGGAAAGAAAATATGTGGATTTTAGCGGATTCTAGCTTTGTACAGCATTTTTTGCCCATTTTTCTTTGCAAAATACCTCCAGTTGAATCAGTTTGGATGTAGAGCGTCTATGAGCAGCAATTTTCAAGTCTTGCCACAGATTCTCAATAAGATTTAGGTTCAGATTTCCATCTAAACCATTCCATTGCAGCTCTGGCTGAATGTTTAGGGTCATTTTCCTGCTGGAAGCTGAAACTCCATCAACAGGTTTTTCTTCCAGATTTGTTCTGTATTTAGCTCCATCCATCTTTCCCATCAACTCTGACCAGCTTCCCTGTCCCTGCTGGAGAAAAGCTTCCCCACAGCATGATTCTGCCACCACTGTGTTTCACAGTAGGGATGGTGTGTTCAGGCTTTAAACCTCTTCACAACTTTATCCCTGACCTGTCTGGTATATTCCTTGCCAGTTATTCAATGCTGTTTCTTCACTAATGTACAAAAACACATTTAAGTTTGTGTTTGCAACAGGGTAAACATTCAGAAAAGTTTAAAAAGGTATGAATACTATAATAACAATCACTTATTTATCCTCATTATGGATAGTCTATATTCCTTTTTTCCTCCTATTTAAAGACCATTTAGCTTTGTGTTGATATTTTATGCCTCTAGTTTGTGCCTTTAAGTAAATTGAAGTCATCCGTTTCTCTCTTTTAGAAAACGCTTATCTGTTCTAAAGCTACTCCCACAATCCTCCTCTAAACATCTGGAGGAACAAATATTATGTCTACCGCTTGATACAAAAAAAAGGATGATTTTGAGCCAGATTTTCATTTGTTTTCCAAATCCAGGAAACTTCTTTTTGTACAAAACAATAAAAGCAATACATTTTTCTGATAAAATAAAAACGGTCTTAACTTTACTAGTTCATTGAGAAACTCTTCAAAATAAGGTTAAACATTCAAAAACCTTCACTTACACTTTAATGTTTAATATTACTCTTTAAATTCTAGTTAACCAAATATCACAGGCCTTTAAGAACAACAACAACATCAAAGAATCAGTTTAGGGATTTCTACTCTGGAATAAAACAGCTCTTGATATACAGAACAAGCAACGTGTTTAGCTTCAAAATCCACAAACTTCTCATACACACACACACACACACACACATATTCAGGAACATTTAAAATATGTTTTAACCAAACACGACCCCCAAAACAGGAAACCGTTGAAAGATGAGAGGCTGTTTAAGGGTCTTAACTTTTCTGTTTGACCATGGAATGACCGCAGTCACACACACACACACACACACACACACAGGAAGGGGTGTAGATGCAGGTCGTATCGGGGAGACTGACTGGAAGGGTCAAGACTGATAACGCAGAACAATGACCTGACCTGGTCACCGCACGGTCACCGCATGTGTGTGTGTGTGTACAAATAATGTGTGGGTGTGCGTCTTAATCTGTATTTATAGGAGTCAAACCTATTTATTAATGTGTGAGAGATCATGAGAGTTTATGTGCATGAGTTTGAATCACCTTGACCCCTCCCCCCCTCCCACCACCCAATTCCTGCCCGCTAGTTGACCATCGGTCGGAAGCGGCGAAACCACCGTTCTCCACCCCGTCCAATCAGGTTGCTGAATAGCACTGTTGTCGTGACCACTGCTTGACCCGTTGTCACGCCGATAAGGCTGGCCACAGACAGGACAGGAAGTTGAGACAGAGGCCGAGAAACACACACACACTCACACACACACACTCATAAATCCGCAGATATGGACACACACTTTGGACATTTGGGAGCAGCTACTATTTTTTGCAGCGTTATCTTGAGTGCTGCAGGATCATTGACCGCTTATTACACCCCGAGCGTGCTGAGTGTGTGTGTGTGTGTGTTGGCAGGTGTGTATCTGTGTTTGTGGAGGAGTGTGTGAGTCTGATCAGATAAGGTTGTTTTGGGGTCTCACGGATAGTTCCCACCGCTCTCTGGCACCGACAGTTATCCCACTGACCTTACACTGCACCCACCCACGTGAGAGTGTGTGTGTGTGTCATATTTTTGTTATACAATCTTCACACATGGGGAAAAGGCAGAGGAAGAGGGGACTTAGATGAGTGGGAGGTAAAGAGAGGAGCTTTGATAAAAACAGTCGAATTCATGAATTACTCAAACAACAAAGAGACAAAAGAGTTCAGCACATCGACTGAAGTCTGGGATTCATCTATCTAGGATTATGGAAAAAACATCATTTCAAAAAAATGTAAAATATGAAAATCTTGGGTAAAAATCAGGCTTTAAAACTAGCTTAATTTTTTTTTACTTTGTATATTTTTGGGTGCTCTGAGACTAAATGCCGTTGATCACCAAGGGTGAATTTTCAGAAATTTATAAAATATAATTTCATGCATTATCTCTTCCAGGGTGAAACTGCTTCAAAGGAGACAAAATAAAGATGAAAATCTGTAAAAGCAACTTGAAAAGGAAAAAAAAGGCTGGACGTGAGCTTTTGTGGACATAGAGTTTAACATTAAAACAGGTCTGTGTACTGACACCCCGAGTGGTATTGATGTTGTCATCAAGGTTGTTGCTTTGTTTTTTTGCATTGTCTGCTGTAATATTTTGGATCCCATTCAGGCTCGAACCTGTAATGCATGAGGAAAGAGCTCAGACCAATCAGAGCAGAGCGGGCTCATCAGCAGGGGGTCTTAAACCAACTGAACGGCCTGTTTCATGCTGAGGGTGGACTGAGAGGGCTACATAAAGAACTGGTATACGATAAATAAGGTGTTTTAACTATAAATCATACAAAGATATTCCAACAGAGCCCCAGAATATAAATATAGAATTGGAAACATACATGATATATCTCATTTAATGTGAAGTTATGTTGACTGGCTCTATGTGTTCAACCTTCTGACTGTTGCAGACACAGTAAGACAGGATGTCTCAGGTGTTACTCCAGGGGCCAGAGACAGGTCTCATGCAGGAGACAGGGGGTGTCAGTGGGATCAAAGGGAGTTTTGTTTGACTCCTGGGTGGGACGGTCTTCAACTATAAAATGTCTTGTTATCTTTGTCTTTCTCCACTTAGACTTGTCTAGATGCAGACTGACCCCTTTGCAAAGAAATAAACTGTCAGCCGGCAACATGTCGACACTTCTTTCCTCACCAGAAGCAGAAAAACATCCACGACAAACTACAACTTTAAGGTTTTTAGTGAGAGATATTCATCAAACAGAGTTTCAGCTCTAAAAAGATTAACTGTAGAAAGCAAACAGGAAATATCGTGAGTCCAAAAGTGTTGGGGGGACAGTCAGATTTGAGCTGGAACGTCACGGTTGCGTGGTTACATGGTGCGTCTCTCAGACTGCCGAGCCTCCAGCAACGCCTCATGCACCAACGCTTCTCTGTGTGTGTTCGTGCCCGTCGAAAACAAACGTCTGAGCGTCAACTAAAAGGCAAACTGTGCGCGTCCATGTGTGTGTGTCTCTCCCTTCCAATAGACCGGCGGGCGAGCATTTAGATGTCCGTCTGCTGCTCATCCTCCCTTCGCCCTCTTTCTTCTCCGCTCATCCCGCTCTTTCACCCCTCTCCACTCCTCTATTCATCCCCCCTTCTGTGACTGGTCAAACGGATGAAGGGAAGTGTCAGCCTCCCGAGGAGAGAGAGAGAGAGCGAGAGAGCGAGGTAGGGAGCAGAGGGAGAGACCGGGGGGAGAGAGAGACCACCCTGTACGTCCGTTTCAGCCGCCGTATCACTTTCACCTGACTGCACTCTTTCACTCGGTATCCCTCGCTTTCTGCTGCGCTCCCTCAACATTTTCACGCATTCATGTCTTGTTTTCTCTCTCCGGCCAAAACCCTTCTTTCCCTTTTTCCTCGTCTGCGCTCTCCGTCTCCTCCTGTCATCTTCCTTTGGATACATTCTTCTCCGCTCTCCCTCATTTACTCCTTTCTGTTCACATTCCGCTCTTTCTCCCCCTCCTCATTGATTTTGTCCGTCTCCGTGCCTCGCCACCGTCTCCTCTTTCCCTCGTCCGTCTGCCGCGGAGCCGAGAGGTCAGAGGTCGACCCGTCGCCGACATGCACGCGTGTACGGTTCCATCCGCGTCCCGTCAGCGGTCCGTCCCCCCCTGAACCTGACCCGTTGCACACACTCCGCAGCTGTCCCGGCCTGACCTCAGGCCTCAGGAATGTGATGGTAGCAGATTTTTCTGTCTCCCGTCGATTTCTCTGACCTCGTCTTTCTTCCTGTCCTCAATCTCACCTCTGAGTCGCTGCCTCCCTCCCGAACATCACTCCCCCGACACAAATAACTCCACGAGATAAAGACTTGATCTGACAGAAAATAATGAAGTCCTGATCTTGGGTTCTACATATTTAATTATGACTTCCAACAGTTTTTTTTAAGTCTTTTTAAGACCATTTATATAAAACTTAATATCTATTTCACAGACTTACCATACATTCTCAGAAATGTCTGTGTATACATGAAAATGTTGACATTTCTGATTTTATTTATATTTTTTTTAATATAATATTTTACATTATTTTTCCTGCACATTCTCTGTATTTGTCCTCACATTATCTTTAATGGATCTTAATTATCTCATGATTCTTTAACATATTTTTAGGTTTATTTCATGCCTGATAAAATACTGAGGTGCATTTTTTTCAAGACTTTTTTAAGTCTATCAGACGACATATACTCTATTATACAGGTAACTGTGAAGTAAATTTCCATGTGGTTTCCTTCTGGTTTCATTTATATTTTATTTTCATTTATATTTTTCATGACCATAGAATTATATAATTACACATTTGATAAAAAAAGAAATGGGTACCTTCAAAATAACCCAAATAAACTACACAATTTATCATTCTATATTGAGCAACTTTATCTCATGTGTTTACTGGCAGTTTGGTTTTAAAGACTTATATATAACCCAGTGCAACAGGATCTTTATAAACTCTGATAAACTGTTGGAAAATAAGTTACATTATTTATGGAATTTATCTGTATTGCAGAAAAATGTGTTAATTTTGGTGTGAATCTAGTTCTAATGGCCTTCCCCCATTTATGTTAGTTTAATTAGCTACTTTCTAAATAAAGTCCTCTTTAATGTTTCTGTTTTTTCTACCTGTTGTATACTGGCCTCTGCTGCTCTCAGCTGTTCAGACATCCTGGAGATATCAAATCAAAAACAAATCTGACCTTTTTCTTCAAGTGAAATTTCAAAACGTTAAATCTTCAGGACTAAATGTGACTGTCTGAAGATAAACTCAAGCTTCTGTTATCATCCCGAACAACGTAGCGGTCCACTCAGCCGTTAACTGAGCACTAATGTGATGATAAGAATTTAAAGTCGAGTGCACAATCTCCACATCTGGCATTACATCACTCACTCTCTCCCTATTTGCCTGTCAGTCCCATGTTGTATTTCTTTATCTTTTCCACTTCTAAGCCTCTCTCTTCTTTTTCCCTCCATACATGGGTGTAGATGACAGGTCAACTTCCAACTTCCAAAGAAATCTTTAATCAAACAAACAGACTGAGTTTAGCAGTTCATGTGAAACTCAATTCGTCCTTATTTCATTTAGCAGACAAACAAGACTGAGAGGGTTTGCAGCAACATATTATGAAGTTATTACCTGCTAAACTTAGACGTGGGCAAATGTGTTTTTGAGGGATTGTTTCCTGGACGAGAGCGTTATTTCTTTCAGTGTGTGTCAGACGAGAGGAAGCCGGGGCGCTGAGTAACATGTGCACTCGAGTCGGGAAACAATGAAGCAACAAACAAACTCAAGTGAAGGCTTCCTGCTGCAGTGATGGATGGAATCGCTGCATACAAGTTGTTTTTCACACTGCGCCAGAATGAAACGGGAGCAAACAGCTTCTGAGGAGGAGGATACTCGCCTGCGTATCTGCATATTTCATCACATGTTGTACATAAGCCCCAGTTATATGCAGATACTCAAATTAATCACATTTACGTATTGAATTAGTTGTTTTATGAGTCAACATCAATCAGAAAGAAGTTTGTTTTCTTCTAAAAGAGAGTTATGACTTAGATTTAAAGACAAACTGATGATAGATTCAAATACATATTTCTACACTTTTTAAGACTTGTTGCTCAATTTTTTCCCCAACTACTGTACAATTTTACATTTATTTATGATTTTTTCCTGATCTTCTCAAAACTTGAAATAGTTCTCAAAACTAAAGAAATACCTTAATTAACACAGCTTAAACAAAAAGATTCCCAAAGCAGTTTAGTGTGAATCAATGTGTAAATCACATTAAAAAAAAGTCAATTTAAAAAATTGCTTTAAATTGAAAAATCAACCGGCCCTATCATTAAAATGAATATATTTTGTTGTTTATTTTGAACCTGTTGTTACCTGAACCTGTTTTATTTTTCTGTAGTATTTTTGCTGCTTCTCTGGATAAATCAGAGAAATCAGAGGCTTTTCTTGGCTACAAATAACTGGCCTGGTAAAACAATCATGATTAGGATTTTCATCTTTCCTGTTTCTCTCTTTGTATCAGTCTGGACTTCCAGTTTCTCACAGAGATTTCGCTCAGGTTGACAGTCAACCTACTTCAGCCAATCCATGATCAGCTCAGATAGGTAAATTCTTTTTCCTAATCCAATCAGAAGTACAGCAAAAACACAGTTTCCTCTGCAATACCTGTGTTTTATGAGGACCACATTTACACTTCATGCTCATAACTAGTGGATACAATACATCAAGATGCATCAGACGGATTAAATGGATTATTTGAACTACCTATGAAGCTGTAGAGTAGTTCATCGTGTGTTAGCTGAGACATGCCACTGTGCATTCTTCTCCATTTCCTTTTCCAGCTCTCTTCCTCTTTTCCGTCCCTCCCTCTCAGTGCCTCTTTAGTCTGGGTTACAAGGAGGTGATGTGGAGGTTTTCTCTCCCACTGGGCCTCATCTCATCCCTTAGCCTGTCTACTACCCACACACACACAGTCAGGATAAGGGGAGCAGTTGTCATGCTGTGACATGTTGCTTTTGGAGAGGGAAGCCTTGTGAGGTAATGGTTGGGACACACACACACACACACAACGTCAGACAGAGGGTAGACAGCCCCGAAAGAAAACGTATGTGTGGTTGACCAATGCAACCAGTTAATGTATCAGAGTTTCAAGTGAACAAATGAGAGATGGAGAGATGGACAACATTAAGAAGGATGGAGCAAGAGGGAACTTTGAGAAAGAAAGGAGGGACGTGAAGACAAGAAGGAAAAAAAGCAGAAGTAGAACAGGTGAAGGATGTTCATGGAAATTAGGAAAAAAAGGAGAAGGAAGAAGAATGAAGAAGGGATAGGAAGAAAAAGGGAGGAGGAAGACAAAGAATTGAGGAAGGACAAGAGAAAAAGACAACAATGGAGGAGAATAATAGGGAGAATAAAGAGAAGAGAACAAGAATTAAATGCATAATCGGGTTAAAGATGGTGAGAGGAGCAGAAGTAAAAGTTCAATAACGCAGAAACTTTGAGAAGCAGGTTAGAGATCACAGCTGAAATGAAAAAAAAGAGTAGAGATCGATGAATGGATGGAATTTCACTGTGGTCAACTGAAGGAATGAACCCGGGACCAATCAATGACTGATCACTCACACACACACACACACACACACACACACACACACACACACACACACACACACACAGACAGACACACACACACACACACAAAACTGGGCCGAAGGTGGAAGAATGCTCGGCTGGCGCATGAATGAGTAGAGAAGGGGATGAGTGGAACTCTACTGTTGCAAGCGGTTTTCTGGGGGGACGCCACACCACAACACACGCACATGTGCGCACACGCATACACACACACACACACACACATACACAGAGAAAAAAAACACACACACAAGGGCCAGCCAAAGGTTTGAAGTCACCACAGACTTCTGAATGTTCTAAATATAGGAGAATTGATAGGATCTGTGGGAAAGGGCAGACTGGGGAACACACACAAACACACACACACACACACACACACACACACACACACACACACACACACACACACACACACACACACACACACACACACACACACACACACACACACACACACACACACACACACACACACACACACACACACACACACACACACACACACACACACACACACACACACACACCACACACCAAATTATTGAGCAATCATAGCGAACAGGAGAAAGCTGTTGACAGCTGAGATAAGCTGATTACAGTGAATCAGCCTTTTTTTATGGACACTTTCGAAATGATTTTCCATAAAAGTGAAACTTTGGTAGATTCTGCTTCTTACTGTGGGATTGATGTCAGGAGACCAGAGGATAATGTTTAGATGATCCATTCAAACACAGGTCAAGTGTTGAGAAGATGTGGAACGGGACTTAACACACTTTTGATTTTCTTTTTTTATACTGTTATGATATCAGATGTCATCTCAAGTCTCGTTCACAGAGCATCAAATATTGTTTTGTCACTTTTCCATGTACTAGGTACCCCTCAACGTCATTTCCCCCCCACACACACACACACAGGGTAGTCCCATAGACTTTTATAAAACTCCCCATGTGGAGGTTGGTGCATTGATAAAAAGTTGCACAAGCAGCAAGAGAAATATTCTCAGAATATCTGAATACTATGCATAATAGCACTCTAGATCGAATATTCATACCAATAGGATATAATCAGGTTTGAATTTTGCACTGATTTCACACAGGTGATGTTTATGTTGAAGATAGTTAGTATGAAGACTAACTTGCATGGTAATGCAATGGAACAGAAAGTAGCATTTAAAAAACAAAAGAAAACGAAAGAAAAATCCAAATTATTATGTCAAAAGTCAGAAATTGGAGCGAAAAAGTCACTGAAGTTGACAGTGTTCCAGTATAAATTGGAAAACCAACAGCTAACACGATTAGCCAATGTTGGCATTATAAGTTGATAACGTGTTTGATTCACATTAATGTGTGTTCGACTGATATATAATAAGATACAAATAAAACAGAAGTGCTGAGAAACATGATATTACTGCAGCTTTGACACGGTTTACGCATGGAGCCATGTTGGATTTTCGGATTGGGTGAGGTTCCTAGACATTCCCAGATAGAAATCCGACTCCAGGGTTAGCCGGTTGAAATTTCTGACTTCCCAGTACATCTCAAATGCGGAATGTTTCCAAATTTTACTCCGGCAGTAGCATTTCAAAATGCTCCAGACGTGTTAATATGTATAAAGTACTTTTTTTTTTCTCAAAATGACGTCAAAATATGCAAATATTCATTTCAGTTTTCCTACTGGCTTTAAAGTGTAACCTACAGGGCTGCGACTAACTCCTTGCAACTAGATTTCTTTGATAAAGTGGTTCACAAAATAGTGTAAAACATCAATCACTGTTTCCCAAAGCTGAAGATTCAACCTAAAATGCCTTTTTTAAAAAAAAATCCAGAACAGTTCTCAACCCAATGATCATCAGTTTCATAATAGAGAAGCCTAAAGAAACCAGAAAATAATGCTGTGTATAGATGAGTAAATAATGCACACTTCATATAATTGAATGGATTTGGGACACAGCTCTGTTTATCTCATGCAGTAGGAACTAGAGAATGTTTCCATCCTTTTAAGCAGCAGCAGAACAACGCGTCGCCTTTCTGGCCAGAAGGAAACCAAACTGTGCTCAGCTCCGGCAGTAACAGGAATATAACCGAACCACAGAAATATATCAACTTCTCGTTATTGCACTGGTGAAAAACACAGAAGATGAACCAAAAAAAATATTTTGCAAACATGCCTTTTATGCAGCGTGTGTTGAAATACACTGAATGTGTGTGTGTGTGTGTGTCTCCGTCTAAAAATGTGTGTGTCTTGGGGGGAACTCTCGTCTCGGCCCTGTCCCAGGACCCCGGAACCTTCCAGAACACCGGGACCCGGCTACACAATAAACGGCCCCGTCAGCGTGATTTATCGACCATTCACCACCAGGTCACACACACACACACACACACACATGAATACACACACACACAAACACACACTCCAAAGAATCGGTGCACACGCATATGAGCACATATGAAAGCGTGTTGACGTGCAAACATGAAAAGTTTAGTTACACACCCAAAAGAATGTGATCTCACACGCACACACACACAACACATGCACACACACAGATGTTTATACACAGAAATCAGGGATGAGAGAATGGGGGGTATTTGGAGGAATGTGCTTCTTTTGATATGATAAGAAAGGTTAAAAAAAACAATGGATGAGAGTCCAAAAGAGAAAGAAATAAAAGAGCGAATGAGCTGAATAACTCCAAAAGCGATGGAGTCAACTGATTCTGATCGGCAAAAGGGGAGGAGGAGAAAAGAGGGGATGGAGATGGACGAACAGGAGGATGAAGCAGGCAATGGGTGCAAAGGAGGAAAAGGCGGGGAGGGAGGGGGGTGTTGAAGTAAACATCGATGAATGCAATTTTTTTCTTTTCTCCTCCTTCTCCCCGTCTTCCCCCCTTCCTTCTCCTCCTCCGAGCGAGAGAACAAGAGGCACTGCATCATCCCGACAGGCGGAGAAAGAGAAGAGAGGGAGAGAGAAAGAGGGATTGTGACGGAGGGATAAAGGGCTATCCGTCTCTGTCTGTCACCTCATTCATCGTCCCCTGCTCCGTCCTGCCGGCCCATCCGTCATCTGCTGTCACACACACACACACACACACACACACACACACACACACACACAAGTACAGACACACACTTTCACACACAACAACAGCTACGACAAACACACACATGCATACACACGCATCAAAGACGGGCGGACACACACACACAAACTTTGCTCCCCGCCCTGTTTCACACGTTCACCGCGATGACACACAAACGAACGCGCACACACTTAGTTTCACACTCTAGCGTGTGCACATGCACACACACAAACACACACACTGTTTTCTCGCTTTCACAGCAAAAAAAAACAACAAACACGCAGACACACACACGCATGGAAGCCAGAAAGGCACACAACCGTCCACTGAGCTCTCCGCCCCGTTTCACACATTCAACGATGACAGACACACAAACGCGTAAGAAAACGTCCCAAAAAAAGTTCGCTCGCACGCGCTTTAATGCTTGCATGCTGCTTTCAACGCTTTTTCACAAACTCAAAATGCGACAGTGACACACACACACACAACTCTACCCAACATCCTGGTTTCTCAGCATCCAGAACAGCTTCCAGTTCTGTCCCTCCTCCTTGACTGGTTCTGCTGGGTTTTTCCCAGGACCCAAAACAAGACGCTGCCGGAGGCCGTCCCGGAGAAATCCACGCGACTTTAAAGAATTGCGCACAGAGCTTGGATAGGTTTTTAATTACATCTTCTAATATTGTGCAACTATCCCTAAGTAGGATTTCAGTTTTCATAGAGTTTGTGGCTTTTCCAATGATCTTCCCACCATCTGACGTCCTGCACTCATATATGGACTGTGTGTAACGTAGAGAAAGAACTTGATGCTGGATTTTGGAAATAGATATAAATTAATACTGTGTTCATTGTGTTGTAGACATCGAGTGTGATGTAGAAACTACTACACTGGTTTACTGGGAGCTGTGTTACTCCAGGCTGAAGTTAGAACCTGAACACAATCCACTGGTTGATGTTATTTATGGATGTTTTGTGCTACACAGTTAAGAAGCCTAAATATTGAGGAATAAGATGGTAAAAGACTGTTCCTGGCTGTAGCAGCAGCTGACTGATGATACATGACAGAGAGAAAGCTGTTTCTTAAAACTAATTGGTCAGGTGTAGAGAGAGAGAGAGATTTACTTCACTCCAGTATATAGTACATAATTATAATTACTTCACAACTGACACTTACTTTACTGCAGCCTATACTGATCGTTACTTCACTGATGAAACTTACCTTACTCCACTATACAATGACACTTACTTCACAACAGTATATACTGACATTTGAAACTCACTTTACTGGTGATGCTTATTTCCAGCTGTATGCAGAAGCACTTCACTGCTTAAACTTACCTCATTACCAAATAAACTTCAGAACAGTATATACAGATACTTCACTACAGTATATTCTGATAGTATTACTTCATTGTAGTATATTCTGACACATATACTGTATAATAATAAATATGATACCTTCTACTACATCATATTGGATTAGTCTGCTGTATGGACATTATGGGAGATGAGATTATGAGATTTTGCTTAGTTTAACAAAATAAAAAAATGACTGACTGATTAAAAACATGTTTCACACAATGATAACAATGCTGTACTATTAATTGCATTATTATATCATACAGTCAGTGATATCACTGATGGGTTAGAGGGTAGAGTCATATCAGTCGGTCACAGCACTGAACTCTGTGACCCGTTTGTCAAGCCGGCGCATGTCTTGTCGCATTCGATTGGAGCTTTGTAGTTTTGAGCTGCTTGATATATAAATTTATTATCATTTTTTTCAATTTCTCGCAATAATTTTGGGGCGTGGTGTTGTCCTGCTGATCGAGTACGGGTTGGACGGTGGCCAACAGCTCGAGAATGTGACAAGACGGAAGAAAAACACTTAAATTTAAAAACACATGACAGATATCAAACAGTGTGTGAGGGTGAAAGACAGAGAGATGGAAGACAAAACAAAGATAAGGGCTGATGTGAGACGGATTTGAGGGTAAAAAACAAAGCAAAAAATCAGAAAACCAAATGAAGGAGGAAGACGAGGGAAAGGGGGGGGGTGTGTGAGGGAGAATGGGAGGAAGGATGAAAAGGACGGGGGGCGGGGGGAGGAGGAGGAGGTAGAAAAAAGATAGTGGAGGAAGAAAAAAAAAAACAGAGAAAGAGAAAACGAAGGAGAGAGGACCACGAGGGAGACAAAGACCTACTTGTCTCAAGTCACTGAAGGCCAGAAGCAACGTGTCACCCTGGAAGCCTGCGACCGGGCCGGCTCTGGCAAAACCTGTGGGAAAATACAAACCCGCCCCCCCCCAATCCACCCCCGGAGAGAGGGAAGAGAGGAGGAGGAGGAGGGGAAAAAAAGAGGGTGAAAAACGGAATAATAAAAGACCTGGTCGGATTCGCTATGCATCGGGATAGATTGGCAGACAAATGACAGCCTGGGGAGGAGGAGGAGGGAGGAGGAGGAGGAGAAGGAGGAGGAGGAGGGGGGGTGCGTCAGAGTCATGTCGCTGGGAGAAAGACGGTGTGTGTGCGTGCTGGTTCGAGTGAGATTTGGTGTGTGTGAATAAGGGAGAGTGTGTGTGTGTTTGTGGGTGTGAATGTGTGTGTGTGCGCAGCTCAGGTTGTGTTGAGTGTGTGTGAATGACAGATTTTCTAGCATTTGTCTGAAAGTGATTGTGTGTGGGCATGCATGTGTATGTGTGTGTGTGCACATGTACGTGTGTGTGTATTTATTTGTTGTTTGTACAAGCCTTCGCCTGCATGTTTGAGAACAGTTGAGGACTGTTGGATTTTTAACCCAGGGTGATGCCTGTGTGTGTGTGTGTGTGTTTGAGTTTGTGTGTGTCGGGGTCGTACGGAGTGTGAGCTGGGGTCTTGGCGTCAGTTGGCCCCCGTAAACAAGCAGACTGGTATTCGGAGCGAGGGAACGAGAGAAAAGAGGAGTGTAGCGGAGAAAGGGAAAGAGCGAGCCTGTAGCTAATCTCTTTCACCTCAGGACACACACACACACACACACAGAAACACAACGCCATACACACCACAGCACTGATTACACGCCTGCCATCTTCAGTGACCCCCCTGACACACACAACACACACAACACACACACACGAACAGTGATGCTATCGGCTACACTAACCTTTTATCTCCTTCTCCCTCCATTTTTACCTGCTAACTTTTGCTTCAATCTTCTTCCTAGAAACTAGAATCACGAGTGTCTTTCACAATCAATTGGCAACTATCACTTTAAACATTGGCTATTCTGATATTTGAGTCACTTTTAGGAAGAAAATATACACATTCTCTGGTTCCAACTTCTCAAATATGATTATTTTCTGGTTTCTCTAGTCTTCTATAATAGTGAACTGATGATCTTTGGGTTGTGGACTGTTGGTCTGGAGGAAAAAAAAGACATTTAAGAATCTTCGAATCTTCAGCTTTGGGAACGCTGACAGACATTTTTACACCACTTTATGAACCAAACAACTACTAGAGTAATCAAAATCAAAATAATCATTAGTTGCAGCCCTGTAGTAGACGTCATGAGCAGGAAAACCTCTGAAATGAATATTACTTTCATATTTATAGATTTTTAATGAGATGTGAGTCTGTGTCATTTCAATTTAACTTTTGTAGGGAGAGGGGTGTTTTACATACATCTTAAGACATGTCTGGAGGGAATCTTGAAATATTACGATAAATTAGTTGCAGCTCTAGTGTTTTCTGATTCGGAGGAATCGTTGCCAGCAAGACAATCGTCAGACTGCTTAATATAAATATAAATGATTTGTATAAAGGTTTTCTGATCAGTCACATCTGTGGTCAGGATTTTCTTAAGTGCAAAAAATAATTGTGACAGTTAAAAAACAACCAACAGTGTCACAATCACACATTTTGTTGATTCCACCACTCGCTCCACTTTTCTCCTGAAGGTTATGATCAGTCTCCTGAGTCGTGTCATCTGATATTGTGCATGGTTTGTGTCAAAGGTCCCGCATCGTTGACAGAAAGATACATTTGTGGGTTTAGGAAGTAAAAGTCATCTCAGTGTAGTTTTACATCTCTCTCAAGCAATCGCAGGATCGATGGCGACAGTCAGGGGTGAACATGGAGGGTTGGGGACTGAGCTCTGGGTCTTTCTGGGGACTCAAACCAACCGGATTGTGGTGTTTTGTCCCTGCTGCGGGTCAGAGGTGCACCCGGACCAGCAATGAAGGAGCTGTTGGGATAATGTTTCACTACAATATACTGTGATCACATGGAAAAAGAATAACGATTCATTGAAATGCCTGTATGAACAACCATGTGTTTTTTTTAAATGAGAATTGTCTCTATTTATCATGAGTTGTTTTGTTTTTTTAATCCTGTCCACTTTCCAGAATTCATCTTCCCCCCGATATATTTTTATGCCTTTCTCTCCACTTTCAAATTTGGGGAAATATTCCCCTTAGTCTGCACATTTTTAAAAATGTTTCTCCCTCATTTTTACATTTTTTAAGGACATTTTTCCCACTTAATTTCTAGCTGTGACCGATTTTGTACTTCTTTTGTACTTCTTCTGAAGGCACTGTAAAGGTTCCTATTTTTTTTATTACCCATTTTCTTCTTTTTTTTTTAAATGCGTTATATCTCTCATCCTCTATCCCGCCTATCTTCCTCTCCATCTTTTCACCCCCCTCTCCCTCCCTTGTGATCATATTCATTTCATCCGTATAAACCCCTTTTGGTTTTTAATGCGTCACAATCCTGAAATTCCTCCTTTTATTTCATCTCTAATCCCTCTTTCTTGTGCTCTCCCCTCACTTCCTCCTTCTTTTCAAACACAACATCAATTTTCATTAAATCCCTCCTCTCATCCATGTATTTCTGGCTCTCCTCTGCCCTTTCTTTTCCCGCTCTTTTTTTTTTTAATTTCACACCTCTTTCATTTAATCCCATTTCCCCTGCCCTCCTGTCCCTCATCCTCTTACATCCCATTCTTCTCCATCTTTCTTTTTTCCCTTTAATCCCTTCAAAATTCACTTACTTCCTTCAATGCTCTTTAATTGTATTTTAATCTTTTTCTTAGTTTCTCTGACTTGTGCTTTTCATTTGTTTTTTCAAGACTTCCTCTATGCATAAATACTGCACTGCGTTTTTTTGGCTAACACATTTCCCTGGTTCATCCTCTTCATATCTTCCTTTCTTTCACTTTCCACTTTTCCCTCTTTACTCCTTTTCAGATATCTTCTTTTTTCAACTTCCCTCTTTTCACTTCTTTACATTAATCTCATCTTCCTGTTCCTCTCTAACCTCTTTCAGCCTCCATTTCTCATTCATCAGTTTTCCTTTTTAAATTTAATCCCACTTATCCACTCCTATGCACTCTTTCTCTCTCCCCCCCTTTTCCAAATCTCCACATCCTTCAAATCTTTCGCCACCTCTGCTTCATTTCCATTTTCATCCCTCTTCTGTTCTCCTCCCGTCTCTCTCCATCTTTACAGTTTTTTCTCTCATCGAAGCCTCCGTCTGCCCTGAATAAGTAAGTCTGTAACCTCCTAACCCTCTGCAGCATTGCACGCATGCCACTGCACATCATGTCACTCACACACACAAAATCTCTCACACACACACTGTGTGACCCGCGCTGTGACTCTAAGAACCTTAATCATGTAAAAATTGAGCCAGCGACGCCTCGTACGCTTTCATTCCTCCCAGCAAGAGGAGAAAGTGAATGGAAAGAATAGATGGAAGACAGGGAGTGAGAAAGAGAGAGAAAGTGGCGAAGATGTGAAGAAGGAAGAGAGGAGGAGGAGAAAAAGATGAAGAGGATGAGGAGACACAGGAAGCACAGGAGAGAAAAGAGGAAAGAAAGTAGTGAGGAGGGTAAACTGGGCTGAAGGCAGGATGAAAGGAGGAAAGAAGGGAAAAGCGAGGGATGAAAGGAGATGTAAAGATGTTTAGAGGACAGAGGGGATGAAATAGTTGTTCCGTAGCGCCCCCTTTGGTTTCAAACACAAACTGCACGCATGGAATATTCTGTTTTACAAAAATAGCACCTGATGAATTCAAGTTGCTTTATTTGGATCCATATTTATAGATTATTGATCCATAAATACAAATTTCAAGCATTAAGAAACATATTTTATCCATATTTGACTAGTTATGGGTCTACGAGCGTGTGTGCATGTGCGTGTGTCTGGTGAAAGAAAACAGGAAGTAGAAGTGGACTAAAAGGAGACAATAAAGAGAGGGAATAAAATGTATAATATACTAATATTAAAAAATAAGCATTTTGCTTTAGAAAGGGAAGGCTGACACTCACTCTCGCACTCCCTGATGTCCGTGTTGAGCTGGTGCAGGGCTCCCATGGAGATCTGCCGGACCTCCGGGTCGAGCAGCAGCTGCATCAGGCAGGTGGAGATGTGTTTGCAGGCAGACATGCAGGCCGTCTGCGCCACTTTACCCTGAGACACGGGGACAGAAGAAGAAGCTGTGATCAGCTCTTCTCTCCCTTTTCCAAGAAAAGAAGCCGCCAGACGGTTTAGACGCTGAGTCAATGCTGCTGCACCTTATAGATATCACCATTAATTACATTAAGGCAAATATTACAGTAAGGGTGAAATTGCATGTTAAAAACATGCAAACGTCCATTATCTAAGTAAATATGCGCTAATTTTCATATATTTAAGAAAGAGAAAGCCAGGTTTAAAATTCTTGTTTGCTGACATATTACATAGAGAATATTGAATGTCTTTTTTTTTAAGCAGTCCAACAATCAGAAAATATTGTCAAACCCAAAAAAGAAATGTAAATGAAGTTATCAGAACATGGGATTTAAAGGGCTCAGTATTTTGGAGATCTAGCCACGTATCTCCCACATTCCTGGCTTTGTAGAGATTTCCCTCCGACCAGAGGAGGGAAATTAAAATAGTTCTGGAACAAATCAAGCTCCAATTTCAAAATTTAGGACAACATATTGACAATCAGTAAGATTAAACCATGAGCTTCCTGTTGTGCACTTCCATTAAAATGAAAATCCGGATTTAGAAAATGGGGCTAAATGTCCAAAATGCCAAACTACAGCTTTAAGGTTCCACCAGTCATTCATGTGATATCACACTAATATCAATTAGTGAAACAATCGATTAGTTGTTTGGTTCACAAAATGTCTTTTTATATTTATAATCCGTGTTCTGTGAAGCTCACGTCTGTCATAAATGAGATAAAATTCAAAAAAAGATTTTACTTTCTTGATATACGAGACACACAGCTACTCACAATTAGTTTGCATACAGAGTTTGTTTTATAGTATAAATGCACACACAAAGTAGTAATAACAATTTCTTCAGGTACACTTTAACCCAAGAGGATGTTTTGGAGTATAAGTACATCTACGGACACACACACACACACATTAACTGTGTGTGTGTGTCCTGGGTTCACATGCAGTCAGAATGATGAAGTAGCATAATAAGAATAAAAGCAGCAGATGAGGAAGTTCATGACAACGCATTAATACAGGAACCAAAACATGTGTTTGTGTGATTTTGATTGAGTGTGTGTGTGTTTGTGTGTGCGCGCGTTTGCAGACGTGTGTAATCTCAGCGACGAGCCGTTGCCTTGATCTCGACCTGGACGTCTGCATTCCAACAGAATGAAGCAAACGGGCGAACGGGAGACGAGGGGAAAGAAAGAGCACAACTTGAGTTGTCTTAAACTTGTAAAAGTGAAACTAAGAGTGAACAAACTTTGTCATAATCGCAAGAAAACAAAACCTTAAAACGTTATTAAAATGATTCAAACTCTTGTAATCTCTGTGATTTCTCAGTAAACACCAGATCTTCATTTCCAGCTCTGCATATTTAATCACCATCATTCGTCACACAGTGAGACCACACACACACACACACACATATATATATAAAATTGTGCAATTGTTTTAATGTTCAGCTTCATGTGTTGGTTCTGTTATAGTCGTATCTTTACACTGGATGTTTATACAGCTCTAATCACACGTTTGTGACCTTGGTATAATTTTCCTCACAGATCTTTAAACCACTATGAGTGGATGTTAATGAGGGTGCGCATTAAAGTCCAATAATTGACGTTATTCTTTTTTCCTTATTATTGCACTCAAATTGAAACCCTGCTTTATCAACAGAAGGAACCTATAAAACAGCAATATATTAAATGCTGTTTAAACTTGAGAATACGTTTTTGGAAAGAGGAAAAACCTATGACATGACTATTAATAACCCGCCAAGATGAATTACCCATTGAATTCATCAAAAGTTCATTCTGGTAGAGGTGAATCTTTTATGACTCAAGTGAAAGCCAATAATAAGCCAGAGAGTCCTGGAAGCTGTTGTAGTGCATTAAGCAGTTTTGCACCATCTTTTGAAATGGTATTTTTTAAAGGGGAAAAATAATTTCCACCTTCAAAAGGCCTCGAGTTTCTTACTGCGGTGAAAATTAAGTATTCAGAAAAATGATGGTGCTTTTAAGGATGTTAGCTTAGCTTTCATGGATGTTAGCTTAGCTTTCATGAACCCCTTAATTACTCTTTAAATCACTATAAGGAATTATACTCGCTTAAACAGCATCTAATTTGCAAACTAAAATGTTTTATGGGATTAAATTAAGGAGCAGTTTATGATATTTTATTCATTCTTGTTTCGTGGTGGGTGTTTACGTTTTCCTCAGTTTTCATTTTGTCAACTTATTTCATTCATAAACCAGTATTTTGGACGAATATCCAGTTTTAAAGGGATAGTTCAGTATTTTGGATATCTAGCCCCATTTGCCACATTCCTTTCATGTATCTGAAGCATGCAGACCATAATTTCACTGATCCCTCTAGTACTGAGCTTTGCAGGTGATTTCCCTCCTGCTGGATTTTCAATAGAATGGAAGTGCACAGGGCTGATTTTCAGTAGCACTTTACCAAATGGGAAGCACAATGCAAATGAGGGCTAGATGTCTAAAATGTGCTGCCATTTATATAATTATCCATCATCTAAGTGTTTTTGAAAACGTATATTAAAACGCAATGTAAATGCTCCTGTGCTACATAGCAGGGACCCCGATTCAAACTGTGTTTTCATAAAAACTTTGTGACTAAACCAAACATATAAACAACTTAAATCTACTTATCTTAAATCTACTTATCTACTTTATGCATTCTTCCGTCCTGGTTTGTTTTCACACAGGGTTTAACAGTCTGGTTTCTATCCGCCTAATGAAAAATAAGTCCATAAACGAACAATTAATGAGACATCATGTACAACACTTTAGTTTCCCTGTGATCCGTTTGTAAAGAGTCTGAGAAATGGTCCTGGAGTTTTCCTGTTCCTGTGAAAATCCCCCGGATCTCACATCCAGGAAATTCACCATAGAATGAGCCTGTGACTGAAACTCACGTTAATTAAAATTATTTGCTTTCATTAAGGAACTATTTAGGTAATTCATTTTTTTTTTTTTTAAGTTTGTGACATTCATTAATATTTCCTCTGTTTGTTCTTCAGGCAGCAGCTCTAATGACCCCCCCCCCCCCAAACCCCCCCTCAGTCAGAGATCCATAAAATTCATCTTATTTTATATAACAGACCCGACAGCAGAAAGATCCCATTGTAGCTGTGAGTGTGTGTTCGGTGAACCGAGGTCCACCTCAGGAAAGAGTCTGCGGCGCAGTTCATTCAGGAGGCAGCCCCTCACCTCAAAGGGAAATCAAATTACACACGCGGTCCACACGTGCAGGCACATATGTTGGAGAAATACACACCTACGACTGGCCGGATATCCTCACATATGATCCTGGCCTCTGAACTCCTGTGCATGCACACGCACACGCAACCCCAAGGGTCAATTTTAATAGGGTGAGACTGAGCGTGAAATGGCCTAATTCTATTTACATGTCCTGAACCTGCGCTGACTGACACACACACAAACACACAGGTAGGTCTGTCTGAGAGGAGCGGCGTTGTCTTAGAGTTCAACGCAGACAACTGGGAACGATTAGCTGGAGGAGGGGGATGGGGAGGAGGGATAGGGAGGGAAGATGGGAAAAGGGGAGAGAGGTGAGGAAAGGAAAAGGGAGTCAAAGACGACACAAGAAACTAAGCATGGCTTCTCCCTTTCTTTCTACGGCGCTCTAAACCTCCACGTCTCCTCTGCCGCTCCGTCCATCCATCCCGACTAACGAGAGGCGTTCATCAAGGAGCTCATTAAAAGCTACTCAAGCCGCTAACGGCTGAACAAATAAGACGGGAGAAAGAACAGCAGGCGAGGTGGTGGGAGAGAGAGGTGAGGTGGAAAAGGACGGAGGACGAGACGGGCAAGGTGAAGGGGGAGGAAGGGGGGATAATCAAGAAAGAGGAATGAGTGAGGGAAGAGGAAGGAAGAGGAGGAGTAATGAAAGGAATGCAGACAGATGTGAATGACAGTAATAAACTCATACAGGGTCTTTTTCTCTTGAAGCTGAAAAGTGAGCCTTACTGTAGGTGTGTTAATGGGTTTAGTTTGTTTTATATTATTGTAGAGTTGAGTAACTACATATAATGTGAAAGTTTTTTTTCATAGTGACAAACCCACAGAGAATTATCACTGACAGCTGCTCTCCAGAGTTTTTTTATCCACACTTTTCTATCCAAGTGGGGAGGTTTGAAAATGTCAGACCGAGTAGATTAGTTCAACGACCCCAATCCGGGTCGCGCATGCTCACAGAAAAAGCGCTTGTTGAAGTTGCGCATTCTGTTTAAAACAACGACGGCGGACATGTCTCAGGTTCTGTCTGTGCTCTTGATGCTTTTGGTATAATTTGCAGTTTTACAGCTGAATTTAAGATTAATGGATGAAATGCAAGGCAAGTGTAGCCTGTGTTCTGGATTTGGCTGACTTGATGGTCCACAGCATCCACTGGTTAAAGTCCACCTCAAACGATGCTAGTTTTGGGTCAGGGTCTAGTAAATGGTGGGACGACTTTGTAGCGGGGGCTGTGGATGCAGACGAGTGAAGGTTAAACTTTCCAATGTCAAGGACATCACTTGTGTTTTTGGCCGAGCCCTTTTACCCTTATATAGAAGAGATCCTGGTAGATCTGTCTGTGTTTTTAAATCACTGCCATGTTGTACTGCGCATGTTCAAATCAATCCTATACACAAGTATTTGAAATTCTGCTCATCAACCACTATAGGCCTGCTATGGTATTGCAGGATTTTTGGTAGATTGTATTTCTGTTGAGGTTTCTTTGTAACCTGAGATATTTGTTGATCGGATCAGCGTGTGGAAGGGGATTTTCTTTTAACCAGCAGATGAAAATATCTGGTTAAATAAAATCTAGACTACTGTAGCTGGGGCCTTAGTTACAGGGTTTAGAAATGGCCAAGGATGAATCCATTACTTTTCTGGACAGATCCCAATTATGAAATTTGAACAGTTAAGTGTTTTGTTGATCTGTTTTTAGGACCTGGCCGTGGCAGAGGTATGCGCTCCCCGAGTGCCCTTCTAGGGTAGGTTTCATGGTTCAATTCAACCACTCTGAACCACATTCCTAGCAGAAAAGAAAGAACAGGAATATTGGAGCTCCGAGATTGAAGAGTGAATAGTAAAGTTACTATTTGACTTCATGACTAATATAGAGAAATATTTCAAACAAACAAAACCGCCGCTGTGAGAGTGGGGAGAGTGAATCAGACGAGTCAAGTGGGATTCTGGGAAAATAAAACAAGTTGAAAGACGCTGACAGGAACTGGTCATAATTATCTCTGTTCATCATTACAAGCAACACATTTCACATTTGACTTAATGGTTTGGGTCATAAATATAAAAATATGGATCATAATTTCTGTAAGAATAAAAAAAACTGATTTCAAAACTTTATAACCTGTTAAGATTGAGACACAGTGAGCAAAAACAGTTTTTTCACACTATGATTCATTTTGAGATTTGGGGTCGTTGGGGCCTTAACATGTCTTCATTTAGACTAGTGAAAAAAGCATTAAATCCACATGTATGTGTTTTGTGTTACTAAAAACTCCCTTTTCTCCTGCGCAAATCTGTAACTAGTAGTTGAATAAATCTAAATTTACCAGTATTACTCCTAAATACATTTTCATTCGTATCCCGATTTAATGTTCACATTTCTGTTCTGGAAATGTATGCAAATTAGTGTATATTTACTTACATACTTAATGATTTGCCAAGAAAGTTGGACATGATAACAATATGCCAAGGAGTTCCTCAAAGATCAGTTTTGGGGCCACTGCTCTTTTGCATCCATGTGTTCCCTCTGTGCATCATCATCCACAAAAATGTGCTCAGTTGTCACTTCTATGCTGATGATACCCAGCTGTATGTGTCCACCAGGAGTAACACCATCAAAACACAAGAACGATTCTGTGGTCTCTCTCCAACAGCACTTGCAACATTAAAAATCTTCTTTTCCTTCCTTCCTAAATGCTGAAAAAATGTAGCTATTATTCTCCCTAGAGCCAAGAGGTTCACCACCTCCCCCAATAATTGTGAAACAGGAACAAATGGAAACGGGGATCAATTTGCATTTCTTTTTGCACATTTCACAAAATCCACAAATGAGGTCTGAAATCTTGGGGTGATAGTGGATAGTCTATGCTCCCTCAATGCCCACATAAAGAACATCACTATGGTTTCAGTTTTCCATCTCAAGAACCTCTGCTCTCCCAACCAACTGCTGAACGCCATATGCCTTAGTTTCTCTGCAAAATGCATCAACTGGCAGCAGAATGCCCAGAATTGTGCCGCTTGTATTCTCACCCATAATTCCCACCAACAGCACATTACTCCAGTATTAATTAGGCTAAAATTGCTCCCTGTCAGCTCATGCAGTGATTTTGATTTTGACGTTGGCCCATTATACCTCTCTGACCTTATCAAACCCACCCTACAGGTACCCTCTGCTTCCCTAATTTCTTCCCTCTCCAGTGGCCATGCTGGAGATTCAAAACCATGATAACAGACTCTCAGACCTCCCTCTCTCTCAATGCCATCTTTTTTTCATTTTCAAGAAATCAACTGGGGAAGGTAATATCTATTTGTTAAAGATTTTACCTATAGAACTAATTAATACAACAAAAGAAAAAAAATGACTGTGGTCAAAGGCAGGAAGTTGCCTCACATTCAAACATGTATTTTTAAGGTAAATTAATCTGCCTGTGTGTGGCCACATGCACTATTCCAGCAGTTCACTTCATTTAGCTGCACCAGCGGTCAACATTGACAGTGACAAGATATTTACAGTTACGGAACAGATACTGAACCCCCTCTGCTGCACTAACATAAACACAATAAAGATTTAGTTTAACATGTGCTGTGAGGACTATTTCTGCATCAGAGTTAAAATTTAAACCTTCAAATTAAAAGACCCAAAACGACTGTTGACAAATTGGTTCAAACAACCAGAACCTCATATGTGAAAGTGCTCAGTGTAATAACAGAGTGATGTGCATCTCCATCAAACCTGGACACGGTTTGCTGGAGTTTGAAGCGCTCCCGCCTGAATTCAGCTTACAGCCTCATAATGCTAGAAGCAGGTTGAGAGTTAGAAACTCAACAGCGTGGTAAGTCAGTGCTTTTGCTAAAATGCCATAGCGCGATGATTCACGGCTCCTGGAAGGGATTGGACACGGTGTATAATATGCTCCGTGTCCATCCAGAAACCTGTCAGTCACATGAGCAGCCAGTCAGGGCAGCCAGAAGTCAAGAGGTGGGATCACAGCAGAAAAAAATATGATCCTGACGTGCGACACCCCAGGGTTTTGTTCCTCTGACTTAATCTGTGACAGATAATATGAGAGCGACCGTTCAGGAGGAGTTACAGGTGCTTATACTGATTCACGACTTGGAAAACGGCTGGAAAATGGGAATCTACTTATGTGTTTGAGGCTTAGATTTGCACAGCCGAACACCGCATAAGGCAGCAGCCCCAGGTTCAGTCTTGTGGAACAATCACAGATTGCTGCATTACGGAAGGTATTTGTTCATGTCACTCAAGAAACACCACAAAAATGAAGTCTGGACTTTTGGGGTTTTGGGAGCACATTTTTGTGAGTGTTTTCTCTCTGGGTGAATACTGTAACCTTGACACACACGCACACACACAGAGCCAGTGCAAGCAACTTCACCCCAAGAACTTAAAACCACATTTAATCTGACAGACACCAGGGTTGGAAAGTTCCTTTTTTTCTAGAAGAACAAGAGGTAAATATATATTTTTTTCCTTTTTTAAGGACTAAAATGGATCAAAAAAGTGAACAGCAGACGTGCTCTCATCTGCTTATCACAATTTAACAACTACTTCAGATAAAGGTCTTGTTTGACTGTATAAATACAGATTTGAGAGAACTCTTGATGTTTAAAGTGTCTGCTATGTTACTCAGACACAAAAAGAACCTGTCATGCTGGTTATCATTTCCCTCCCTGGTTGGGATTTTGGGCACATTAACACGCAGACGTGCATCGCTCCCTTTACATGCTGTGTGGTCAATTCTGAGGTGAGGAATCAAAATCAGAGTTTAGGGGGTTAACAAGCTCAGTCAGGTTGGTTAACATCACTCTCGTTACTTTGACAACCCAGGTACTCACCGGCAAGGTGGCGTGTTCTGTGGGCGTTCCCTACGGCAAGAAACATAAACCGGAACATTGAGCGGACGGCAAAACATTGAATCTGTTAATAATCGGAGACACTGGAGGAATCTGACAGAAAAGGTTCTTCAATAAAACCACTGCAAGGGCATTGGCAGCTTTTTCCATCTTTAGAGTATTTATTGCACATGGGCCCAGGAGGTGATGCTAATCTGGCCTTATCTGGCACTGCCATAGCGCCGCGGAGATCTCGGTAAGTCCTGGACACACAGAGGGCGAGCCGCCGCCAAACCGTTCCCCGTGCACAGCGGACTGATCAAGAGGCTTACGAGCCAGAGAGCTGGAGCGCCACGGCGAGAAGAGAGTCCAAAATTTCCTCCCTAATTTTCACATGATTATTTTCACTCCTGAGGCCTTTTCATACCTCTGCCTGTTCCATCTTTAAACCTGAGCTCAATTCGATTAGTGTGTTGCTAAATACTCATAAACTGTGGTATTATTAGGTCTTGGATAGGGCAGCGTTTTCCATGTGTGTGTGCGCGCTCTAAATGTTGTTGAAGAAATATGAGCTGCTGAGCTTTCTCAGTCCACGTCTGCTTCTAACCATCTGCATTCAGACACATACACACACAGTGTGCCAGATTGTTGCTGTGTCACAGTGAGCCTTCTCTCCATAAACCTCCATGACGGGTCAGTGATCAGTGCGTTTATTCTTTATTGTTACACTGAGGATTTTTTTCAGTTATAAAAACTTCAATCACTTATAGCTGAGTTGCCAGTTTCTCTCTGAAGAGGACAGTGTATCTATCCTCTTCCACTTCAGGTCTCCTCTGAGCCCCTCTGACGCTTCTCTCAGTCACCTGCAGAGGTCTGATTTTACTATTAACGTGTATAATTAATTATTAATTTTCTAATTAAAATGATACGCTTTTTTTTTTTACATATACATGTGCATTTATATTGTGCCTTTCGGGACGTGTCTATGAACAGCAATTTTCAAGTCTTGCCACAGATTCTTAATAGGACTTTTTTTGTAAACCATTCCATTGTAACCCTGGCTGAATATTTAGGGACATTTTCCTGCTGGAAGCTGAACCTTCACCCAGTCTCACTCAGATGTTGCAGTCTCTAACAGGTTTTCTTCCAGATTTCTTCTGTATTTGGCTCCATTCAACTTCCCATCAACTCTGACCAGCTTCCCTGTCCCTGCTGGAGAAAAGTTTCCCCACAGCATGATGCTGCCTCTGCAAACTGCAAACAGGGCTTTTTATTTCTCTCTTTCACTAACGACTTTCTTATTGTCACATCTGACCTTCTCTCACTCTCTTGTCTTGGTAGGTTTGCAGTTGAAAAAGTAAGAAAATAGACCTTGTGTTTATGTTGTGTTGCTTCTGAAACCTGAAACTACTGCTACACGTCTGGTGACATCACAAGCTTTGACTAGAGTGGTGGTCGTCAGCTCTGACTGCTGCGTCTCTAAAGTCATAAACCTCTATGCATCAAGACTTGAATGCAGGCCAAAAAGTTTCATTTTGGTCTTGTTTGACCAGAGCACATTCTTCCACATGTTTGGGTTTCTTATTTCGTTCTTTCACCAGAGTCCACGACAAGGTAGGTTTGCAGTTGTACCAAACACTTTCTATTTACATATGATGGATTGAACATTGCTCCTTGAGATACCCGAATCTTGGGATGTGTAGTCCTGCTTTAAATTTATTCATGTTATCCCTCTCCTGTCTGGTGTGTTCCTCTGTCTTCACGATGCCATTTCTTCAGTAACGTTCTCTAACGCACCTCTGAGGCTCAAGGGGCAGCGGACTAAGGGGAGCTTAATTCATATGCCCGCCACACTTTTCAGATTTTCATTTGTACAAAAAACCCTCAAACATCACGTATCATTTTACTATCCCTTCACAATTATGTGCTACTTTGTGTTGGTCTATCACGTAAATTTGTGGATTTGGGTGTTTTTTCCTTGGATGATGGACTGTTCGAGCATAGGAACATTAGTGGCAAATCCAAGCTGTAGCTTATTTCTTCTCATGACCCATTACCTTAGTATTTGTTGTTTTGACGTAATTATTTCAGAGCCACGCCATTTACCGACGGCCTGTGCTACCCTACCCTTTGCACTGGGTTGGCGAGTGTTTTGCCTCTTGGTACGCTTAGAAGATGTGGACTTCAGCATAGTACAGAGTTATTACATAAATGTTTCAGTCCTAGACGCTACCCGGCACACAACCTTCCTTCTATATCTCTTTCTCTCACTGACACACACAAGTGCATGTGATGGATTGCTGTAAACAGCCCCACCTTTCTCTGAGCGCTCTATGAATGGACGCGGTTCACCAATAGGATGAGGAAACACTGAAAGATATATAGATAGACGATAGACGTCTAAAATCATTATTAATACTGAAGCAGCGCAAAAGCTTCTGGATGCTGTAAACTCCAGACTAGTAACTAGTAATGTTAATGACCTTGTGTACTTGTACACAAGTTCTTACCTTTTCTTGGAGACGGATCTGCATTATATATTTGGTGTAATCTGGTCGGTATGTCGGTTAAGCGTGTCAACAACAAGTCTAAAGGAACTGTATGTTCAGACAGAATGAAGCAAACTTTCCTCTCGGCATGATTATATAAAGTCCGTTAAAAGATGCGGGTCTAACAGATGCAAAATCACTCAAAGTGCGAATTGAGGCTTCGACGCATCTGTGTAAGTGGACAAATGTTCCAGAGATCACATGTTGCAGCATCATCATTACAGAGGAAAATACGGTTTTTCCTCAGTGAATTATGAAGTGGTGGAAACACTACTGCAACTATTTAAAAAATGTATTGAATGTTATTAAATCACTATGTAATCATGTTTTAAGTGTGAAAGGTGCTGTAGAGATGACTCTAAATCATCAAATGAAGAGGGTTTTTTGGAGTGATGTGGCGCTTTAGTGGTACACTTTGATTCAGATCTAATCTCTATCCTCTGGCCAATTCATTTATTATAATAAACTTTATTTGTGCAGCACCATTTATACAAAAAACACAGCTCAAAGTGCTTTAAAACTGGAAGATCTTCCATAAACAGCTATATGATGATGAGAATCTTCCCTGAGCTTAGGCTTCCCAATTCTACAGCGGTTTCTCACCTGAAACCTGCTTTAGTGACACATCTGTCACCGATTACACAAGGCCAGCGTAGAGCAGTTGATGTGTCCTCTTCCCCCAGGTGCATTACAATAACTATTCATATTGAAATGATAAAGAATAGTCTTAATTCAGCGATTATTATTTCTGTAGTGGAAAAGGGTTGTTTTTGTAACTTGTTAATGTGAGACCTGAAGCTTGGATTTAAATCTAAGATAACTTGTGACCTTCAGTTGAATCCAGGGAGTTAGTTTAAGTGGATTATTAGAAACCAGCGTTCCTCTTTTTCCTTTGGGGCCAACTTTGGTTTTATCATAGTTTGACTTGCTATAAGATAATGTCTGGCAGTAATAGTCTCACAGGCTGCAGTAATAATATAGCGACAGTAGCAATAGTTGTAGTAAAACCTTAGAATTCTATTCCTGCTTCTCCTCCCTTCACTAGTATCCAATACATCCGGGTAACTCGACTCTTTATATGATCACCTCATATTTTAGAGGGTCATACCACCCAGCTTTTAGATCCATAGCATCTGATCTACTTAGGAGGCCCCCCACACTGTGTGTGTGTGTGTGTGTGTGTGTGTGTGTGTGTGTGTGCGTGTGTGTGAGAGATGGGGTCATGTCCAGGGATCACAGGGGTGTAAGTAAAAGCTTCTTAGAAGTGCTGGAAAACACTTAGCTCAACCACCATGTGTGTGTGGCCTTATGGCCTTGTGACCCGCTCTGACCAAATCTGTGAGTGCAATCATCTTAAAACGAACGTGTGCGTGTGTGTTTGTGTGTGTGTGTCCGGCTAAGTTTCTAAGAGTGGTGCATGTGTTTGAAACTGTCTTATAAGAATAGAGAAAGGAGGGGACTGGGATTGTTTTGGACAGCGTACATGAAAACTTTCCACAGTTCACTGACTTTAAAACTGTTTCTTTGGGCTGAGGTTCAGAGGTTGCCGATGCTGAAGAACTTGTATCAATACTTGTAAATTCTAGATTCATACTGGACCCGTGAAGTTCCAGGTTTTGAGTAACATTAAACCTGATCAGTGTTAAAAAAAGAAAAAAAGGGTAGGAAAACATATCTGGAACTTGCGACTCCGTCCAGTTTGCTGCTCCGTGTTTCCAGAGGAAACCAGTTTCTGCTTCAGCAGTTGTTACAAACATTTAACTCTGATTTCTTTACCAGCACAACCACAAGCTAAGAGGGCGGGTAATGAACGTAGCTCAGAATTAGAGCATTAATCGAATGTGAATAAGTCATATCAAGCTGCTTCAACAATTACTAATGCTGCATATTAGCATACTGGGATAAAACTATGGCTTTTCATTTAGAGAAGTTGTTATAGAAGGGGGGGAAAAAAAAAAAAACAACTTCATCTGTATGTGTGTATAATGTGATTACAGTCGGCTGTGGAGTCGATAGCCTGAGCTGCTGTATAATCTGCTGCTGACCCCACCAGCTCACCCTTTAATGAGCTCAGCAGGCCCCGTGTTAATGAGCCAACCCGTAACGAGCTGATACTATAACGAGCTAAAGCAGATTGTCCTGCCCTGTGATGTCTCATGCTAAAATGCTGGTGAGTGAGTTTATATACACCAAACACACCCGAACTGATACACACACACACACATTAGGGATTAGTCTGGTGAATACACACAGTATAAGAAAATCATAGTTATCTTTAGATGTGATGGATATGTAAACATAAACAAGTTGTTTTTTCAACATTTTTTAGCAACATTTAAAACTAGATTTATTTTTTTTATTTCTTAATAAACATCTTTTATGACCATTCATGACAACCAAATTGTTGTATATATTGTATATACACTATTTATAAGTTAAGGATATTGTTATGTAGATGAGTGCTAGTCTGAATTTTAATGAAAGCAAAAGTTTTGAGAAACACAATTTTCATTAGTTCAATATTTATTACCCCAAAAATGTATGAAATAAGTTTCTCACAATATCCCTAACTTATTGACGAGTGGATATTTTACCAAACTGTTGCAGTTTTGCTGGAATGTTTATACGTTTGTATGTGCGTGTGTGAGAAAAGGTGTCACAAAATCTGATCACAACGATCACATAAAAAAAAGAATATGTGAGATCCAGGAGGGACTGTTGTTTGTATCTTGGTATGTGTTTGTACTTACAGGCAGGTTGGTGAAGACGCTGAAAGTGCTCTTCAGAAAAGCAATCAGGTCGATCAGGTAGTCACTGGCGGGCAGGGTCCCGCCCACCGGCACCGTCGCCATCCAGTCGTAATCAGCCAGCTGCAGGAACTGGTCGATCTTGGCGTTCAGACTGGTGTAGATCTCCGCCTCGGCGGCGTGGCGAGCGTCCTGCGAGACAGGTGTGTGTTGCTCAATTTGATTTTTAGGGGTTATAAAAGTCTGGAATTAATAATATTATCGCCTTATTAAAATAATGGCCTATGTAATTTTTTTTTACGACAGTGAATTTTTAGCCTAAATCATCTCCTGATGAATCATTTTATGAAAATAAAATAAAAAGGAAAAGAAGTGACAAAGAAAGATGGGAGAAAGAATTATGGTAAACGGGAAAAGGAAATGCAAAATGAAGAAAAGAGGAGAAGAGAAGAAGCGGCGAGAGTGAGGTTACCTTGAAGGTGGAGGTGCCGTACAGCTTGGTGGCGTTCACGGTGTCAGGAGGAACGTTGGTGATGTTTGATATAAACTCCTCCAGGAAGTGGCAGCTCTGCTCCAGGTGGGTGGTGTTAATGATCACCTGCACCAGCTGGATGTAAAACAGGGAACAAACAAGACCAATCACCTGACTGAATATCTTTAGCACGACAAGAATACACATAGTAAATACACATGTGAAATACACATGGTCTTTGGCTTCCTGTCGCCATGGTTACCGTTCCCATCCACCAGGAAGAAACCATTTCTTATGGAAAAGGTCTAATGACGCATTCAATTAGCGTGGAACACAACAATATTTGGAGTTCCTATTTTATCTTGTCTTATTTACACCATAAGCGTCTAAGTTTAGATGTTCATCATGATAGTCGGCTCATTATTCTCAAATTCTGTACCATTTTCTTCTATTAAATTTAGTTGTTAAGTTTATATTTATAAGTTGTTAAGTTTAAATTTATCTGTTGTTGCGTACTGTAAAAGTTAAACTGGAGCTGTGCAAACAACATTAGCTTGTTCCCTTATGAAAGAGATTATTAGAAGCTTAAAGCTGAGTTTCTTTACACATTGGACACACACACGCACACACACACACACGCACACACACACACACGCACACACACACACACACAGTACCTCTGCCAGGCCGACATTCTTCTTCTTAATGGCATACTGCAGACAGTGGCTCAGGGTTCTGGTCAACAACAGATTTGTCGACTTGCGGATCATATCGTCTACCTCTGTGGAACTAAGAACACACACACACACACACACACAGAAAGAGAACAGAGGAGAATCAATGACTGTACAGAAGCCATTTCTTCCATCACCCTCAGAGCGGCTGCGTCTCAACGCCAGTGCAAACAGTTTAAGAGTCTGAGAATCTCTCCATTTGGAAAAAGTCTAAATGTCAGCCAACTTCAATGAAGATATTATTCTGTTATGAGCTGTCAGCCTCATTAGAAGTCTCACGCTGTTTCAACCCTTCTGATAAGACTGGACATTGATCCTAGATGCATAGTAGTATACAAAAAAAAGAAAAAAATCAAATCATGTAGATGCCATCCAAATCAGACGTCTGGACTAAAAAATGCATTCTTTTTTTTACTGTTTTGTCACCCCTCTGCTGAGAATCAACTCTTGTTCTCAACAGGCTTTAGAAAGTGATAAAATTACCACCTCTGTGCAGCCAACATGGCGTGAAGATGCCAGCGGGCTGCTACTCTGAATTCAGCTCCAGTTTCCTGTTAAAACAAATGTTTGATTGTGGCTAATCAGACCCACTTACAGCATCTCTGACACGCTATCGACTCTGTCATGTTTGAAATGTGGGTGATGGGGGGGGGGTGAAGAAACCCAGACGACGCTCTGCGCAATTTCGGGAGACGGGTGAACTTTTTCGTGGCAGCAGCGCGAGTGGCTCTTTGGCGAAAGTGTCGCCTCCAGTTTGAGAACCGGTTAACAGAAACTACAAAACAGTCAGTCGGCATGAAGTGTGTGTGGGAGGGGGACGACTTATTATTGTAACACACACACACAGAGGTCAAAAGAGGTCAAACACACATCACACAGGGAGAGCATTGGCGGAAACGAAAGCGATCACTTTCTCCCGCTGTGGGATGATGAAGAAGAATCTTGTGTGTGTTACTGCGAGTCAGAATCCAGCCCTGTGGGTAACAAACACATTCCAACCAAATCAGTAAATTGTCTTCGCCTGGAATTCAAACTAACCTACATACACACACAACACAACACACACACACCCTGTGTCGCCTGAAGGAGAGCCAGCGTTGGAATTCCAAACTCAATTTGTTTCCAAAAAAGCAAAGGAATTCTAAAAACGTTCAATTCGGAGCAGGGGGGAAGAAAATTCCTGGAGCGGCAGAAGTGCAGAGTGGACAAAAAATTATGCTTGTGTGTGTGTGTGTAAGTATCTCAGTGGAGCGAGTGGCAAAAAGTCAATGTATGTTAGTGAACTCAGCGAGCGCGTGCACACACACACACACACCGCAGAATTCAGATTGAGTTTCATTATATTTGTGCTGTCATCAGTCACAATGAAACACGCGGTGGTCGCTGCTGTCAGGAGAGAAGCCAGATGCCATCATCGGTGCTGGCGTGTTGACACGCCGGAGGTGTTTTCCTACCAATACACGGAGAGCGGCAACAATGACAACAACAACAGTGACCAGTAATAACAGAGAGAGGGGTTAAGAGTGCACGTAGCCAGGAAGCCACAGGCATGAGGAACATGCAAACAGTCACACACACACACAGTGTTGAGTGAGAGGCTGCCCGCGTAGAATAGAAATCGACTGCGGTCACCGGTTCGCCAGCTCGGATGTTTCTGTGTCGTATCTGCTGAGTCGGTCCAGCTTGTTGCGAGTCTCTGTCGGGAGAGGGAGAAGGGATCCGCCTCCTCAGCACGACTCCCTACGATTGCCCGTCACGGAAAATGGCGAGTCGGTTAGTCAGCTGCTCGCTAATTGAAATAAACCGACTGAAACAATGTGGAATGGAGAGCTAAATGGTGATGGGGTAGCTTGTTTTGAACTGCAACCGATACCTGCCTCATGTATACGGGAGTTCATTAAGATGTAATTAAAGCTCAGAACTACTACACTTGAATCACCTTTTAAAACGGGCATGTGTATAATGGTGACAATATGGTGGACCCTTTACAGTTCAACAGAAAAACTGTTCAAAACTGATTCACTGACATGAAATAACATGCATTTTACAGTAGAGTCAGGAAGTGACAGGAAGTGTTAATTGAAGGTTTTTACTTTAACAAAAGAAAAACTGTATGGATTAAAAAGTCTACAGTTGGGTTGCTTGCTTGTCAGATAATGAGAAACACTGAATCACAGTCTTTTATGAGGTTGAATCTGCCAAAAATAACCCATTGTTGGATTATTCTGGCAAAAAACATACTAATTTATCCAAAACATATGTAACTGCAGGTAAAAAGTCATAGAATGTATTCCTCAGGACTGTGTTGCAGAGAAATGTAAATTATTTAGGGCCAATCCTGAAACATTAGTGATAATCTAAACACTGCTAATGTATACTGAGATTAAATCCTCTGACAACAAATCAGACTTAATTCTGTTTAACATTTCGCATCAAAATTGCTCAATTATATGGTTGACAATGTCAAGAGGACTTTATTACTGAACCTGACAAGCAAAACCGATAACAGGACATGATTAACTCACCACAATTGCTAACAGATACTAAGATACTTTCTGAGCCAACTTCAAAACAAAAGAAGTGACACCGGTGATTCATGGTGAACCAGGCAACAGGTTGTAAAACATGAATCTGTACTGGACTAAAGTGAATGTGTCTGTAATCAAACAGACCACATTCATACCCACAGTCTTCTCATGGAGGACAGAGGTCTGGCTCAGTCTTCTGTCAGAGGACAGAGGTCTGGCTCATTCTTCTACCAGAGGACAGAGGTCTGGCTCGCAGACCGCTAAAAGTGGACGTCTGATTCAGTCGTCTATCGCTGGACAAAGGTCTGGCAAAGTCTTCTACCAGAGGACAGAGGTCTGGCTAGCAGACCCTTAGAGGTGGACAGATGTCTGGCTCACAGTCTTCTATCGTTAATCAGAGGTCTGAGTCATCTTCTATTGTTGGACATAGGTCTAGTTCAATTTTATACAAGTGGACAGAGGTCTGGCTCAGTCTTCTACTAGAGGACAGAGGTCTGGCTCAGTCTTTTACCAGTGGACAGAGGTCTGGCTGAATATTCTACCAGTGTACAGAGGTCTGACTTGGTCTTCTACCCGAGGACAGAAGTCTGCCTTGGTCTGACTGGTCTGCCATCATTGGACAGAGGTCTAGCTCTCAGGCTTGTACCAGAGGACAGAAGTCTGACTCAGAGTAAGACCTCTGTCAACCAGTAGAAAACTAACAGTGGACAGACATCCGACTCTGCATTCTACCAGAGGACAGAGGTTTGACTTAGCATTCTACAAGTGGAAAGCGGTCTTGCTGGTCTTTTACCAGTGGACAGAGGTCTGGCTCTAAGTCTTTTAGCAGTGGACAGAGGTTTAACTCAGTCGATTATCAGAGGACAGACGTCTGGCTCGAACTACACAGAAAACTCTTTTTTTTTTTACACTCCCTCCCAATTGGTTAAACCAGCAAACATCTGACAAAGAACAAAGTCACTCTACCTCCCAGCTACAGGTTAATGTCTTTCCCACAGATTAATTCAACAGAAGCTCCTCCACTGCTTTATCACTGCAGCTTCTGCCAAACCAACAACTCATGTGTCTGTCAAACCTGCTTCCCAAGGCAAGGCAGCAAAAATAACGAGTCGGCCAATCATGTTTAGATGTACATAATATGAATGCTACATTTTCTTAGGGATAACTCAAAAGTAGAGGCATCAGTTTTTAATATATCATAAGAGAAAAGTTTCGTTAATTTGAGCTTTTTTTTTTTAATGATATGAGGATTACGATGGGGGGCAAACTCAATGTAGATCAATTTAGGATATTTTCAGAATGAGTGTGTGAGAAGGCAGCCTGCATTGCTGCTGCAGGTCTAACTAGGTGCTTTTGGACCATACAAACATGCCAATTCATTAAAATGAATGACAAACATTTAAAAAATAAACTGGGAACTCTTGGGTTAACACCTACAAATTTCTCCTACTTCTTCTATAAAGAAATACATTATAAATATTTACATAAATCATTAACCTTCGGTTTACAAAACAGGAGAGATGACGAGAAAAAAAAGTGTAATTTCAACAATACGATTTCTCAGTTATTCCATATTCAGTCAGTCTACTGTTGCATTGAATATTTACTCCTTTAAGCAGTGAGGTTAAGTTATCTCCTGGCTCACAAACCATTCACAAATGTGTAAATATTTTATCCCTTGAGCCCTAAATGATGCTCATTGACTTCATACATTTCTGAGAAGAAATAGAAACCGGTCCAATGGGCCGGATTGGACCCTTTAGCAGGTCAGTGCTGGCCACATGTCTGACACCTCTGCTCTAGAAGTTAATTCCAATCAGAAGCAAAATGGACATGAAACTAAGATGACGTTTAATGGAAGTTTCCTTTTGCTCGTCAGCGCTGTTGGCACAGAGGCTGCGGACATGAGGAAGGATGTGACTAACGCATGAGCTGCTCATTCAACTACTTCAATATATTGATTAGTAACCGATTGAAAAAAGAGAATAAAAAATGTTCATGACACTTGCTGGGAGACTAGCTATAAAAACCACCAACAAACTCAGAAAAAGGTGAACAAAGGTTAAGGTCAGAGGTCATGAGGATCAATGACCACAATCCCGTGCTCCGGCGTCCCGTCTGCTTCCGGACTCAATGCGTCCATCTGCGTTTGAAGCGGCAGGAAGGCGCGCAGCCTTTTTTTTTTTTTTGCACGAGCGTACAAAATCAAGCCAGGTCAAACAGAGGAGTCATTACTCTGATTGAGAAGAGCGATTAGTGCTGTCTGGTCAGCGAGGGAGCAGAAAGAAACGCTTACTTGAAAAACATCTGTCTGGATATTTTGGCGAGTTCAGACAGATGATTCCAGAGTTGAGTCCAGAGACTTATTTTAACATAATCTGACTTGCTTTACAGCCAAAGACCAGAGCAGTAATAGTTTTTTTTTTTTTTTTTTTTGAGGAAAATCTCAAAGGGCACTACTTCTTTTTCCCCTAATACTACAATCAAGAAGTCTATGTACATTTATGATTACCTCGAAAAAAAAGGTTGCAGCCCAGCCAGCATTGATTCATTACAAAGAGCTTGTAAAGGTTTTACATATTTGTATTTGTTGGTGCGCGCACACACACACACACACACACACACACACTTAATTTTTTCCACATCAGTGGCTGCCTGATCTTTTTACAAACTTTGAGAACTAGATCTATCTTTGCTCACATATCTCCAAAACACACGTTCCTTTCTAAAATCATTTCTAAAGAAAAAAAAACATGTAAAGAAGGATTTATTCGTACAAAATGACACATGATTCAAGTGTTAAATGAAAACACACAACTGACAGTTTGTGTCTTTCCTTTCATCCTTCATCTCCTTTTATCCCCCTTCCTGTTTTACCAATTCCTGTCCCTTGATTATTCATTTCCAATCACTCCTCCTCCTCCCACCGCAGTCTCTCTTTCTTCCGCCGGTCATGGATCATCGGTACCACCCTGGTTCCCAGCCCCCACGGAGAATCCGCACACTAGCACACACACACACACACATAAATACAGATGCAACTGCCCAACAAGCAACTTTGTTTAGTGTATTAGTCGTGGATACCGAAATGATCACACATGCTGAAAAAACAGATGAAAATTCGATATAGTTTAAAACCACCGACCAAAACTGAGCTTGACAATAATAACACATATCAAACGGTGAAAAGTGTGTGAAAGTGAATATTTATCTCTTTTCTAAGCCAGAGCCATGAGAATGATTCCTATACAAACCCATGTCTTCATATGTATTGTCCAGTGTGTGTGTGGCAGTTTGTGTGTGTGTGTGTCTGGCTGAGTCCCAGCTTTGTGGAATCCTACTGGACAGCGGAAGTTGTTTCCTAATTGCTCGTCTCATCGATAGAAAAGTAGCTGCATTGTTTTGGCTAATTCTTCCATCAACCGTAACTAATACACAAACACACATAAACACACAGAAGGCTAAACCTCTAAAAGACATGGAACAGAAGACTGACTTGATTGCCTCGATGTAGTGTGTGTGTGTGTGTGTGGGCCAAATCTAATGAGACAGAGATTCCTGGTCAGAATGGAAGAAACCAGTCATTCTTTATCTGAACGCATACGTGAATGTGTGTATGTGATTCAGAGAGAGAGAGAGAGAGAAAGACAATCATAGAAAGTGATAGAGGAAAAATAAAGGGTTTTGGCGGTAAGAAGAGCATTAAAAGATAGAACACTCGCCCCCTGCAGCGGAGCTCTGTGTTCAATTTTACTTCCAGCACACAACTGGCACTAGGAATGCCACGTTTTAGTCAGAAACTATTATTAAAAAGCAAAAATGTGATATATACAAGGATGTTTTGATCAAAAAATTAAAGTGAATAAATGAAATAATATAAACTGATTGCAAAAAAGCAACAGAGAAACAATATAGTGAAATGTATGGAAGAGTATGAGGGTCACTGAAAGTAATTTTAAGGGGTAAATTTCAACCAAAAATATTACAGGTGAATGGTCGAGCTGCTTCCTGGTTCATCCTGCAAAAACTAGGATATGTCAACTTTTCAATGGACAATCAATTGTCCAGCAAGTGAAATGCAGCAGCTGTGAATTCCAGCTGTGGTAGGTCGATAGTTCACATGGCGCAAGGAGGGTTCGGGTTGACGATAACGGGGACGAAGTAAAAACACGGAGCATGAACATCAGTGACTAATACTCGTACCTGAGATGCAAGTCCTCGGAGTATTTCAGACATGCATAAATGAACTCTTTGAGCTGGCAGTAGACTTTTGGCACAAACTCGGAGAAGGGAAGTTTCTTGGGGAAGGGAAGCTGGAGGGAATAGAGCAAAAAAAAAAAAAAGGATTAAGGAAGATTTTATTCAATCTTTACTTCCCAATTTGCGCAAATGGATTAATTTCTAGTGAGAGGGATTTCTTTTTTCCCCCTCTTCCTCCTCCTCGTTACAGTAATTGTCTACCTTGTCCAGGTCAGGGTCCTGCAGGGGGAACTGGGAGGTGTAGTTTCTGTACTCCTGCTCTGTGGACACTGGAATCGGACTGAAGTTGTCCTGGTCCAACACCTGCCTGGAGACGAGAGAGCGAGAGAGAGAAAAAAGGAATCAACACGGGTGACTGAGATGCCAACAGACCCCCTCTCTGGCGCGCACGCACACACACACGGTCATTCTAATGCTTGAGGTTTTCTTACCACCCTCCCCTCTTTCACCACCTCCCCTTCTTGTTGGCGCTCCAGAGTTCGGACGTTCCAACGTTCCATGGAGAGGCCGTGAACCGGAGAGTGCTCGCTCTCCAACAATACAACACAACATTCCTGTGGATTCCCCTGTGTGTGTGTGTGTGTGTGTGTGTGTGTGTGTGTGTGTGTGTGTGTGAATGAGAGAGACAGAGAGAGAGAGAGAGGGGTAGGGAGGGAGGGAGTGTGTGTTTGTTTGTCCATTCTTGCTGCAAGTCCCACTGGTGTCATTGGACAAAATGCTATGGTAAAACAATGGCATGTAAGCCCAAACACACGAAAAATGCACACGCACATACACACACACCTAATCTTGTAAGGGTACTACCCATTTCTGAAGGGTAGGGAATGTTCCGGATGTCCCTTTAAAACACTTCCTTTCTCTGGCTGGTCATAAAACTTCAAAACCAGGACGTTTCCCACCAACCAACACTGGTGTGTGTGTGTGTGTGTATACCACAAACTAGACTGTATGACTAGAAAGGGGAAGGTCAGTGCAGCATGCTCTCAGAATCATGTTGTTAGCTACTGAAAAAGAGAAGAATTGGCCTTGATGTGGCCCATCAATTATCTGCCTCGTGCAAACACGAGAAGCCGTATCTGGTTATTGGAAACAGATCCTCATGGATCAGTACCTGAAGGTGATGTTCCACTTTTTCAGCAGGATCTCTCCGTACTGTTCCCTCATCTCCAGCAGCATATCGAACAGCTGTGATACTGGGAATCCATAACCCTGCGGGAGAGGAGGCCAGAGGAACCAGTTACAACACAGATGTGTTCATGTCCAAGTAGAAACACGCTCCTTCTAAACTACAATACTGTAATGGAACAGGAAACACACAAATTAATATAGAGTTTGATCAACATTTGATGCATTAGTTATGTTTTCTGTAACCTGAAATCCTATTTTTGCAAGTTTGTGTATTCATGTTCGTTTAAGGTAATTTAAGATTTAGAATATAAAATTATCTGGTTTTAATTTTTTAGGGTTACTCCATATCATAGTTTAGACAGTGTCCCATTTATTAATGCCAGATTTAAAAATTCCTTCAAAATGTGTAGGTACAAAAAAGAAGAAAAAGAAAAAAAACAATGTTAAGTCCATCCATCTATATGCTTCGATTCATTTATTTCTTAAATACATTTTTTTTATATTAGTTTTAAATGTAAAAAAACAAATAAAATGCCCAAAAAGTCAAATGAATCAAATGTGGATTTGAATAAGCAATTGGTTTTAGTGAGCAGTGAGAGAAGAAGAGACAGGACACAAGAGGAAGAGAGGAAAAGGATGCAAGAGAAGAAGAGAAAGGAGAGGAGAAGAAATGGAGAGTAGGAGAGGGAGAAGGAAACAAAAGGAGAGGAGACTAAAGGAAAAGAAAAGGGATATAAGAGAAGAGATTAAAGGAAAAAGGAAGCAAGGGAGGAGAGGAGAGAAATTCAGTCATCAGCAGCACCTCATCATTTGGTGAGAGACCTTTGGGCATGGTAGCACCTACATATCACTTCTCCCTTATCCTCTATCACTCATCTCTGAATGTTCCTCCCATCCGGTTTTCGCCCCATATCTCCTTTTTTCCCATCCCTCCATCCTCTCATCCTCTCATCTGCCACACTCCATTCATCCAGGTCAGTTCATATGCTCAGTGGAGAATAAAATTTCACAGGGAGCAAACTGACATGACAAAACAGGTCCAAGTAGGAAAGAAAGAAAAGTCTGTTTGGAGATTGGCAGCCGTCCACTTTTGAAACTACAAAACATGCTTTTTGAACAGGATTCACGCCCTCCGGGGTCGAATATCATACCTGGCATGAGCCAAGATAACGGAACCAAAAGAGAATCGGCCAAATAAAAATGTAAAAAAAAAAAGATGTGATGTTAATGAGAGCCTTTCCTTCCTTCGTGTGGAGCTGAAACAATTAAATGACAAACACATACCTGCAGTGTGTCAGCAAAGAGGACAATGAGGTTCTTCAGATCCAGCACCAGGTCAGGGTCGTCGCAGTACGACTGAGGACACAGAGGAATGTGTCAGACATTGTGTGTGTGTCAGGGAGTTCAGGGTTTGTCAGCAAGTGTGTGTGTACATGTGTTTTTTGTTCATGTCCTTACGGAGTGTGTCCTCAGAGCCGCGATGAGTTTGGACAGCGCCAGCTCCCAGAGCTCCTCCACGTACGCTCTGTTGACCAAACCCTGTGTGGTGTGAAGGACGTGGTCTTCCACAACAAAGAAGCTGGAAGGAAAAAGACAAAGAAGCTTGTGAAAAACCAGAATAATTTACTGCGTTTTTTTTTTTTAAGGAGTTCTGAGAGCGCTTCCAGAACGGGGCCCTGCCTCGGTTTTTTCGACAGTTCCTAGCGAGCGGGGAGAGCGTCGGCGCGATAGACGCTGGTGTCTCGGCTGCAGACCGCGCTCGTCAATCATGCGTTTGTGCCGCTCTCTCTTCAGGATGACGCATGTGTGAAAGGGATCAAATCGCCCGCAGAGTAATTTTGGTTTATGTCCACTGACAACATGTCTCACTCAGACCGATGCCCGCCCCGGGCCGCGCCAAAACCACAATGAGCCGCGCTGCGGTCGCCCGCCGCGGCCCCGGCTGTGCAACGCTCCTTCTCCCTTTGTCATTACTGGGGGAGTTCAAATATTCCGGGAGTGAATTCGCAATTGATCTGTAACTTTTTCCACATTTTCACTTCATTACACGGATTTCCATTCGCTCGCTGGAAGGGCAGCGTTGTTGTTCCTCCGGTTGCGTCGTCACGTGTTGAAGGATCTGTCCTCAGATTTATGGCCGTCGTTTCTCGTGCAGTCGAGCGCGGAGATGTGGGGAAACACGGGGAACATTGTTTCGACAAAGTCCGACGCCAACGGGCTGACGGTCGGACTTTGATCCGGGTTTGTCTAAACCAGCGGGGGACCCCCAGGGCTCCTTGAGGGGGTCCCCGGAAAAAAAACAGGAGAAATTTCCTTTCATTTTGAGTGACCAGAAGACTAAAAACTCGCTCTACAATAGAGGAAAATACAGAAAGACAGAGAGCAATTCCTTGCATTATATAGAGATGTTTTGATTCCATTTGTAACACAATAAAGAATGTAGGACTATTCTGTAATAAAAATCCTAAAATCATAATCACATGGGGACTAGGGTTGGGTGATGTCCCCTTTAATGGCAGCAGATGAGGTTTAGAATGTAACATGGTGATGGATGATGATATATGATCTATCTCATTAACCCTCTGAAACCACAATTGTCATAGATGATGAAATTCTGCAAACTTCCTTTACCTTTGATCAACCTTTGATCAGTAAGTTGTAGCTCCTTAAACATTTTTTAGCCTGAAAGTTAACACAAGAGCTGTTCTAATGCTTCCTTTGGTGCGATCATAGCCCGGGTAAAAGGATTTCTATCCACCCTGGAACCCATGTCTCTTTGGGGGGCTTTGTGAAATAAATCCATAGGAGTAGATCCAATATTGACTGTTTTGGTCCATATTTTATCAATTATAATACTGAATAATAATATAAATCAATAGCATATTGCAGCTAGCATTGACGCAAATGGCTGTATTTGTTTCCCATAAAGCTTCGCGAGAACCTTTTGACCAATCAGACCAATCCAGCCGGAAATAACTCTTCTTATTATTACCGACCCCTGATTACTCAGCAGTTATTTTAGAGAGAATCCTTCAATCAATGTTTTTTAGGTTCTAGGCCTTCAGAGGATTAGTGGCTCTGACAGGAAGGGGTGTGGCAGCATGTGGCGATGGTGGCTCTCATGATGTTGGGACATCCA
Organism: Lepturacanthus savala; assembly: GCA_030544235.1. NCBI lineage: Eukaryota > Metazoa > Chordata > Actinopteri > Scombriformes > Trichiuridae > Lepturacanthus > Lepturacanthus savala. Next base: position 18,660,890 of record CM060483.1, read on the forward strand.
TCAAGTTCAATTTAACTAAAAACCTCTATGATCATTTGGCTGATTGTGTTTCTAAATGACGGCCAATACTATCAAAATTGTGTCAAGTTATACGAGTCCATTAACTTCCATTTAAAAGAGTTAAACCAACTTAGATTGGTATTTGCTTGTTTGGAAAGTATTTATTTTGTTTTTCCATGTGTGACCATATATAAATAAAGGTTTAATGAATAAATTGACAACAGGTTGTGTGAAATATTGGTAGAACAGCAATGGGTAAGAGACATGGGATGACACTTTTCAACCCTTTAGATATGAATAACAGACGTGTGTGTGTGTCCGTGTGTGTGTCCAGCCTCGGTGGTGTTTATAGAAGCGTCTACTCCAGTCAGACAGACATAAGGAATAACAGCAATAAGCCAACCACCATCACACACACTCTATCAATCGTCACCACTCTGTGTGTGTGTGTCCGTGCGAAAGTGTGTATGTGTGTGTGTTTGAGTGAGTGAGTGAATGAGTGAGTCAATGGAGTAAGAGAGACAGAGAGAAAGAGATCTGGATGGAGTGATAGATGATAGGAAAAGTAAAAAGGAAGGGAGGAGAGAGTGTGGGTAGAGAGAGATGAAGGAGGATGAAGGGGAAAACCAGTCGGAGGGAAGGAGAGATGAAGGAGAGGAGGAGGAGAGATGAAAAGATGTCAGATGGTCAGAAGTCACTCGGCTGAAATGAAATGAGGTGCAGTGAAAACGCTGAAATGTTTGCTTTCACCCAAAGTCTCTCTTTCTCACCGTCGCCCACTCCGTCCGACGCCAAGCTACACAGAGAGCGTACAATGGGCGGATGGAGGGATGACGGAGGGAAGGGAAGAATTTTGTCACGTTGGGTCTTCAGATGAGTAAAATTCAACTTTGTCCATTGATTCGGTTGGAAAAAAAAAAGAAGGAAAAAAAAGCAGAAAATGTGGATGAAGAGGTGAAGTGTGGACGGACTGACCGAGGGAGAGATGAACTCACCCAACAATCTGATTGAAGTACCGCCTGTATCCCTCCAGAGTTTCATGCTGGAAATGTAAAAAAACAACAAAGAAAACAAAAGATAGAGAGAAAAACAGATTCAAAAGTCCAACAAAAAAATGAAAAATGCAGAAAGATTAAAACATAAAACTTTTTTTACCGAGAGTAGTAAAAATCTATAATCTTTATGCTTCATCAGTAATAACATTTACATAATGAAGAATCCTGATTTTTAAAAATGATAAACTAGCTTCTTACAGGTAACAATTTACATCTGAGAGTTAAAAATCAATGATCAATATGTTTTATCAGTAAGAAAACTTTCCTTATTTGCTGTATTATTTTAAGTTTGTTTCAATAAAATTACATTTATACAACATCCAGAAGACAGAAGATGACAGAAGTTTACACTGAATTCTTCCATTTGATCAAAAATATATTATCACTTATGTTCAGTGGGTTAGAGATTAAGGGTGTGTGTGTGAGTGGGGAGTCGTGTGTGTGTGTGTGCAGGGGAAGGGTTGAGGTGGTTAGAGTGTAAAGATATAAAAGTGCACCTAGCAGCACACTCTGTGATTGTGCAGCAGGTCGTTACCATGTTAGAGTGAGGCTGCAACACCAGGCGAGCCTGTTTCCTCCTCTGCTTTCTGTAGTAGTTCTCAAACACATCACGCAAACCCTGGAACACAAATCAGGAGGTGAGACGGGTGGACAGACGGGAGGAATCGGAAGGGAATTAACGTAAACACATTTTTTTAAGTGATGAAACAAAGCAAATTTTTTTCTCCATCTGAGTGAACATCAGAAGATTGTGAAACTCAAAACAAATGTAAAAAATGTAACGGGTAACAAGATCTGAGAACGTGGCTGCAGTAGAATCCTCCGTGCTGTCAGGATTACCACGTCAGACTCTTTAACTTAAGTGGAACCGTCCAAACTGTGCAGCTGCACTTTATGGCCGATAATAGAGACTGTACGCAGTCAGACGTTTAAAGATGTTTGAGGTCGTTGCTGGTTTCATGGGAGGAGGGTTTAAAAACCAAAAAGGCGAGTCACAGAGCGATGGGAACGCTGAGGTCATGAGAAGGAGCGAGCGTGTAAAAAGGGAGAGATAGAGAGTGTCTCTGATGACTGAAACCGGTCGCTGTTCGGTTCTGGTTGGCGTCACCGCTCAGACATCAAAACTAAAAACACACACCCGCTCTAAACTTGACCACCTCATATCTATTCCTTCCATTACACAGAAGCTCTTTTGCTCACTTATCTTTCTCTCTCTGTTGCTGTGAATGCGTCTTGTGGCCTATCTACGGCCCGAACCAGGACCCGCAGTCCTCCGTGAGCTCAGAGATAAGAACACAGGGCTGCAGATAATCACACAACTGTGCTGACCAGACTGTCAGGGAGTTGTTTTAACTCCCTTCTCTTGGTCTTCATCAGGTAAACGAATATCTGATCACACAAGGATGCAAGAGAGGAGAGAAAAGGATACGAGAAAGGAGAGGAAAAAGTATACAGGAGTGGGTTCTTCAAGTTAAATTCAAGTCTTTTAAGGCCTTTTTAAGACCATTTATACAAAATGTAATATTTAATCGCTTATTTTGAGGTTCTATGTGCATATAGAATATTTTTTTCACTAAACCCTTATCTGTAGTAGCACAGTAAAGTTACGTACAGTAAAAATTTTAAGACCCAGGTATCAAAATTCAAGAAAAGTCTTTTTAAGGTATTATTTCCAAAATCAAACATTTAATGTTGTTAAAACTGTTTAAGACCCTGAGGAGGAGAGGAAAAAGGATACGAGAGAGGAGAGCTTCATCAGGGTTGCGTTTCCCAGATCTACTGAGGTATTTCTTAGTACTAGATGTAGTAAAATCTACCATGAGGAGCAGTTTCCCAGTTCCTCTCTAAGGTGTACCATCGCTCCACTCGCCCTGTCAGTTTTACCTTATTAGGCCTCTTCTAGTCACGTGCATGCATATATGACATAGCTGGTTTGATATTTTATGAAAATGACTGATCCAAACATTGTTTCTGTGTGCAGCACTTCATGAGATGAAACCTTATATCACTCTGAGCTTCACCAGTCCAAGAACACATCAGTTACTCGGCCTCAGTAATCTCATCACATCCGTATAAATGCGTTGTTCTATATGCAACACGCGACATCTCATAATCTCTTAAAGAGATTTGCTGATGATATTTAGTAGGCAGGGCCTCGTCTTCTCAGTATTAGTTTGATAAAAGTAATTATGATGATACTGGTTACATTTAAATTTCATTCATAAGCCTGTTGGATTCAGCACCACAGTGATGGACAGCTCCACCTTCAGGCAGCCGCTAAGCTCGAGTCTAGCGATGGTTCCAAATAATTTAAACAAGTTTCATCTCTTGTTGAGATGTTTGTCACTTCCAGGAGTCCTGCCGTCCGATGTACAGCCGCAACGATTACCTCTCAACTATCAAATTAATCGATAACCATTATTGAAGAACATTCTCGGAATTCCAGTGTTCCAAAATCGTATTTTCTGAATTTTGGCTGTATATTGAATATCTTTGGATTGTGGACCAAACGAAGACATTTGAAGACTTCACCTGGGCTTTAGGAAATTGTTTTTTAGACATTTATGGACAAGTTAATCGATTAAGTCAAGAAAATAATAGATAAGTCGATAATGAAAAGAATTGTTAGTTCGGCTCTATTGCCATATCTTCAGGTATTTTGCCATCAGACAGACAGAAAGAGACAAATTCTGGCGAAAACATAACCTCCTTGGTGGGGGTAATAATTAGTTGGCAAGTATGACATTATTCGCTAACTTATTTGATAATTGATTTGAGTCATTTTTAAGAAGAAGATGTCCACAATCTCTGCTTCCAACTTAGCAAATCTGATTATTTTCTGGTTTCTTCAGTCGTCTATAATAGTAAATTGATGATTTTGGATTGTGGAAACAGTGGACATTTACATCATTTTATAAAACGACCAATCAATTAATCCTTGAAATAATCGAGAGATTAATCAACTATTAAAATAGTCATTAGCTGCAGTTCTAATTCCGTCTGAACCTCTTTGTATCTGACATGAAAACTCAACTGAAACAAAGGCTATTCAAAAACATTACAAAATGCAACATGCAGTATGTTAAAAAAATAAAATAAAGATCTAGGGTTGAGATTTGCATTGAAACAACAATGGTCATTTATAATTTAATCGTATCCTTGGCTGAACAATGTCTATTGAAATTATCACAAAAAGTTGCTAACAAAACAATAAAGTGTAAGAAGGTAGAAACGCGAAACTCCAGATCGAGATCGCGTTTTTTTCGAAGTAACATTTAGTTTGATGTTAGGTGACAAAACTGTTTTGTATTTCTTTAATTCCCAGTTTGACCCTCAGCTGAACAATGTGTATTCAACAGACGAGAGGCAGCGACTGGCCTTCATCATACATTATGCAGTGCTCGCTGTCCCTGAGAGAGAGCACAGGGGTGAAAGGCAGGGCTCTGTGTGTGTGTGTGTGTGTGTGTGTGTGTGTGTGTGTGTGTTCTGCAATGTCACAAAAACAGCTGAGGCAAAGAGATGTGAGAACGAGAGAGAAACACTGATCGTGCAGAGACTTAAGGAGAAAAAAAAACATGGAGCCAGAAGAGAATTAAAGCAAGGAAGCAAAAGAAACTACAGATTGAAATAAACGAACGAATTAAAGTCTAAGAAGGTGAATCAAATTGAAGAGTTGATGATGGAGACAGAAAAATAAACAAAATAAACAATGGTGCCAAAAGACAGAACTGCAAAACTTATAAAACATGGATACGGGCAAGAGAAAAGAGGCAAAAGAGAAATGGAAAGAAATGAAAATAAATAAAAGCAAGGAAGCGTAGAAAAAGAAATGAAATGAAAGAAATAAACAGAGAAGGTGAATAATAAAGAAATAAAAGAATGAATGAATGAATAATAAACAAAGAATGACAAGAAAGAGGAAAAATGAATAGCACAAAGAAAGAGCTAGAAATAAGGAAAGGACAGAAAGGAAGATCAAAATAGGTAGAATGAAAAATAAGCGAGAAGAAACAAAAGAATAAGAAATAGAAAGAAAGAACAAAAATAGAAAGGACAAAAAAGAAAAGAAAGAAAGAGACAAAAATAAGATAGAAAGAATGGCAGAAAAAAGAACAGGAAAAAGAAAGAAAGAAAGAAAGAAAGAAAGAAAGAAAGAAAGAAAGAAAGAAAGAAGAGACAATGGACACCAAAAGAAAGCAAGAATGAAAGAAAGAGCAAAAACAGGAAACGAGAAATAGAAAGAAAACGAGAATTAAAAGATAGAAAGATATGAAAGGAACGGTGAGAAAGACAAAAACAGGAGTGCCAACATGGAAGAAAACAGGAACAAAGGAAAGAAAGAACAACAACAGATGGAAAGAAAGAAGAAAAGAGACAGAGATCAGATTAAATTGATAATGAACGTGTCGGAACAAGCTGCTGATTCCCAGTTGCTGCTGTTTACTGGTGCAGCTCTCAGCTCCCAGTCTGAGCAGTGGGATGGAGGGACTGCTCCTCTCCTCTTTCCTTTTTTTTCCCCCTCTCCTCCCATCATCGAGTTGGGCTTCACTCCCTGTTTACATTGATCACAACTCTGTCCGCATTTCTCAACGTGCAGGACGTGTGTGTGAGGGTAACAAAGGAGCATTGTTCAAACCTGACGCCGCTCCACTACTACTGGAAAATCACATGGACTTTAAACATGGAACAGAGAAGGAGAGAGGGAGGGGGGGGGAGCGAGAGAGCCAGGGAGAAAGAGAGAGAGAGAATGGATAGAGGAGGAGAAGAAAGATAAAAGCAGGTACAAAGTGGAGGTCTTGATTGCAAATGGGATTCTACGTCCAGGTTTACTAGAAAAATAAATGAGGCTGTTAGAGGCGCGTGCCTGACTGAGTACAAGTCTCTCTGGACAGCTAACAATCAGGCTGTGTGTGTGTGTGTGTGTGTGTGTGTCCAGTACACTGCAAACTGTGCTAGACATTTTCTTTTCTAATGGTAAATCCACTTCTCTGCCCAATGACCTGTCACTCAAACTGCCGAGACGGCGCTTTAATGGATAAAACAGTTTCTGTGTGTGTGTGTGTGTGTGTGTGTGTGTGTGTGTGTGTGTGTGTGTGTGTGTGTGTGAGTGATAAACAGAGTGGAGTTGACCTCATAAGGTGAAGAGGTCAGACCTTTCAACACCTTCCTGAGACACAACGCACTCCTTTCCCCCCTTTTCCCTTCATCCCTTTTTCAATTAACCTCCTCTTTCTTTCATGTCCTCTCCTCCTCCTCCTCTTCCTCCTCCCTCCTCCTCCTCCCCCCGTCTTGTTTTCACCCTCGTCTTCCTGTTTTTGCCCCTTTAACCTCCGGGCGACCTCCCTCCTCTCCTCTTATCCCCCTCTCTTCTCTCCTTATCGTCGTTTCACTCTCCGCTTTCTTTCCTGTAAACTCTGCTGTTCCTGGTCCCTCCTCTTTTTTTTAAATTTGTCCTGATCATGAGAACAACTTGAATCATTTTAATCTCCCTTTCCCCACTTCTAACTCATTTCCCCAGCACCCCTAAAATTCGAGATTTTCTTCTGTTCATGTGCATTTTTGTGAAAATGTGATGCTTTTCGTGCATAAATGTGGAAATAAAATTGTGATAAAATGTGAAAGAATCACTCTTACTCTCTTCTCCTCTCATTGCTCTGTACTTTCACCCTTTGCCTTCCACCTCATCATCTTTGTTCCCTTCACTACTTTTAACTCCTATTTTCCCACCATTTACCATCACTCAACACCCTCATGTTGTTCTTGTCCTACTTTATTTAACTGGACCATTGCAGTGTTGTTTCATGTCGTAGCCTTTAAATGGGCCCAGTTTTACTATGTCCTCTGTTTAATATTTCAATTTCCATGGTCTATTTATAAAAATGTGAGTGTGTTTACTGTCCAAAAGTATCTTGTTAACCCTGTAGCAGCAATGCAGTGTGCCTTCTCACACACTCACTCGGGAAAAAAAAAAGAGCTCATATATTGGGATTTAAAGGTGTTTTTGTTCCCTATAATCACTTGTTCTTATTCTTGAGTGTTGTATTTAATAGGTTTCAGCTCATTAACTCACTATTACCTGCTCAAGCCCTTTTAAAATGGACAATACAACACAAACTGTAAAGTGATTACAGCTCATATATTTTGACTGACAGATACTTGACTTTTTTTCCATTACTTTTACTTTTAATTAGTAGAAACCAGTACTTTTATATTATTACTTGAGTAAAAGGCTTGAGTTTATACTTTAACGTTTCCATAATTTGTTTAAACCCTCGTATTTATTTTCGCATCTCACGGATGAAACCCAGTGAATATTTTTTGTTCATTTCATGGGAGCTTTAAGGGATCGCAAAGTGTCAGCAAACTGTGATAAATGGACAAAATAAGACAATATTTGCTGTTGTAAAGGGAGGTATTCACATTTAAGAAGCTGGAACCAGATTTAAAAAATGTTTTTCTTAAAAAAAGAAAAAAAAAAGACTCAAAAAGTTGCTGTTGCTTTACATGCAAGGTTGATTCAAAAGTCATATAGGAATAAAACATTCTAAGACTATACAAAAACGGTTAAAGAGACTTGAACTGATTTTTGCGGTCGCTTTTTTTTTTTTTTAGTCTCTCAGCTGAACTTCCTTTCTTTCTCCTCGCTTTCCCTCCCTCGGCATCATGAAATGTTCCTTTTTTCTCACCCGTTTAAACCTTTTCTGACCCCTCTTGTCTTGGCTTTTAATCCATTATCTCACCCCTTCACCCTTTCTCGAACCTCGCTCTCCCTTTTTTTCGGTTCCCTCCCCTCCATCGCTCTTTTTGCCTGTTCACTTTCTCCTTCCTGTCAAAGTTCATGCACTTCCTGTCCCCCTGCCAGAGAGCCCCCCAGACACACGCGCACACACACACACACACGCACACACAAACACAGTCGACCCTCTGGCCGCGTTGGCCTGGTCACAACCCCGGTGAGTGTGTACGCACACACATGCACTCGTGCAAGTAACCTCACACATACCAACTCACTTATACACACAGACACACAACCTCACACACATGGCCTGGTTGGACGGGGTTCATGCATATTTTGACTAACAAATTTTCTTCACCATACATTCTGAAACATCTGTGTATACATGAAAAATGTCGACATTGATTTTTATTCTTATATTATTAATATATATTATGTATTTTTCCCTACCCATCTTAAATGGGTCTTTATTGGCTGTCTTCAATATCCTTTTGTTGATTTTTCTTTTTTATTGCCTTCTGAATTTCTGGATTTTTTATGTATTTTTTCTAGGACTTTTCCAAAAGTTCTTAATTCTTAATTTCCAGACCTCATTTCACGCAAATCATACTTTTCTTCTCTTAAAAATAAAAGAAAGAAAAAGTTCTGATGTCGGGCTCCAAGAAGGTTCAGCATGACGTCTAATACCAGGTAAATGAGGCAGACACATGATGTGCGACACGCAAGTTAGTTTCAGTGTTCACGGTGGGGGAGGAGGTATTAAAAAGTAGGAGAGGAGGAAAGGAGAGAGGAGAATGGAGAGGGTGATGAGAGATAAATGGAAGTGAAGGAGATAAATGAACTCACCAGCACAGTGTAGATATGCAGACAGCGGTAAACCGGAGAGAAATCCACCAACTCCTGAGCTCCTGGAACCTGCAGAGGAACAAATACAATCAAACAAAAAGTCTACACACCCCTGTTAAAACACCAGGTTTATGTGCTGTAAAAAAATTACCCCAAGATAAATAATTTCACAAGTTTTTCCACCTTTAAATGTAGTCTATAATCTTTTAGTGTGGTGAAGTAAAAATAAACACCTGAGATAATGACGTTTAGTCACACTCTTATAACTGTGTTCGGATTTAACCGATTACATTCAAACTCATGTTAAATTGGAATGAGCACGCACCTGTCACCGTTTAAAGTGCCTCTGATTAACCTCAGATAAAGTTCAGCTGTTCTAGTTTTTCTAGCTTTTCCTACTACACAAGCCATGTGCTGAGAGAACAATGCATGAGGGGGATCTCGTCTTTCAAAGATATCAGTCAGGTGAAGGATACAAAAGAATTTCCAAGGAATTACGTATATGAAGCCCAGTGAAGACAGTCACCATCAAGTGGAGAAAACAGGGCACAACAGTGACATTTAAATAGTATGTTACTACAAATATCTAATATGTTATCTGCCAATATGAATATTATGTATTATAAACTGCTCTGGCAACAACATGTATTTAATCATGCAAAGAAGCTAATTTAAATAAATTGAATTAAAAAAGCCAGTAGCTCAAGGGCTTTGTCATATTAGCATTAAAGTCATATGTATAACTATACATATGTATTCTTTTCTTCATTATTATTTTGTTAGTTTTGTCCATCAGTTTGATGATTTGTTTGATAGTTAAATAGTATGTTATTACAAATAGTTTCTGTACTAAGGATATGGAATATAATAATGATAATAATATATAACATACTACTATTAATAATAATATGAATATATTGTTAGAATTGTTAAATACCATTGCATCTAATGTTATATACTAATATGAAAGTTATATTGCCTATGAAAATCTGCTTTGGCAACATTTTTTATTTGCTCATTCCATTAAAGGTACTTGAATCGTAAATTTAAATTTAAGGAAAAAAAGACGCCGCAGAGACAGAAACGGTGACGAAGACCAGTAAACAGGAGACAACTGAAGAAAAGCAGGTGAACGAAAGGCCGTCGTAAAGAAGGCGCGGGGAAGAAAGACGAGAAAAACAACAAAGCCGCTGCAGAGAATAGGATGACGGCCCACAGGGGGATGACTGTGAATGAAGGGAAGGGGAAGAAAAGGCAGCGATGTGGCAGGGACGGCGCGAGGGGACGGGACGCTGACGGTTGGCATCACCGCAGGCATCGGCGCCAACGCGGTCGTAACCCCGGGCGACCGCGGGGTCAGGCCTTTTGTTCGAGCCAAGGTCTTTCCGCGAAGAAGGTTGAGTCGAGTTTACAGGACGTAAATAAGCGGGGAGGACGACAGGGACCTGAAAAACAGAATGGCAGCGGCGAGGTGACAAGTTCAGCTCTATTCTCTCCCGCTTCCTTCAGCGCGAACACAACTGCGATCCCGCGAGGGGACGACCGCAAGAGTTCACCGCCCCGAAATCATCAGAGAAGTTCCACAAGTTCACCGTTCAGTCGGTTTTAATCTCTTATTTTCACTGTTTTAATCTAATATTTCATAAAAATGTCAATATGTCAATTATTTTCTCCATTAATCTAATTTTTTGACAGACAGACAGACCACAACTATCCTATCTCACTTTATCCTGGCCTCCTACAACATGATATTGTGAGAATGTAATTAAACTCCTCTTTAAGGCCAACATGTGTAATAAAAGCTATACTTGTGTTATTCTAAATGCTGCTTCATGTAGACCACAGACTGTTACGGGTTCACTGTAACAGTCATAGTGACGTGATCCACCACAAAAACAGCTCTGGGACACTGAGACCGACCCGGATGACATCTGACTAACTGGGCAGAACATTTGGAGTAGAGGTGACAGGGGCAAAGAAGGGACACATAGAAGAGATGAAAGCGGGACTGAGAATGGGAATAAAAAAAAACAAAACAAACAGAAAACAACAAAGAAGAAGTGACAGGAAGCGAGTAAAGCTGAGGTCACGATGGTGAATTAGCAGCTTCAAAGCAGATTCACAAAGAAGAGTCGCGGTTTCTGGCAACACTTCACCTACTTCCAAGGTGCACGGAGAAGGGACAAAAGTCTAAAAGGGGCCGAAAACGCCAGCGACGCTTCTATATTGACAATAAAGTTGTGAAAAAAAGACTAAAGCAAGCGTTGCTGTAATTTTCACTTCGGAAAAGCAGATTCATCCATCACAGGGAACCTAGTGGGAAAAGTTCAATGCTATCGTGTGTGCGTTTGTGTCCTCACTTCATCATCCTCCTCTTCATCCTCCACGTCCAGAATACCAGAGTCCTGCTCCGAGATGGGACTGCCGCCCTGCCCATCGCTCGGCGGTGCCGCTGCCTCTCTCCTGGGGCGTCGGCCAATCAGGGCCCTTGGCTGGGTTGAGACTGAGCTGTCCAAGGAGCGCTGCAGCTGAGCCTGAAAACACAAGGGACACATTTAAACACTCGGTGGAATTTATAAGTTTGTGATTAGGACTGTGGAATAAAACTAAAACTTCTTAAAATGACTCAAATTGATTATAAAAAAGTTTGGAATTAGTATAATAGTTGGCAACTAACCGACGAAGAGAGAAATCGAGAGAAGCAGGTTTCACACCTGTAGTTTTGGTTATGATTAAAATGAAAACTGCCAATAACTGCCTGTAGCTGCCTATAATATAATATAATAATAATATAATATAATATAGGTGAAACAGGGAGAAAAAGAACAGAAAATACACGAGGCAATAAAACAAGAACGGCTTCCAAACAAGAAAACAAAGTGCCAATCCTCTCTGGAAAGTGACAAATAAAAAGCTCAAATTCCCCTTTTTGAGACCTTTTCAGGAAAAGCTTAGAAACTGTAGACAACATAATGAGGTCACCGGTTTAGACCTTGGAGCCACTCCTTGTCCTGTGAAAACACCCTTTTGGAAAGGACCTATAAAAAGTGATTTACCAAAGCACCTAAGAATACACTGGTGGGGAAAATAGCAAGACAGGAAGGGATGAGCAGGAAGGATGAAGAGTCAATGAAACTTAAATAAAACAAAAGCACAGTAATTCAGTGGTAAGGACTTGAAAGCATGGAGAGAAAGAGAGAGAGCTTATATGTTAGATCCGTGGTCTTGAGCTCACTCGTTTGAGTCGTGATCTTTTAGTTTGAGTCAGGACCTTACTCGTTTGATCCATGGTCCTACACCTTTGATCCGTGGTCTTACGCCTTTGATCCGTGGTCCTACACCTTTGATCCGTGGTCCTACACCTTTGATCCGTAGTCCTACACCTTTGATCCGTGGTCTTACACCTTTGATCTATGGTCTTGATTTCACTCATTTGAGTCATGATCTTTTAGTTTGAGTCATGATCTTACTCGTTTGATCCCTGATTCTACGCCTTTGATCCATGTTCTTGATTTTATTCGTTTGAGCCGTGATCTTACACCTTTGATCCCTGATCCTACGCCTTTGATCCATGGTCTTACCCCTTTGATCCGTGGTCTTACGCCTTTGATCCGTGGTCTTACGCCTTTGATCCGTGGTCTTGATTTTATTTGTTTGAGCTGTGACCTTACACCTTTGATCCATGATCTTACACCTTTCATCAGTGATCTTACACCTTTGAGCCATGATCTTACAGGTTTTATCTGGGGTTTAATCTTTTGCTCGTCAGAACTTTAATTTAAGATTATTTAATTTAAGAATTAGCATCAATCCTGTATGTTCAATTTAAGAGACTATAATTGAGGTGTTGAATTAAAAGTTAAATTAATTATGAACCTAAAGGCAACATGAATTAAATGTATTTGTAAATAGGGGTCTATTTTTAACATATGTGGCATTATTCTTTTTATGTTAAAGTAGAACACCTTACCTAACCCTAACCCGAACACCATGATACATCCCAAAATAAACAATCAAATAAGGAGGGACAAAGAAAGGAGGAAATGGAAAACTCTTCCGCAGAACAATGTAATGTCTGATGTAACTTGTGTCCTGTCTGGGAAAACAGGTATTATGGGAAATGAGGCATCCTTTCTCCCTCTGCGGCAGTGTTGGACCAAGAAAACTAAAACTAAAAAAAATAATATTACAGAAACAGGAAGTTTTGGTTTCAAATTAATGGAAGCTTGTATCCAAAACAAAACACCCTCATAGAAACGCCCAATCCTACCTCCAGATATGTTCTTTCTTTATTATTGCATTTTTACAAGATAACTGAACTTGTTCTAACACGTAATTAATATGAAGGACGCTTTCTCGGGTTTTGTTCAAAAACGCTGCTTTTAACGTTTTACGTAGAGCACTTCGGATTACTTTGTTGTTGAAACTTGTTATACAAATAAACTTGCCTTGCCTTACTCTTGATGTTCTTCAAACTCTCCTTCCCACGCCGATCCTCCTTGGCACCATGGCCTCCAAAAACTTTCTGTGGGAAAGCCTCGTTACAGCAGGGGGGAAAGCCCCTCTAAAATCTAATTGAGGCATCTTTCCATCCCACACCCAGATCCGCCTCAGGTCCTTTAGAAAATCTTGGTGAATGCGGCGGCTTCCTTTGCCCGCCGGCGCCAGCACGTAGACTAACCTGGCGTGCTTAAATTTGTCGATAAGGACGTCAATTAATACGTCAGAGGCTACAAGTGCCTCGATTTCAGCCATTAATGAGAAAAACTGGTGTGCAAACCCCGGAAGAACACAATATCAGTGAAGTTAGGAGAATACAATGACATCTTTGATCTAATGCCCACACGCATACACTCACATATACACATAGAAGACTAATGAGTCATATAAGACAATAAGTAAAAACAGAATGAGTGGAAAGTCTCATTTCCCTGCAGATGAGGTTATGGGGAAAAAAGTGTGCCAAGCTGTGCCCTCTCTGCTAAAGAAAGAAGAATAGGTTGCAAACAAAAATATCCAAAGTCTTTTCACCATTTCTCCAACTCTCAATCAACTAAAACTCTTCAAAAAAGAGCTGAATGATGTATAAAGGACGGAGAGAATGGCAGAATAATCCATGAGAATCAAAGGAAACAGCCCAGACCTCATAAACACGAAGTGAAGAGTCTTGTTTCGTTCAGCGATGCACAGAAGCAACGCACATGCTGCAGATACGGACATCAGCAACTACGTCAAACTGGTCCTTCAGCATTCTTCAGCAGGTACGTCTGGGGTCTTGCAGGAGTGGACACACTTGCAGCGCCATTTAATTCTGACTCAGACAATGCAGAATTCTATTGCAGGTTACCCCGTTAACGTCCGCCTTCAGGGGGGCATTCCGTGTGGCACTTGGGAGCTCAAGTGTGGAAAATGTGCGTCATCACTTGCGCAGAAACACCAAAAAGAAAATGGGGCGAGTAGAGGAGGAAAACATGGGGGCAAAAAGAATGAAAATGAAGTGGAGGATAAAGGAGTTGGTGAGGAGGAGGAGGAGGATAAAAAGAAGGTTGTGAGGAAGGAAAGGAGGCGGCAAGAGGTGGTGAGAACAAATTGGCATAATCCAGGCCACACTAGAATCCTTTTAGTGTAAATTGACAAAATATTGTTTAAATTGTCTGGTATTACACTGTGGAAACACCAAAAAAGCACCATTTAGATGAATGCTGACAAATGTCAAGGCGATTTTGGAGTCTTCTCTTTGAATTTTGCAACACGAGCATGGAAACTGACAGAAATTGCGAGTGAAAGGGGGAAAAGTCGCAGCAATCTCTTCGATGACAGGCGGTATTAAGAAGAGCGTTTGTTGTGGGGAGGATCACGGCAATCTGTGAAAAAGCGGAGTCCGCGCCACTTTCCAACGAGAGATGTGAGATTTTCACAGTGACAGTGACTGCGAGGAGCTTTTGGGAAACACCATCTGACATACTAAAGTGGTTGTTGCTGACAGGGCATTTCAAAATGTTTCTTCAAGTCTTCAAATCTACTTTTGTCTATTAAAACAAAGAAGTTTTGGTGGAATTCAGTGGAATGGAAGGAGATCTAGGTGTTTTACAAATATTGTCCCATGTTTCAAAACTCTCAATCCACAGAGAAATTAACACAGTCCATATTCAGAAACTCTACAACTGCAAAGTAACATCTAGACAGCCAGCACCTATCCTTCCCCACCCCTATTCACAGCCAATTAGAGGAGAGGCTCATTAATATTAATGAGATTGATGCAAAACGACCTGTACTTTCTTAAGATCCAAAGTGAAGTTTGAGGGAGGACATTGAGATGCTTTTTGGTGCTTTAAACCACAAACACATTTTCACAACTTCAAATAAAACCCATTGTTGAAAACTTGGTACGGAATTGACGGTCGCTTCATTAGCACTTCTGTACAGCTGTATTATGTAGTAATGTATAAATACCAATCAAACTCTGGTATAGAAAAATACTCCATATTAAATGACTCGGATCAGGGGCAGAAGTCTGACCGGGACGTCTCTACAATAGATCACTTTTTGGCAGGCAGACCCCGAGCCAGAAATAACGGTGTCCGATGGCGGTGAACTGTGGAGCATTATTCAGCAGACAACACACACGCGCCTCGGAGTGACTGACAAACCCGACCCGTAACGGTCTATTTTCATTTTCCATGTGATGGTTCAATACACCGACCCAGCGTGCGCCCTCCCGCCGCTCCCTAACTGCACGCGCATGCATGTGTGTGTTCAGTAACTAGATACAGGTAATCAATCTTTTTTCACTTCACAGACTCAGCAATCTGTTTCCCATTAGTGTGTGCGTGTGTGTGTGTGTGTCTACCAAATACACACTTGTCCTTTGCTGTGAGTGAATGAAAGTACAAAAAAAAAGAGGAGCAAGAGAATGGAAGAGGTAGTAGGAAAGATGAGGAGATGGAAAGAGTGTGGGGAGAGAGAGAGAGAGAAATGTGATGTGACAGAGGAAGAGAGGAGGAGGGAGATGACGGGGAGAGTTATGATAGAATGACAAAGACATTTGGAGATGATTCTGGTTTAAGATTCCTCTTCTGCTTCCCCCCCCCATCTTTATACCGCGCTTTGCCCCACATTTATTCTCCTCCTCATCCGTGTTTTCCATCCTTTTATTTTTTTTTGACTGAAAACAGCACTGCTCAAAAATAAATAAATAAACAAACAGAGGGCTACAGTGGTGTGATTTGGATGGCGAGTTATATGAAGAAATATGATCAGGGGGAAAGCATTTTAAGGTTTAATCAATGATAGGACACAAAGTTTTATCATATCATAAAAAAGGATTTTATAAGTCATACAATTTACAAATTGCCTTGTCCTCCAGCATGAAAACTACTTTTCTCATCAAGACTTACTACAGGACTGTAGGACTGTGCACCTGCTGATCGGCCAGGGCAATTTACTGGATGAGATGGAGTCAAATTTTTGGCCTGCAAACTCCGTGAAGTGGCCTGACGATGCTTCAGATACAGATATGTCAGATTTCGCAGATGTAGGGTGTTGAGGATGAAAAACGGGCATCGTGCATCAATCAGTGCTACAGGTGGAAGAGAAACGGCGCCGATGCGCTTCTGTCCTTATTTTTTTGCTCCACTTCATCATCTTTCCCTCCCTAATATCTTCTTGATTTTTTTCCTCTTCCCCCTCCGTCGTCATCTCTCGCCTCGATCCTTTCGCTTCTTTTCCTGTTCACCTCGAGCATTTCGTCTTCCTCGTTCCCTCCTTTTTCAACCGTCACCCTCCTCTTCTTTCTCTCCCACTTCCTTTTTCATCCCTGTTCCTCCTCCTCTTCTTCTGCGGGCATGTGGCAACAGACAATAGCTCCATTGTAAGCCCGTCTCTCTTTTTCGTCTCCTCCTTCCATCCCCCCCTCCTCCTCCTCCTCTTTCCCCAGATCTATTTATTTTCACATCCTTGGTCAAGGGAGCTGTAACGACGGCTGGGTACATAGAGTTAGAACTAATTTGGAACAGAGCACACCAGAGAGACACACTGTCTGAGAGAGGAAGAGGATGGAGAGACAAAAGGAGAAAAGAGGGGGGGGGAAACGGTGAATCGTGAAGGAGGGACAAAGGAAAGGAAGGAAAGAAGAACTCCCTCAAACACACACACGCACACAAACGAGGCTTTTGATTGAGTGCGAGCGCTCGGAGCCAAACATTTGATACAACGACATAATCCCAGTATCAGTATCAGGGCTGCCGGACCACTGGGGCTTCCATAATCTCCCTTGTAATTAGTGGTTAGAGGAGTTAGCGGTTAGCTTCTTCAGTGACTGCAAGTGGATTTTCTACGCCAGTGATTCTCAAATTGCGGTCCGAGAACCCCCCTCCTAAAGGTCACCCAAGGGTTCCTGAGGGGGGCGCCTGCAGATTAAATTAACATCTACAGAATGTTCAGGAAGTAGTTAGCCCCCTTCTAGTGGTTTCACATTTTTGTAATGTTGCAGCTTCATTTTCTCATCAAAGAGAAAACTGGGTTGCAAATTTATCATTCATTCAACTGGTTGGACATGATATTGGAAGGCGCAAATGGGCCTTCATAAAAAGGTCTCACAGCTGACGAGGAGTCTTGTTTCCTAAGCCCTTAGACATGGAAGACATTGATGATCATAAAACATGATTATATCACGTTGTTGTTTATATTAGGGCTGCAACTAAAAATGTATTTTTGTTTGCCAGACCAATAGTCCAAAGACAATCGCTTTACTGTTATAGAAGACTGAAGAAACCAGAAAATGATCTGATTTTAGAAGCTGGAACCAGAAGAAGTTTTCTTGTTAAAAGTGACTCCAATCCATTTAATAGTTGGTGATTTATGTAACAGTTGGCAACTAATCGATTAATTAATTAATTGTTGCAGCTCTACTTGGAATGGACAGGTTCATTTCCAGAGTTTAGGCGAGACTTATTGTTTTGACAGCCGATATATTGACTCTTAATGTTCCAGTACAAGTCAATCAACTTCCAGATGATGTAAAACTAGGGCTGAAGCTAATGACTATATTGATAGTTGATTAATCGATCATTTGTTTAGTCAATCATTTCCAAAACCTAAAGATGCAACCTAAAATGTCTCGTTTTGTCCATACCAACAACCCAAAGATCACCAGTTTACTATTATAGACGATTATAAAGAAACCAAAAAATGATCAGATCTGAAACGCTGGAACCAGAGAATTTGGACATTTCCTTCTTAAAAATGACTCAAATCAATCAATTATCAAAAGAGTTGAAGAGAAAATATTCAATTATTCAACTAATTGTTGCAACTGTAGCTTATACCATGTGAATTTCACCAACCTGTTTATTTTTACACATGTAAAGAGGAGGATTTGATCATATCTCTTGGCCCATTTGTGAAGGTCATTAGAGGATGAGCAGGATAGTGGAGAAATGTGAAATGGGCCAAATTTCCCTCCCATTGTAAAACAGTTAATTCTCCTGCTGGGATTGGGATTGTTTTAAGTTGTTTGGGGGATGGAGTGATTCAACTCTATTGGAACAAATCAGATATCTGTAATTTTACACCCTATTTATTTAACAATCGGTGAGGAGCTCGGGAAGGAAGAACCTGCCACAACAGCCTGGCACCACCTCCTCGACCTCAAAACTTTTGTTTTGCGGTTAATATCAATCTCCTACGCTGTAGGTTATCATTCATTTATCTTTTATTTTGTCCCCTGCTGTACAATATGTCAAGTTGAACAGCAGGATCTGGATCAAGAGTAAGAAATGGTAGTTACATCTAGAGGACAGAAGTACATTGATCTAACTTCTCTTATTGTGGTAAGTGGGGAAATAAAACAAGTGGTTACTTGTTGTGTATATATACAGTGAGATATTTGTAAAATTAAAATAAAAATACAAAAACAAAATAAGGTTTACCTCAACTGTCTTCTATAGAACAGAAAATAAGAAATAATGTTAATTAAATGACCAAATTTAACAATCAAGTAATTGTTGAAGCTGTTTTTATTGTAATTTTAAATGGGTCCATTTTTTATACTCTACAGTTTTATACTCTCAGACATTTCAAGATGTTCCACTGAGCTGCTGTAGTTTTTTAATCTCAACTCAATCCCTTAAAAAAATTAACCTAGAAATTGGAAGAATTGGCGTTATTGGTGTATTATCTAATGAACTTGTTCAGTTTCAGCTTATTTATTTGCTACTGTTTGAGAGACACAGCAAAGACATGTGGGTAGAGAGAAGCTGATAAAGCCAGATTCAAACGGGGGATGATGCGATTATGAGCTAAATGTCTTAACGCCAACGAGATGTTTTGCTGTCAGAATCTACATAGATGAACAGAGGAAGTCTTGATTAGAACGTAGTCCACAAGCGGCCGTGCAGCCACTTTTCTCCCGAGTCTCCATCCGCTCATCTATCTGTCATCACCCATTCCTTCCTCGTTCCCATCCCACCCCTTCATCCTGCGATGCCATTCAGCAACATTCCCCCCGAAATAATGGAGGCGCACAAATAAACAAGAGGCCTCACTTTGAGCTATGGATACGACGAGAGCAACACAAAACACACAAACAGACACGCTCATATAGAACATCCCCGGCCTCGGAAAACAGAAAAACAATGAGGTAAGTGCCGAAAAGCAGTTTTTTTTTTTTGCACGTGTGTGTGTGCATGGTTATCGACGAGCCATGACGTCTCCTGCAGCGCCTACATGCTTGTTTACTGGCAGCGGAACCACACTGCACACACACACACGCGCGCTGCTTCTGATTAACAGAGAAAAATACATGATGGAACGTCCATGTGTTTCTATTCTTATATTAACTCATCTTTATTATCTTATTTATTCTAATGCAAAAGCAAATTTTCTCCTTTTATATATTCAAGTTATTTTGACTGATGCATACATTTAATTGCATGTGTATTTATGCAGTAGGCTGATATATGGTGTTTGATTTGGGTTTTATTTATTCAAAAAAGTGATTTGAAAGTAGAATTCCAAGCTTTGATATTGAAATTTGAAGAAACAAATGTAATTAATTTTTGTTATTTGAAAGATTTTTCTGTTTTTATACAAATCTCAACATTATCACGTTTTTTTTTAGTTTCAAATCTTATTTTTTTCAGTTTCAGGTAAATTTTTTTCAAAGTTTTGACTCTCATTTTGCATATGGGGGATACGAAACTAACAATGAAAAGATTTATTAAAAACAGAAATTTATTCTAGTAAAAATAATACTTTTTCCCCAGAAATTTCAAATCAAAAACTGGAATTTTTACGTTTTAAGTTACATTTTCAAATGAATAAAACATATGACCCCAATCAAGCACCATACAGATATATTGAATTGTGCATATAGTTGTATTTCCCACTTTGAATTGGACTGAATTGAACAAAACAATTGTGATATAAGGTGTGTGTGTGGGTGTGTGTGTCTATTCATTTACACTCTAGCAGAGCGGCAACATTTAACAGATTAGTGGATTGGACAGAACATTAAACTCGTCTGGTTCCAGCTTCTCTGATGAGACAGTTTGGGCTGTTTGAACGAAACAAGACATTTGACTGTTTGTTGATGTATTATAGACTAAACAATTAATCAATTCTTGAGGAAAATCTCGAGCTGCGGCCAAAGACAAAGCTGTTTTGCTTTGTGTCTGGGTATGAATGAGGTTAATTTGAAATTCTGATAACAAGCAACATATGCTGCATGTTTATCAGCCATGATAAATCAGGTTCACTTGTACAGAAACAGTAGAGAATGAGACAGTGGTTGTTCGTATCTATGAACTGCTGCCTAATCATACATTAGGTGCCTTTTGTAACTTGTTCTTCTAAGGAAAAAACTCCTAAACTAGTTGCTCTGTGGCTGAGAACAGCAGTTTAAAAAACCTGGAGTCCACTCGTTGAGAGTTTGTTGATGAACCTTGTGTGTGTGTGTGTGTGTGTGTGTGTTTATTTATTCAACGCGTTTGTGTACCTGTTTGATGGCCGTCTCTCCGATCTTGTCCGAGTGTTTCCGGATGCTCTCCAGGAAGTCTCTCAGCTGGGTCATGGCCGTGTCCCGGATCTGGGTCCTCAGCTTGGGAATGTTCTCTGCCATGATGAGGCAGAACCGGTACTGACCCGCCCGGGGAAGACACGTGTGCTCCAGCTGCTCCAACGTCCGCAACGCAGGGTAGTACCTAACATACACACACACACACACACTGTTTGAAAAGGGCCATTTGTTTCTTAGATCATCCCCCTATTAAAATAATGGCCCAAATCATTATATTCAAGTTTTGGGGAAAATGCAAAAAACTTCAATAAAGAGCCTAAAGGCCGTGACAGTGGATGACTGTGATACAGATGCTGGTCATATGTACATAAAATGTATTTATTTCAGAAATTCCATTCAAAAACTGAAACTTTTCACGCAGACTGGCATATTTAAAGTGTTTATTTCTTTAAATAATGATAATTTTTCAGTTGACCAACATTTCTAGAAATGTTAGGAATGTTAGAAATGTTCGAATTTTCTGACACTGAATTTGGGATTTCCATTAGTTGGCAGTTATAATCATCAAAATTAAAAGAAGGAAACATTTGGAATATATCAGTCTGTGTGTTATAAACATAGAAGTTTCACTTCAAATCTACTTTTTAATGATATTCTTATGATATGACCAGAACGTTGAGTGTATGTAACATTAAAACCTTTATGATAATAAATCATATCACCCACCAGTAGAATTTGATTCAAGAATCATGTTTTAAGCTTCTTCTGCACCATAGATTTTTTATTACATTCTGGCTTGTTAAAATTCCTAAATAAAGGCTTTTTATCTTAAAGAATACAAACTTTGACTTAGGCAAAAAAAAATAACCTAGGCCATTGTCCTATAAGCCAAAAAAAGTATGATTAATTTAGGATTGTGGTGATTTTACCAGACGTGGCAGCATTATAAAGAGATGATTTAGGCCAAAAACATACTTTTTTGTCAAAAAATGACTTTGGCTATTATTTTAATAGGGTGGCGATATCCTTCATTTAACGTTAACTTGATGTTTGAGATCTTTACACGGCTGATACAGTCCTTTATATAAAATATAATGGACGTTTTTAGGAGCTGAAGGAACCTGTGAGTTTCTAGTTATGGGAGAAAATACTTTTCGAAAGTTAAGAACACAGGTGATAAAATTATTTCCTGGCTGTGAGACGTCTCCCCAAACGCCAGCAGAAACACACAATCCCCACAACAAACCTGCACGCTCATGCACACACACACAAACACACACAAATGCACTCGAGTCGCGTCGGGGATCGTTTTGCAACACAATAACCTGCAAACACTGCACGGCATCTCTCACACGCACTCCTCTCTCTAGGAGCGGTGGCTGTTGGCTGACCTCCGCCTGCTCTCGGCAGAGCCGAGCAGCCGCAGGACAGGGAGAAGTAGAAAAACACACAAACAACCAAAAAAAAAGAAAAAACGACAAATTTATGACCAACCGGGCTCCTGCAGTCGACAGGTCAGGACGAGGGCAGGCAGGGGAGAGAGAGTGAGAAAGAGGCGGGTTGGGTTTACATTCTAAAGGCTGTGGCTCCATCTAGTGGCGGCGTTTCAGGCATAATAGTAGAAATAATCAGTGTTATAAACCTTGTGAAACAGAGTTCAGTGTTTATGCTCCACATGTCTAGAACAAACTCCCAAGATCCACAGAGTGTGGATCTTCTTTGCCACTTTTCAGCATATCAACACCTCCGTCTTCACCTGCTCACAGCGAAGGTAAACCCTGACTTTCTCTTTGCAGGATCAAGCACCAGGAGGCATGGTTCCAGCAGTTATGTATCTGTAGTCCCATCTACAAGACTTTGACACTCCAGAAACTGGATGATGAAAGATGACGATCTGAAATGCTGACTTACCTTTTTGCCCTCATTTGCTCCTGAAGTCTGCTGTACATCTCCAGGACTGCAGGGAGCAAAGAAACAGACAGAAAGAGGAGAAAGAGCTCACAGACTCACAAATTCTACTCTATTCTACATATATCCAATCATGTGGTAGCAAAGTTTCATACATTCCTCTTTATGGAAGTAAGTGCAGGAATCCATGTGTCAGTTTTTTTTATTTGGTTTTATTTTGAAAAAAAAAAAGATTTAAACTTCAGGTCTCCCACACTGCAGGTGTGTGTGTGTGTGTTACCTGGCAGGCAGTGTGTCAGTTTGTCGATGGTGGTAGCGATGTTTCTCTGTTGCACCCGACACTGTTTCAGCTCCTCCATGGAGTTCATGAGCTGAGAGGAGGAGAAACAGGAGGTGAATAAAAAGAGAGACGCACCTGATCGGAGAACGCTGATATCTGTGAGTCGACGTACCTCTTTGCCTTCATCCTGGAGAGACCTGTTGGTCTCCGTCACCTGACTCTGAAACAGACAATCAACACGTTCGAAAGATATGTATTTATTTCCCTCCTCCCTGCTCCTCCTCCTCCTCCTCTCAGCCCATCCTCACCTTCAGTTTCTGCGCCTCCCCTCTGACTTTGAGCAGCTCCGTGATGGAGTCCACGAAGCCCTGGAAGTGATGGTTACACATCTTCTCGATCTCTCGGTCGTGGTTCCTGATCCGAGCGTCCAGCTTGTCCATGAACAGGCCATGTTCCTGACCGTCGTACACCGACCTGAAGAAAAGGAGAGAAGGAGACTCAAATTTACTTAATAATCAATTATTGAAACAATGAACCTGCTACAGCTAAAGATTCAACTTAAAGAAGAATATAAAGCTTTTTTCTTTTTGCAAATAATTGAAAACTGTTCCAAAAGCCTCTTTTTTTATTTCATAGCTCAACACATATTCTTTTTGTGAAACACACAATATTAAAAAAACTGATGCAACACAGCAGGTAAATACCGGCCGGTTATTGAAAAAAAAAACATATCTGAGACAGAAAAGAGATACAAGAATGAGGATATTAAAAGAAAGAAGATGTAAAACAAGATCAGGTACAGAGAAGAATAGTTTTGAGAGTTTTAGATGCAGAAAACAGTAATTAATCAGAACGAAGGAAAAAAAAGAAGGGATTTTATTTCTTATAATTATACTTCTTACATTACAACTGTAGTTTACATTCATATCCTGGAAAAAAGATTCATTGAGCTTGATTTAGTTATTTAAATAATAAAAAACACAGTTTTTCAAATATAATTTTAGGGTTTTTTATGTGTTTTAGGTCCAGTATGTTGATATAATATATATCATATCAATGTGGAAAAAATTGTCATAAACATTCATGTAATTAATCAAATTGAATTGAAATTGAATTAAGATGAGAGATGGAAGGAGACAAACAGAGACAGCAGGTCCAGTGCATGTCCAACAGGTGGCGTTATTGCACTGATAATGACAACATGATTATACTTGTATAGAGTCAGGTTTTATTCTCTAAAGAGTATCCCCTTCCTCAATGGTCAAGTGCTGTAAATGGAGACTGTTAGGCAGCAAACGTCAGGTCCTAAACGACATTTAGAAACTAAAAGGCTTAATTCATTTAACTCTGTGATGTTACATATATCAGTTATAACTTTACGAAGACTAAAAGCCTGATGTGACAGATGTCATCACAATATTTCCCTAACTTGTTTTATATATCAATTTATTCAAGAACTGTGGTGAGAACAGGTTAAACACAATATAGGAGATGTTATTAAACTAAATGTTTTAAATAAATCCCCAGTGTTAATCTACTTAAAAGACAGGACATGGACAACAGGACTACAGGTTTACAACATGGCCACCAGTTGTTTATCATGGTAATTATGTGATTTTCATGGTAGAAGGCTCGAGAATTCCCAAGAGTCTCAGCTGTTGAAGCTATGGAGAAGCAGCACAGTCTGCGGCCGATTCAACACAGATACGCTTGATTTTAGAAGTTGTGAAAAGTTACTGAAGTCGTCAAAAACTGCCCTAAATTAACCCGACAAAAAATAAAAAATAAACTGGGATTTTAACAGCTTTTATTCTTCAAAAGTGATGATCAAGTGATGATCAATAGTCAGACATTTCATAATGCAGCGAGCTATTTTTAGATCTTTTCATGCTGAATATATTCCGTTTATGAAAAAAATGTACAACAGAAATTCATCAAATGTTTTCTCGCAATAACACAAAGGTGTGTAAATCTAAAGCGTGTCTGACTGCGTGTCTGTAACAATCATTACAGTCCTTCCTGTGTACTTTCCCATTCAAAAACAGCACATACACACATACCTGTGTGTAGCTCAAACACCCCCCCCCCTTTCCTCTGGTCAACCAGGAAATGCCCAACTTGTACAATGGAGCAGCAAAGCAGGTCTGACGCCAAGTGCTTTCTTTAGACACACACACACACACAGCCAGCACTGTGTTTGTTGACATCAGATACAACAGAAGAAATGTCAAAAATGAAAATATATTCATTATCGTGTGTCTCTATGACCTCTGACCTTCCACACACTTGTTACACAGTCAGCGACTTATACACAATATAGAAATGAAATCACTTAACCACAAATCTGCAGCTTTTAATATGATGTAATAAATTTTCCACAAACAATAACATCATTTCCTACATTAGCTATTAGTTGCAGGGGGTTTCATTGCAACAATAGGTAAGAACCAATGGGACAAGAATATGTAGGGAGAACTTGTAGTTGCAGACTTCTGATTATATTATAGTAAGCAGTAAGGCTGCAGCTAAAGACTATTTTGATAGTCAATTAACCTATTTATTATTGAAATGATGAATAGATTATTTGGGAAATATCAATTGCTGTTTTCCAAAACTGAAGATTCAACCTAGAAATGTCTTTTTTTTGTCCAGATCAACTGTCCACAACTCAAAGATCATCAGTTTACTATTAAAGAAGACATTAGATAGATATAGAATAAAATAATCAGATTTGAAAGAATTCAGACATCAGACATCAAATCAATTATTCAATTTAACACTTTATTCATTGAACAAACAGATTTGAGAAGCTGGAACCAGAGAATCTGGACATTTGTTTCTAAAAAATGACTTAAATCAATTATTGGATCATCAAAATAGTTAACGATTAATGTATTAGTAATAGCAACTGATTGATTAACTGACTAATCATTGCATCTTAATGAAATCCCCGCAAATGTATTACTTATCACGGATGCAGAATACTGTGTATTATTAGTGGGGGGAAAGTTAGAAAGTGGGATTTTTACACTAAAAGCTGCTGATTTGTATTATGTTTGTGGTTTATTACAATTGTGGGATGTTACGTTGGTGGATTTAACATATGTATGACATGAGTGGCGTCAGCTGTCTTTGTGATTATGGCTAAATTATAATCCAGATTAGTGTTCTAGGGTCTTTTCTGGTCTCCTGTCATTCACTGAGGTGATAAATTGGACCGGACATGTTGTGCTGCTTTCTAATGAACAATAAAGGTTTGTAAATGTAGGAGACTTCAGTCCCCTGTGAAGTCTCCAAACAATAGGTGGTTTCCTGACGGTGTGGAGTGGCTAAGATTAGCAGCATGTGTGCAGTTAGCAGCGTTTGGTGTTTTTAACAGATCTCAGTTTAGAGCGGCTGACACCAAGGAGGAAACAGAGGAGCCGGCTCATTATCTTTGCTCCTTTGTACATCCTTTGTGCGTTACTACATGCACCAAACAGACATACAAAGAAGCTAGCAAGTTGTGATATGAATGAACTAAACAAAGTGATTAAAGATACTTACACCTCCTTAAGCTTATAAATAAAAAAAGATTCCTCCACACTCCCAATACAAATAAAAAGGGGTATTGCAATACCTTTCTAGAATCATCATTAAACACTATAACACTGAATTCTTTTACCTCCTGTGCCAGTCAATACTGGTAAATAGAAATTCTGGATTATGTACAATGACTAGTCGTCACCATAGTAACAAGTGTCATTGAGGTTTATCTGTTCTCTACTGCTCAAGAATCACGAAGCAGGACGATACAGTGTCGCTTGCTAGAAATATGAACAATTTTAATGAGTTTCTAGCATCTATGACTCCACCGCAGACCTACATAAGTGCAAGAGAGCAAGAGAAATGAAGGGCGAGAAAGGGGAGAAACGATCTTTTAAAAAAGTAAGTATGGAGGTTAAGAAGGCAAGATCAACTGAATAGCAGAAAAGGCGAAAAATTGGACGGATTTGGAAAGTAAAAGTTTGAAAACAAGGAGCAATGACACTAAGAATTTCCAGAGAGCTGCTCTCAGTTATGACATCATTATTAACAGCTGTGTGTGTGTGTGTGTGTGTGAGAGAGAGAGAGAGTTCACCAAATAGCTGCTTGCAGACTGTGTGACAGCTGGCTAAATAGGATGTGTATGAATGTGTCTTCACAATTACAGTCCAATGACTCAGTAGGGTGTGTGTGTGTGTGTGTGTGTGTGTGTGTGTGTGTGTGTGTGTGTGTGTGTGTGTGTGTGTGTGTGTGTGTGTTAACAAGCTTGTGGCAGGTTGCTCCCTCCCGTCTCCAACTTGTTCAACCCTTCAGACAAACACAGAAGTTCTCGTTCATGTTGAATATTGTTCTTCCATCTCTGTTACATGACTGATATTAACATCATGATGCCAAATTACATCATTACCTGTCAGAAGGTGACACATTTAACCATATGAAACAGTTCTCTGCCTGTTGTTTTAGTTTTATATTTTAGTTTTAGTTGTTGGTAACTGGTGACTCTTGATAGTTGATTTATCTATCATTATTATAACAATTAATCAATCCTTTGTTTGATTCAAAAAATGTTGGAAAATGTAAATCACTGTTTCCCAAAGCTAAAGATGCTAAAATGTCTTTTTTTTATCCAGACCAGCAGTCGATTAGCCAAAGATTATCAGTTTACTATTATAGAAGACTGTTCCTGTGTGACAATATTTTTTTTCATTTCTTTAGATTTTGTACATTTTACGATCTTTTTTTCTTCAATGATCAGTTAAAAACGTGCCGATCATCGGATGATGGCATCCCTACTGTTTATTGCGCTGTGGTCTTTAATATTGAATGGACACTCGCCAGCCAATCAGAAAGGAGCATGTGCGGCAGCCACAGTAGAAAAACCATAAAAGGGGCACACCCACAAACCTGCCCTGTCATTACATGTCTAAATCTGACAACACTCACCCGCTGCTTGCTGCTGCAACACACGGTGACACGCACACACGGCTTTTTAGAAGTTATTGGCCTCTTTGACAGGTCAGATTAGCGGCAGCACACCTCGGCATGAGCGATCAGTCAGCAACAAGCAGAAAATAAATGAAAGACGTTTTAAAGCCATTGAGACTTTTAATGCAGAATCGAGCAACTACTTGGAGAGTCGATTAATCGATTGATTAGTTGTTTGGTTCATAAATGGTGTAAAATGAGGGATCATCAGTTTACTTACATAGAAGACTAAGAAACTAGAATATAATCAGGTTTTAAAAGCTGTAACCAAAGAATTTGTACATTTTGTCCTTAAAAACTACTAAATCGATTATGTTGCAGCTCAACTAATGTGCAACTACCAAGCCAACTCAATTTTTCTTTACAACAAATGTCAATAACTAGATTAACCAATTAAATGAATAATAGGTGAAACCACATTGGTTTTTAGTTTCTGTAGATGTAGGAAACCTAATAAAATAAACTTAGAAAGTACCCGGGCCAATCAGGAACTGCACTCTCGTGCCAAAAAGTAATTTTTCTGCCATAAAGTGCATTAGTTGACTTACTCTGTATGAATTATAACCAATCCAATTTTTCTCTGTTAAATTACCTTTGGAAGAACAACTCAAGACATAAAACACATTTTTTCCTCCAATGATGGCAGCTCATATATTAGGAGTTACAGGTTGTTTTTGCCCAAAATGACTTGTTCTCATTATTGGAATGTTCTATTGAATAGATTTGAACTCACTATTTTCTGTTCAAATCATTTTAAAGGGACATTACAACAATAAACTGCAATATCTCTGCCAAACAGCTCATACTCATACTCGAGTATAAAGTGCTTGAGCTGGTTGAACCTCCAACTCAACATGAGTTTTATGAATGGACAGTGCACAGGGGGCGTGGCTTAGTAAATTAGACAAACCATGTGCAGTTGTTTTGGTATCAAAGACGTATACATGAGCGATGAGTCAGAGTACAGAGATTAAACCAACAGACAACACTAAAAGACCTCTTCTGGCTACACAAGGTAAGCTAATAAAGAAGAAC
Organism: Lepturacanthus savala; assembly: GCA_030544235.1. Taxonomy (NCBI): domain Eukaryota; kingdom Metazoa; phylum Chordata; class Actinopteri; order Scombriformes; family Trichiuridae; genus Lepturacanthus; species Lepturacanthus savala. The sequence goes on from CM060483.1 coordinate 18,689,776, forward strand.
TACAAACTACATTAATCACTTAAAACAACTAGAAGGGCACAAACAAGACAACAACCAATATAAGTCTCTCTCTACCAGAGAGTTTAAAAAGATTCAAGCACAAGCTGTGCTACTCAACATACAGCTACATAAGGGAAAATTCATTTTCATTGTCATTTTATTGCATTTATTATACAGGAGAACCAACAAGTTATGATTAAAACCATCCTGCTAAGTTAAAAAAAATGTTTCCAGCAGGTTCCTGTGGCATAAAATACATGAATACTAATATCAACAGGTTTTTTGGAATATAAAAGTCCAGTATGTTGGCTGTCAAAAAACTGAACTCTGGAACCTATTTCACAGACCTACCGGCAAAAAAACACACCTTTTTTATTTCATTTCTCAAATAATCCTGAACAAGTATAGTAGTCTAGTATATCAGAGTATGATGATGTTGCTATATACTACACTCTTTATTTATGTGGACACTGCCTTGGTCTCTGATTAAAAAGCACAGATGTCAAGCTAATATCCAATAACAAGACAACTTCACCGCAGTTTCCTTCCTGAGGTAAATTATCTAAATTAACCACCCTGACAACGACACTAAGATTCTGGAACACAACTTCTGGCAAGACAGAACTTTTGGGCAATGACAATTCTGCGACTTACTATTTAGGCTACGTTATTTTATTCAGAATAATGGTTGGCCAATTCATAAATTCAATGTATTTAATACTTTAAGACCCTGCAGGAACTCTATGTACTGATGTGACTGACACATATATTCTCCTCTAGAGAAAACACCTAAAAAGACAAACTAACATTAGTGCAACATTTTCTCTATATCATTCGACCCTTATGAGGCACAGATTTCTAAGTGAAAATTCACCTGCCACAGCTTCAGACATGTGATATAAAATATAACAGCTCCCTGATGAGGAACACTTAGACTGATGCTAGTGTTTGTAACCTGAGGGCGTTGGCCGGCCACGTGATGAATCCTCCTGTCAGGGAGGAATGCTGCAGCCGGCCTCGACCTGCTCACCGCTGATGCAAAACAAACGCACGGTTATTTGGGGTTTTATTCCCACATGTTCGATTTCCTTTTTTAATCTCTGTAGAACAGAAGTAAATTGTGCCTGATGAAGGGATAAAGGCAGCGGTTTGTATTTCTCGTGTAAGATTCTGCATCCAAATGTGCACAGACATGAACAGTAACAGTAGACGTCTCCTCATCTACAGCCTTCATCATCTGATATGCTATTTTTCTACAAAAAAAAAAAAAAAAGAAAAAACATCACCCCAGGCTAAATATAGCTAATGATGAATCTGACCGTTCCAAACATAGACTGTCCTACTGCATTTAAAGTGTGTGTGTGTGTGTGTAGTTGAAGTGGAAATACTGAGACCCGGTAAGGCAGAAATGAGAAGCTGGAAGAGATGAAACCTCGGCACATAAAATAGGAACCTTGTTGTCTGCCTGAGTCGCTCACCATGGTACTGACCAGCACACACACACACACACACCGGAGAGGAAAAACATGGTGGTGAAAAGGTGTTGCATGCAGTTGTAAGGTCACGTTAACAACTGAAGGACAAGAATTAAAAACGCCATTTCCACAAATGCTGTGCACACCTTTGATGAGCCCTAAACAGCCCAGTTCCTCTGCTGCAGGTCCCTGTTTAATCACTATTTCCTTTTTTCAACAATAACTTCAAAGACTGCTGGCTGATTATAGTCACAGTCAGACCACACTTCACTTTACTAAAGCCTTGTTTATACAACGTTTGGCAGAAAGGGGAAACTTTTGTCACGTTTAGGTCTTTCGTTTACATGACAACAGTGTTGCACGCTCCTGTCGATGCAATCTTTTGGTGCTTTGGACTTCTCTCCATTGCAGACGCTTTCAAAAACTTGGAAAGTAACCGGGCCAATCAGAGTTCAGAGTACAATTTTTGACCTGCTCTGTGCCCTGAATTATAACCAATTCAGCCATTTTTTTCCATGTACCTTTAAAAGGACAATATAAAACACATAAAATGCATTTTTTCTCTAGCCAAAAAGTAATGACAGCTCATATATTGAGATTTAAAAGTTGCTTTTTTTGGCCTAAATATCACTCGTTCTCATTCTTGACTGTTATATTTAATAGATTTTTAGCTTTTAAAGGAGAATGTAACGCATAAACTGCAATATCTGCCAAACCTTATTACAACAATATATATTATAAATGAAAGGCAACAGTTTTTTTCTGTTACTTTTAGACTTTAGGTAGTAGATGAAGACTTTTAACACATCTGTTCATCAAATCCAACGGTACATCAATCATCGACTAATCCATTAATCATCCACTACTTTCAGCACTAATTTCATTGACTGGACAATGTCAACAATGTCAGATGTTTCCGATGCTCATTACTGTGCAAAATGTACTTTATGTAGGTACTTAGACCTCAAGAGTCCTGGTCCTTGCAGAGATATTTAAAAATCCTGGCACAGTGCACTTTATAAATGAACGTACTCTGGCATCAGTCTGAAGTCTAAACGAGACCTGAAAGTGTGTTCTGGCTGCACCAGTTATCACTTTCTGCTAAAACCGCTGTGGCTTGTTTGCGTTTCTTTAAACCAATCACAGTCGTCTTAGGCCCCTAAGCTCAGGTGTCCTTGCAAAACAGTGTCAGGGAGGAACTTTTTTTGTGCCCTGATGTTAAAATGGCTAAATCCCTGCAAAAGAAAACACTGCATAAGACAATAAAAAAGACAAATGCTGACTATGCTGTACAACTGTTTCTGATAAAATGCAAATACTGTATGTTTTCATTATGTAATGAAATTAAATTAAATCTCTAGCTTTGGGAAACAGTGATCAACATTTTAGACCATTTAATCAACCAAATAAATAATCAATTAATCATTTTAATAATCAATAGAGCAGCAGCTAGATGCAGCCCTGTTATATTGATGATGTGGACATTGCTGATATTGATATTGTTTTACTGTCAATAGAACTTCCGTAAAGTTGGAATGCCACATAATACAGGTACCACCCAAACCTATTCACATTCAAATCAGCCAATTAGAGGAGAGGATTTTTAATATTGATAAGACAGAAGGACCTGTTGTTTCACAGGGATGTAAAACTACATCGAGTTGATTTTTGCTTCTTAAAACCACCAACATATCTTGTTTATGATACCTAAACTTTATCATTTAAACACAGGAAAATTAAACAATACTGGACCTTTAATCGGGCGTGAAAGCATGTAAAGCTGCTACAAAACACAAGCATGAGCAGAAAAGACATTGTTGTTTGTAGAGAACAGTCTACACATGACTGAGCAAACGCTCTCCGAGCATTAAGAAGCATGACAGACACAGATCCGAGTCTTTCTGGTGCTTTATATTAATTCCTATCATTCATCACACATACACTGAGGCAGGACTCGACACTCCTTGGTATATCTTGGCTGCTGCTAACCACCTAGCAGGCTAACTGTAGATAACTGACAGCTTTAAACATATAATTAAAATAAATAAAAACACCTCCACACAAGTTATCAGACTTTACAGCGACAACTACAGAGCGTTTAGCTACCAACAACAACAATAACAACAACCTCGACTCCCATTGTAAGCGTGTGAGAGCAGAATGTCAATGAGTTAGCTAAGGTGGCTAACGTTAGCCCGAAGTTGCGGGACAAGTTGACACACTTCGGGCTGAAAAGCTCCGAGGTCGGCGCCGAGCCGGAACCGCCGGGGCTAACGCGGGCAGCCGGGAGGGCACGGCACCGCGTTCGGGTCGTAACGCGAGCCGGCGTTCCGCGTTCGCTAAATTAGCCGACTAGCCGTCCGATAATGGACGCAGGGACGGTAAAGTTTTGAGCTAGCGCTCCGGGAGTCGCTAACTTGGCGCTAGTCGCGGCTAGCCGCAGCTCCGCCGGAGCCGAAGGGAGCCGAGCGACACCCGGGCGTGTGGGGGGGGTTACTCACCGGAGGGTCGGCCCGATACAGTTGGTGTCCGTGCTCTCGATTTCCCGCAGGATTCGCTCGTGTTCGGCGGCTGTCTCCACACTCGCCATCCTGCATGTTGCTCCGGTCGGTTCCGAGCCGAGTCGAGCTGAGCCGAAGTGGACTGGCTACCGGACTCCGTGCGTCATGCGGAGGGTTGGTTCGATGATCCTCCTGCAGCAGCCCGAGCGCGCGGAGACGGACGAATTCAGGACAATAAAGGAAACATTCACACAATTTCTTTTCCCCGAATTTCTTTTTGAAACAGGTGTGGAAATTAAACTAAAACGGGTTTTCCTCAATTTAATTCTATTTAATAAACCCATGAACAGAAATTCTATTAATAAACACTAAGAATAAGTAATATAGGGTATATATGGTGTAAAAGGTTTTAAAAAAGAATGCTATCAACAGGTAAATATATATATATATATATATATATATATATATATATATATATATATATATATATATGGTTGTTGACTTTCTCATCTATAATTATTTCTTCTGTTCTTTCTTTACTTTACTGTTTAACATTAAATTTGACCCTGATCCAGTCTGTACTTTCCTGTTCTCTCTTACCAAATAAAGTCCATCTGTTCTTTTTTATTCGTTACGCTCCTTGCAGTCGTTTTAATTGGAAGCAGCGTGTCCCTCCATCTTTCACTGGGTCAAACATGTTATTTCTTAAGGCTAAAAAAAAAAATTAATTAAATACACACTTACTCAAAGGACTGTTCTGAAGATACAGAGGCCTTTTCTGAATTGTTTTTTGGTTTTCTTCCTTTATCTTCTCTTATTTTAAAATAATTTATTCCTAGGATAGTCATTTTATTATTTTTTGATTGTATATTATCTTTATTTTGTTAGATCTTCTCTCCTTCACCTGAATGCATTTTGCAACCTGTAACCATATGGGTGGGTGGTCAAGATAGTGTATTGAAAAAAATGAATGGACCCCTTGTAAATGTTACATGCTTTTATCTTATTATTATTTATTTATTAATTATTTTTATTTAGTATGTATCCATTTATTATTTATTACTTTATTAATGAATTTATTTATTAGTTATTTAGAGTTTCACTACAACTGCTTGGAAATCCAGTCCATTTTCTACATTTACCGGAAATAAAAAGTGAGTCAATCAGGATTTCCTAAGAGTTTCAAAATAAAACATTACTATAACGAAGGACCTTAATTTGACAAAGAGTAAAACGCCAGGTCTTCGCTGCATATTTAACATATTACCACCATACATTATAACCATGTGGCGATTACTGCAGTTGTTCAACGCACCAATATAGAAGGCGAATATGTGCTTTTATTTTGAAGGCAAAATCGTATTGCATCCGGTGTCATCCTGACTAGACCTGGCCGACTTGACGCTGCTGTTTCGTCTTGCTCCGTGTGAAGAGATAAAGACGCGACGCAAGTTCAAATGGAGGTAAACGAGAGTTTGTGAATATCGATTATCGATCCGCACGCGCTGATCAGCACAGAGCACGTTGGCTGACAGGAAACATGCGGATTAATCAGCTCGATTTGTGCTGCACGCTTGTCACTCAGAAGAGATCAGAGTCCACCTGTCATAACGCTGCAGGAACTACGAAGCACAACTTTACACAGGTTTACTGTTGCAGACCTGATAGTCAATTAATTGATCGATTATTAAAACGATTAATCCATTAGTTTGGTTCATAAAAGGTGTAAAATGTAGATCATTGTTTCCCAAAGCTGTTAAAATAGTGTTTTTTCTCATTTATCATTAGGACTATCAAAGAGAATGTTTACTTATTTCATTAAAATAGGAAAAACACTCATGTAAATAACAATATCCCTAACTTATTATGAGTAGTGTAGCTACTTTTTAAAGCACCACAACATATCATACATCATATTTTATCATATTTCTCAGCTAAATCCTGTATTTCTCTGTCTCAGCCCCAGAGGAAGCTGATAAACTCGGTGGACGGCTGTGTGGACGAGGCTCTGTGCGGCCTGGCGAGGGCCAGCGGGGGCCTGTCTCTGCTGCAGGGCCACAGAGTCCTGCTGAGGTCAGACCTGGACCAGATCAGGGGCAAAGTGGCCCTGCTGTCGGGAGGGGGGTCGGGACACGAGCCCGCGCACGGGGGTAAGAACCGGTCTACGCCACGGAGGCCGCACGCCCTTAACACGGCTGGTTTTAACCCGACTTCATTTCATTAGACTCACCCTGTTGTCTGCAGGCTACGTCGGTGCAGGGATGCTGTCTGCAGCCGTAGCGGGTGGAGTGTTCGCCTCGCCGCCTCCTGCCAGCATCCTGGCTGCTGTTCTCAGCCTCCACAGGGCAGGTACGCAACTTCCCGAAGGCTCATTTATCCTGTAATATACAGAATAAACTCATCAGAAGTGTGAGGGCTGGAATTTTCAAACACTACAATACTAATTTCTAGGAGAAGACAACTCAGTGATTCCACAGCCACACAGACAGACATTCAATTTCATTCCCACATTAATGAAATAAAAACATCACGATTTTTCTTATATATATATACATCTCTGGAACAGGAACATTTTTGTTTGAGTCTATAAACTACTGACAACATTTCCCCCAAATCACAAATAAATATATTATTGTTTAGAGAATTTATTTGCAGAAAATGACAAATCAAAATAACTAAAAAAGATGCAATGTCTTCAGACCTCAAACAATGCAAAGAAACATCATTTTAAAACAACATAATACTAATGTTTACACTTCAAGATGAGTTCAGAAATCAATATTTGGTGCAATAACACTTATTTTGAATGCGTCTTGTCATGCTCTCCACAGTCTTTTCCATTGTTCTTGGGTGACTTTATTCCACTCCTGGTTCCTCTTTAATCAGAATGAGGTGTTCATGTGTTGGAATTCACCAGGAATAGCTGGAATACATGTAGAGATGCTGATTTCAGAAAAAAAAATGCAGTGGTCTCTTATTTTTTTCCAGAGATGTATAAAGCATCCTATATTGAGAACCAAAAAAATGGATCTCAGACTTTTATTTTGAAATGCAATGCACAAAATATCAAATTGTTGTCTTTCTTGTGTGTATTATATAATACAAACATAATAAAAAATACACATAAAAAAGAAAAACTGCCTGTAATCTACAAAATAACAATGAATACAATGCCAATAGTACAATATATATAATTATCTTTGTATGGATAGATTATTCCACTATAGATTATTCCATTATTCCACTATTGGGAATCTGAGATAAATAAATGATGGAGAGTATCACTCCTCTTTCCCTCCCAGGTGCCTCCGGGGTTCTTCTCATAGTGAAGAACTACACCGGCGACCGCCTCAACTTTGGCCTGGCGGCGGAGCAGGCCCGTAACCATGGTGTCGCCGTTGACATGGTGATAGTTGCCGACGACTGTGCCTTCGACCGACCCAGTAAGGCCGGGAGGAGAGGCCTGTGTGGCACCATCCTTATACACAAGGTAAAAAAAAAAAAATTAAATAATGGAAGGTTATTTTTTTTTACATTTAAGTCTGTTTAATTTTAAATATTATGCGTAAAATATATTTTTCAAGTTATTTTACATCAGACATGTAGATTACAGCATATCTTTGTGATTTTATTGACTATTATTGTTGATTGTGTTGAAATAAATGGGGAAAACAATCTGAAAAATTCATTAATGTAGAAAATCTACATATTAGTCCTTTTTAATTTAACAATTTTTAGTTCTCTAGTTGTTCTGTTGTAGTCCAGGATCATCCCTAAAGATCCGGTGTGAACCATTTTTGACTGAAATGGGATAAGACGACAGATAGATTAACTGATTGCACCATATTAACTCTTAAATACATAAAAAATCAGAAAGATTTATTTGTATATTTCGTAAAAATAACTAAAATTGCAGCCTTTAAATACCCGTTTCCTCTTTCTCTCAGTTGGCAGGTGCCTTAGCAGAAGAAGGCTGCTCATTGGACCGGATTGTTTCCATGGTGACTGAAGTTTTGAAGGGGATCGGTGAGTCTCCTTCACCTGCTCGTGGAGCTCAGCGATGTCCGGGACCCTTTTCAATGTCATCCATATAGTTTTTGTTGTGCAGGCACTCTGGGGGTGAGTCTGTCTCCCTGCAGCGTTCCAGGCTGCCTGCCGACGTTTGAGCTGCCGCCAGGAAACATGGAGCTGGGCTTAGGTGAGGAGGAAGGAGGAGGAAACGCACAACACTGGATTTAGAGTTTAGATCCACCAATTCTGAACCAAATCTAGTGCCAGAATTATATTAAAAAATATGTTTGTTTTTTTAAATAGTGCTGTTTAGGGTTAAATTTTGCAAACTGGCATTTGACAAGAATGTTCATATAACTCTTTCTTTTATTTATTTAAGATTTTTACGATAGTGTTGGTAATGGAATACTTCAATATATCTTCACCATATTTAAATAAGGAAGTCATTTTTTTCAAAAACTTGCAGAGAATATTATATTTATTAATTATTCCAATCAAAAAGATTAATAGACTTAAGATCCTGGAACTTCCTTTCTTTCTTTATATTTGGCTACATATTTATTGAATTCATTGATATGCACAGCACTTTATATTAAATTATTATAAGTGCAACTTGTGATATTTAGACTAAATCACTCACCAGAAGAAATTGATTCAAGAATCATATTTAAAGCTTATTCTGCACCATTGATTCTTGCTTCTTGAAAGCTTGTTAAATTACAAAGTCACAGCATTTTATCCTAAAGAATAAAAAACTTTGACCTGATAAAGTGCCCTAAGTAAAATGATTATTGTCCTATAGGGCATAAAGAGTCTGATTAAGGTGATTTTACCAGATGCACTAGCATCATCAAGATCTGATTTAAGACAAAGATTCACTTTTAATAAAAAATGACTCTGGCCATTATTTTAACAGGGTGAGAATATGACAAAAAATGAAGTGAAAGTACCTTCTTAAAGATTCAGGTTTCTCACATTCTGTTTTTTAGCCGTATCTGTCTCCTGCTCAATACAATTGAGGTGAATGGAATTTTATTTGTCATTTTGAAAAAGTCAACAGCAGCTTTTTTTTCTTTTTAGAAAAGTTTAGCTAAAAATGTCCCTATTGTGATGAATAGAAACTATCTGCAGTGGTGCTACTTTTTCAATTGCAGTAACAAATGATGTATGATCTATGGTCTAGTGATGTGGACCTGCCACTTTACTTTACTACAGTGTTATATGTGCATGTATAAATGCCCAGGGGCAACATGAAGGAAGGGAATTAGCACTGTGCTCTATCTGATGCAACACATTAACTCTACACTATCCCTGTTATAAACAAACCAATAACTGAAAATATGATGACATTTTGGAATTGATTTTACAAACTGGTTTTCCTCCTCTGCAGGAATCCACGGCGAACCTGGAGTCAAAAGGTCAAAGGTGAGTCAAATCTACTGTTATAGTAATAATAATAATGTGTTACAGCTCTCTCAGGTCCTGTTTCATGTACAGAAAATGAAATACAAAGACTATGCCAAAGCAGCAGGAATAAACAAGCACAATCTGTAGATAGTTTTCAGCAGGAGCTTAAGGCCCATTTTTATGTTCTTGTAATTAATTTGATTTCTTTTTATCTCGTGTTGTGGTTCTTTTTTATTACAGTCTTATAATTTTGATGCCTTTTTGTGGATGAAAGATGCTATACAAATAAAGATTAATATTATAACTTTATTCATTTATCTTCTCAAACAGGTGTCATCTGCAGATGAGGTGGTGAAGACCATGATAGATCACATGACCAATCCTGACAGCCAATCACATCTGCCACTGAATTCTGGTACACTTAGTAAGATCTGTTATACCTTTAATTAGATTTACTTTACGTGTTAATAGCGTGTGTTTGTGTGTGTGTCCTGATGTAGGAGACAATGTGGTTCTGTGCGTCAACAACCTGGGAGCCCTGTCCTGTCTGGAGGTCGCCGTGGTTACGAGAGCTGCCATCACATGTCTGGGTAACCTACGGTTTGCGTTTGCCTGTTAATGCACATTGAAACATTTTGACCTTTTGACCTCTCTCCGACGGCATCCCCCGACGATGTCATTGAATGTGATTGGCGGTCTCTACGGTTACAGAAAGTCGCGGGATGGTGGTTGCCAGGGCGATGTGCGGGTCGTTCATGACATCGCTGGAGATGGCAGGAGTGTCGCTGACACTGATGAGGGCAAATCAGGAAATCCTCAAACTGTTTGGTGAGACGACCACAGACCACACACACACAATATATATATATATATATATATATATATATATATATATATATATATATATATATATATATATATCGTTTTCCTTTTTTTTTTATCCAGATGCTCGGACCAGCGCCCCCGCCTGGCCAAACCTCAGCAGTGTGTGTGTGAGCGGGCGCAGCTACATCACAGATGCTCCGGCCATCAACACCCGACCTCAGGACCACACACACTTGGAAGGTCCGTTTCCTAGGTTACACAATATGTATATCATCATTTTGTGTGTATTATAGGCAAGGCAAGGCAAGGCAAGTTTATTTGTATAGCACATTTCAACAACAAGGTAATTCAAAGTGCTTTACATAAAACATTAAAAGCATCAAGATACAATTTAAGACAGTTGATTAAAACAATTTAAAACAGTTGATTAAAATAAAAAAAAAAAAATAGATATAATATAAAATAAAAATAAGAAATTAAAATTAAGAATTAACTTTGAAATTAAAACAAAGAACAAGTTACAGTACAGTGCAGAGTAATTAAGAATGATATTAGCAGTAGGCAGCATTGAACAGAAAAGTCTTCAACTGTGATTTAAAAGCAGTGAGAGTTGCGGCAGACCTGCAGGTCTCTGGGAGTTTGTTCCAGATCTGTGGGGCATAGAAACTGAACGCTGCTTCTCCATGTTTAGTTCTGACTCTAGGAACAGAGAGCAGACCTGATCCAGATGATCTAAGAGGTCTGGATGGTTCATAAGGGATCAGCAGATCTGCAATATACCTAGGCCCTAGACCATTCAGGGCTTTATAAACCAGTAAGAGTATTTTAAAGTGAATTCTTTGGCAGACAGGAAGCCAGTGCAAGGACCTTAGAACTGGACTGATGTGGTCTACTTTTTTAGTCCTAGTCAGGACTCGAGCGGCAGCATTTTGAATCAGCTGCAGCTGTCTGATTGACTTTTTAGAGAAGCCTGTAAAGACCCCGTTGCAGTAGTCTAGTCTACTGAAGATAAAAGCATGGACAAGCTTTTCCAAATCTTGCTGAGACATCAGGCCTTTAATCCTTGATATATTCTTCAGGTGGTAGTAGGCTGACTTTGTAACAGTTTTTATGTGACTATTGAAATTCAAGTCTGAGTCCATAACTACACCCAGATTTCTAGCTTGGTTTGTAGGCTTTAACATTGCTGATTGAAGATGAGCGCTGACTTTCAATCGTTCTGCCTTGGCTCCAAAAACAATTACCTCAGTTTTATCTTTGTTTAATTGGAGAAAGTTCTGGCACATCCAATCATTAATTTGTTCAATGCATTTACTCAGTGTTTGTATTGGATTATGATCTCCTGGTGATATACTGATGTAAATTTGTGTGTCATCTGCATAATTATGGTAACTTATTTTATTTTCTTTCATAATCTTAGCGAGTGGGAGCATGTAAATGTTGAATAGTAGAGGCCCCAGAATTGAACCTTGGGGGATCCCACAGCTTATGTCTATATGTTCAGATGTGTAGTTGCCTATAGACACAAAGTAGTCTCTGTCCTTTAAGTAGGATTCAACCCATTTTAGTGCTGTGCCAGTAAGTCCCACCCAGTTCTCCAGTCGGTGTAATAATATGTTGTGGTCAACCGTGTCAAATGCGGCACTGAGATCCAGTAATACTAAGACTGAAATTTTGCCATTGTCTGTGTTTATGCGGATGTCATTACAGACCTTAACTAGAGCAGTCTCAGTGCTGTGGTGGGGTCGGAAACCTGACTGGAAGTCATCAAAACAGTTGTTCAGTGTCATATAGTTAGTCAGCTGTCTAAAAACTGCTTTTTCAATTATTTTACTTAAGAACGGAAGGTTTGATATGGGCCTGTAGTTATTCATTACTGTATTGTCCAGATTATTCTTTTTTAGCAGTGGCTTGATGACTGCAGTTTTTAGGGCCTGTGGGAACACACCTGACACAAGTGACGTGTTTACAATGTGCAGGAGATCTGAGGTCATACAGGTAGAAACTTTTTTAAAAAAGCTTGTTGGCAGAATATCCAGACAGCAAGAGGAGGATTTGAGATGTTGTATAATGTCCTCCAGATTTTTATGGTTGATTGGATTAAATTTTGTCATGCCATCACAACTGATTTTGAGTTCACACTGGGACGACACATATCCTGTACCTGGCATGGAGGAGGTGACTGCTTGTCTAATTTTGAAAATTTTTTCAGTGAAGAAGGAGGCAAACTCATTGCAGGCTCTGGTGGATACAAGTTCAGGGGCTACTGACACAGGGGGGTTTGTTAGCCTATCGACAGTAGCAAACAGAGTACGTGAATTATTTTTGTTTTTGGAGATAATATCAGAGAAAAAGGACTGCCTTGCTTTTCTCAATTCAAGATTATAAAGCCTAAGTTTCTCTTTATAGATGTCATAATGCACCTGAAGATTAGTTTTTCGCCACCTGCGTTCAGCTTTCCGGCATTCTCTTTTACCGAATAAAATATTCCTTTTAACCATATGGGACCATTAAATGTAAAATCTGTGTTTTGACTTATTTAAAGTTTTCGTTTCTAACAAGAAGTTTATTCACTTAAATTTCAGGAGATCTCCAGGTCTTGAAATTTTCATTTCCTACAAAATAAAATGCAAAGAATGTTTATAAAACGCTCAAGAGGAACTAGTTTTCCCAGACCATCAGTGTTTTAATGTAAAGGTTGATTAATTAATGCTTTGTCTTTGGTTATCCATCCATCCATTTTCTATATTCAGGTGTAGGCCACAACAATGAAATTTATTGTATCATTAGAAATTATTCTTGTATATTGCTTGGAAGTAGTTAAAATGTAATATAATGAATGAATCTTGGTCGTTATGCATCACACTTTCAATTTTGTCCGGTGTAATCATGAAACAGGAGTTAAACATGTATTTTAATTACTTTTATTTTTACTAACTTTATTTATTCTATGTTTAAAAAATGGTTCTCTGCAGAAACCCTGCATGCAATTAAACACTGCCATCTCCTGGCCTTTAGAGGAATTGCACTTATATTCATCCTTCATTGACTGTAATGCTGTTTTCTGCCTTCTCGTGCATTACTACTCATGTTTGTGTTTTACTGCCAGGGCCTCTGAGTCCTGTGATGCGTGCAGCATTAGAGAAGGTTTGTTCAACGCTGTTGGAGAAGCAGGAGGAACTGAACTCCCTGGACCGCGCTGCCGGGGACGGAGATTGTGGGAACACACACGCGCAGGCTGCTCGAGGTAGGAGACAAAATCAAATATTAACACGCTTCAAATGACAAAAATAAAACAGGCATAATAAGTGGCTTTTTTTTAATATACTCAGCCATTGAGGAGTGGCTCCAGCATCATGTGGTCCCTGGTTGCCCCGGGCAACTGCTTTCAGTCCTTGCTGGATTGGTGCAGGAGAAGATGGGCGGGTCTTCGGGCGCTGTAAGTGTTTTCGCTTTAAATCGATACGGATTGACAGCGTACAAACACGTGACTTTATGTGTCTCAGTTGTATAGTCTGTTCCTGACCGCAGCGGCTGGTCATGTGACCGAGGCGAGGAGCCAAGCTGCAGACTGGGCCAACGCAATGCATGCTGGGACACAGGCCATGAGAAGGTGTGGGACTGGAGAGAACTGTAACATCATTGTGGTCATTACCAAAAGTGTCTGTGTTCCTTTTATGGGCCTTTTAACCACACTACATGACCTTCATCAGCAGATGGAGATTAACCTGTTTGCTGTGGACTTGTAGATGTTTACATTTTCCACTTATCTATTATGTTGGCTTTAAAAGCTGAAGGTCAACCTTCATTTTTGACCTCGGAAACAGCAGCCCACGAAACAATCTCACCACATTGACTATTTCGTAGCAGTTCCAGGACGTTCGATTATATTTCATACATGAACAAATAGTGGCAAAAGAAATGTGTAACATCCCTGTAAGTAGCATATAAATGATCAACAGAAACTAACATGTCAAAATCTGACAATTTGTATTTAGATTTTCCATTCCTCCGGTCATTTTAGCATTTCTTTTTCCCCATCTTTGGATTAGTTTTTTCTTATTTTTATTTATATTATAATGCACATACTTTGTATACACATAGGCCTTTATCTCTTGTTGTGGCAAGCGAATTTCCCAGTTGTAGGATTAATAGAGTATAATGTAATTTAATATATCAGTATAAATACATTAAACAGGAGGCTGTATATATAAAACGGGTTAATTCAGCATCATTTCTTTAGCACTATATTATTTTAATGATGTTTGTCAGAATCAAATTCAATGCAAATTCAATGCAGTCTGCCTTCTTACACTGATTGTGGCGCAGCGCCACAGAATGAAAACCAAGTGCCACAATTTTTGCCCCCCCATGCTTTTGAATAGCTCAAACATGGACTTATTGGCTTACATAAAACTGACTTCTTTTGTATTTAAAACAAGGCATGTGAGGAAGCTGCCTTATTGCATTAGCACATTTTGTCCCACCAGCATTCATGCTAAACTTAATCATAGCTTACCTTTAAGTCCCACTACTGTTGTGACATCACAACCATTTCCTACATGGCTTGTGTACCATGAGTAAAAATTAGTGTCTTTTTGTTTCTTATCACTGTAAATTGTATATGTTTTAGGAGTTATTCATTCTACGTTGGTTCTGTACATACAGAATAAATTAAATAATAAATAAATCTAAATGCTCTGTTACTGTTTTCCAGATATGGTGGCGCTGACCCCGGCGACAGAACAATGGTGAGAAAGACACTTTTTAATTAATACCAGTTCAGACAGGCTGATTGCTGGGCCCCTGGAAACTGTCGTGGAATTGATATCAACAGATCTTTTTTATAGATAACGGATTTTCTACATAGTGAAACATTTCTCCTGTTTGAAATATTTATTCTTTGTATATCTCTTTGTTCTCTTCTGCTCCAGTTGGACGCTTTGTGTCCTGCAGTGGATGAGCTGATGAAAGTGAACACAGCGCCACTCAGTGGACAGATGGCAGTACTGCAGGCGGCTGTACAGGTACAGATGGGCTGCAGAATAATACAACACAGACCTGCTCCAAATAATAGGAGAATAAGCTTTTATATAGGTAGAATGATTATAAATAATATAATATATATGAAACAGACATTAGGCTTTCTTAACAATGGAATTGTTTTGTAAGCTTTTGTTAAACACTAGAGTATATATAGATATATATAATTCATATTTTACTAAAAGTATTTTTAGTTTTCCACATGAATTTCAGTTCTGTTCCGTACCTTAGAAGCCGTCTTTTTTTCCCCTCCTCCCCCAGAAAGCAGCCGCGGGGGCGGAGTCAACCCGTGACCTCACTGCGAGGGCGGGGCGAGCCAGCTACATCGCTGCCGAGCGGGTCACCCAGCCTGACCCCGGCGCCGTGGCTGTGGCCGCCATCTTGAAGGCCGTGCTGGAAGTGCTGGAGGGGCAGAAGTGAATTTTAGGAGTCGGCGACCAGAATCTGAACCGTATTATCACAGAGTAATGATTCAGTTTCCACCAGAAACACTGTGAACACAATATATGTGATTTTTGCAATTTGATTAAGACTCAACAGTATTAGGAGTTAAATCATCACTTGAACATTCCTGGTTACTATTAATGATTAAGACAGAGACTGTCGATTGATACAAAAATAATTATATAATAATAGATAATAAAATATTTTATTAAATTAAATGTATAATAAAATACTAATACAGAAATGAGCATCCTTCAAATATGGGGAACAAAAAGAAGAAGAAAGGTTGTTGTGAGTCACACATGAAGACACACACACACACACACACACAGTTATTTCAAATTACTCTCAACCACAAAGACCCTAGAGTATTAATAACCTATGTCTTCACTGTTATTACATACGGGTTCATACAACTCACTATAGAATAGATTCTTTTTTGGGTGAATTTTTTTGAGAAGCACATTTCATTTGAGTTTACTCACTAACATAAATAATATATTCTGGTTAATTCTGTATTTTTGAAATAAAAATGTCTTTTTTTTCTCAAAATGTACAATAAGTTAAAATTGTACACACATTAAAAGCACTTTAATGATAATGGTGTTAATTCTGGTTAATAAAATACAGGTTTCACTGCATTTTTCTTTCTCTCACACACTCGTTCCATCAACTTCCTGACACGCATTATGCACTTTAGACTTTGAACACGCCTACACACACAACCACACACACTCTTATGAGAAAGCTGCTTCCCGTTTTGGCAAGACGGCTGTCAGACTGCAGCAAAGGTATTTGTTATCTTCTTGTAATGTGTGTGTTTGTCCTCTAAATGATAAATCCTAAATATTTAGCGCTTTAATTTTTGAAAGACTGTTGAGTCTCAGCATGTGTTTGTGTAGAAGTGAAGGTAGAAACTGCAGCCACCAAAAAACCCAACCAGCTCTCAAACATACCAGACGCTTGTAGTAACTGTAGAAATGTTCTCATGTTCCATCGGACGTGACCGATTCAATAATAGACAGATTTCTGACACCTGAGATATAAAACTCAAAACATCCACCACTGGATTCATGCTGCCACCTGCTGTTTCAATATCTGTGAAAAAGACCAAAGAAAATCCTTTTGATGGAACCTTTTCATGATCACATCAAAATGAGTTAATTAAAAGAATGAACGTTTTTAAGTAGTTGTGATATGTGATGTGTGTATGATCAATATTTAAACATTTCTTCAAAAACATGGGTTGAGCTGTTTTTTATGGTATTTTCTCTATGTTGACAGTCAAAAAAAAAAAAAAAAAAAAAAATTGAGACTCAGGCCTTGATTTTGTCTGATGCTGTGTCCTGACCCTCATGTTTTCATTATCAAGTCACCTCCATATTATATTCGCTATCAAGCACAGTCACAGAATCCATTAAAAACTGTGGCTAGGCTGTTGGATTTGTGTGCGATAACGCTACTGAATATAGAAAAATAATAACATGTTACATGCTAAATATGTGCAGCTTTACGATCAGAAAAAAGTCTGAAGAAGTGACAAAAAAATCCAAATCCCAAATATTTCAATCTCAAATCTGACAATGAGCGAATCTCAGTATTAAGACTTTGATTAAAGTCGTTGTTTCAGCTCGGGTTTGGTCCATTGTGGCCTTTTGGGTCACAAGATTGCGTTTTTTGACCCCCATGAAAGAGATGTGAGGCTACACCTTGTGGTTAGAGGAACACGATGTAGTCAGAGGTTTGATCCCTAAACGAGCTGATCATCTTTTATTCCCTAATTCCGTTCTGTCATATTTTAACTTTAAAGGGGGAATTCTGGTTCTTAACTCAAATCAACAGTCAGATTTCAAGGATTTGTGGAGTACTGCTGCTGAAAAGAAAAAGAAAGTTGCTTAGAGGTTTTACTGATGACGTCATATGTAGCTCACCTGGTACATGAGGCCGAGTCCTGACTTACATGATATCATCACCTCTCACAACAGCCAATAGAAAATCCTCAAAGAAAAACAAAAAACAGCATGACATTCATTTCTGTGCAGGCGAGTTAATCAGGTGAGGTCCGGGAAGAAGACTGCATGGAATGAAAAAGATCTGGTTCTGCTGCACTGACTTTGAGCTTTATATACTATAAGAGGTGATTTGAAATAAATGTATAATTGAGCTTAAAAAAATGTTACCAGCCATTACACATACCATATTGTGGTGTTTTCGACCCAGTTGTTCAAACAGGAAACGGCTGCTTTCGTCTTATTACTCAGCCACCTGTTAACTCAGAAAAATAACAAGAAAGGAGCCGATTACCACGTTGATAATAAACCCTCAAAGCCAGGAAACTGCTCATCTAGAGCAGATCTGTCAGGTCTGATGTTCATATTCATCTACCGTCCTCTTCTTTTTTCTAGATTATCTAATGCCGTGCCAGAAAGGAATGTGCATGTGCACAGTTTCACCTCAGTTGTTGCAGCTTGCGTAATAATAATCTATTAATACTAATAGATAATAATAAGATGTTGTGTGCTTACGTCTCAGATGGAGTTTGCCTGCAGTCATGTTGTTTGTAACGTGAGATCCGATGGAGCAGGTGGGTAAATAATGTCTGATCCATCTTATGTAGGATTAATTATATTCATTTTTTTATTCAAATTACAGTACTTGTTCCTATTTTCTGATGGCATGTGTTGATAATGATAATGACAGAATTAGTTGAATCCCCTTATTTAACATCTCATATACAAAAATCAGACCCATTCGTTAATAGTTGTCATACATTAAAAAGGTGTCAATTTAATATATTGTAACTTACTGTACTAGATCTTAAGTTTCATAAATGGACCTGAAAGAAATGACTGTCATCATCCACAGGGTTTTCTCTAATCGATCAAATGTATGACAACAAAAGGGCTGTTACAGAAGGTAATTCTCTCACACACACACACACACACACACACACACACACACACACACTGTACAGTATGTGCAGAATTCGTAAAGGTCATGTCATGTCTATGCTGTTGTTTTTTAGTCTGAAGGGTTCATCACATTCTCAGGAGTATTACAATGAAATAACAGGAAAGCATATTAAGTAGTAGCGTGTGTGTGTGTGTGTGTGTGTGTGTGTGTGTGTGTGTGTGTGTGTGTGTGTGTGTGGAGAGGCGTGCTTGCAAGTGCAACAGACGGTGGCACAGAGCAGCACAGTGAATGTTTGCAGATGTAAAGATAGAAATCCAAGAAGGGAAAGTCCACTCACGGAAAAGGTTGACAGACAAACAGAAAAGCTGTGAAATTAATGCATATAAAAAACAAAGAATAAATAATCCTCTGGTTGTTGTATAATAGCTGTTGTGTTATTTCTCATCCCGGGTCCAAGTGGTTAAAAGAGAGTTTTTATTCCATGACGATAGAAACCTAGATCAGTTCGAGCCTGTTTCATTAATCATATTTGTTTTGTAAAACACCCTCATGGAATATGAATTACATGCACAGTATAAATCTTACTAACTGTCACAGTGGACTGTTTTTACAGTTTGCAACCTACGCAAGAAATAAACATGTGAATTTCGTTTCACACTGGCAGGAAATAGTGTCGGTGTATTAAATGCGCTGGGTAACTTTTATAGGATAGTGATATTACCGTTAACAATGCTGCCAAAAATGCAGTGCATTACTATAAATTGAAGACAAACTAGAACTCTAAGCCTTTAAGTTCTTAATGTTCTCTTCCTTCATGAGTGGGACAATCGCATATAAAGCCTATTAGCCTTAAAGTCTATGTCTTGTCATGTTAAATCTAAATGTTACTCATACAGCTTTTCTTTCAACTGACATGATAGTAGACAACTTAGACAAAAGGTTTTAAGCAAATAATTAAAGTTTCTTACTTCCTGTCATATGATGTCATCGACTTATTTAGATTATTATGACTTCCACCCCTGACATGTATATATGTATTTATTCATTCAAGTCTCTAGAATAACCCCCCAAATGTGATAAATGGGATAAATTCTTGTTTATGGGCAGATTTGCCCGAGCATCAACTATAAAAGCTATTAAAATGCTATTTTCTGCAAAGAAAATACTACGAAATGGAAAATAGTGGCAACAGTTTTTACTTTCGCTTTTAAAGAATGAAATATTTGAACATCTCTGTCACATGAGACCATGTTGACATCCTGGTAAATAGGTGTGAGTTATTTATTTGCTTTTTTTTGGCTTTGTGTTGACATTTTGACTTGCTGAAATGTAGCCTAAGGGAAAACGTCAAATGAAACGGAACTTAAGTATAAAATACTGAGGTCATGACCTCTGTGTCCTCAATGGTAACTATGGTAGTCTTCAGAATTTCAGGTGCTTTTCTTGGTAATCTAGTGAGGAAACATCCCTTTCAGTGTTTATAAAGACACCAGGCTGTTGTTTTAAGACCCACCAGAAGAACTTAAAGAGTCCCAATTTTTTTATTGATGTTAAAACACGCGTTATCTTTCTCTCTGAAGTTCCTCCACCGCTGCCGCCTCGTCGTACTCTGAGGAAATCTCGGCCAAATTCTCTGCCTCTTCCCCCTTTTCCCTCTTCCCTGTGTCCACCTGCGAATCTCTCCCTCCCTCCTCCTGTCCCACCCAGAGGTGAGTTTTGCTCTCTCATTCTCACTCTTAATCACAAAATGTTCCAATATGATATTTCCAGGTCACGTTACTAGTTGCTTTACTGTGCTCCTTCAGTTGACAAGCCAGGAGGAGAAAGCAGACTGAAAGCCAACGTTAATGTGGTCTCACTGAGTATTGGAAAGCTGGTGGACATCAGAGAAGGTCAGCTGCACAAACACATCTGTTTCATACCTTTTCTTTTCTTAACCTCTAATAGTCTTTTTTTTCTACTTCACTAACCAGCATCTGGCACAGAGAACTTTCAGAAGCCAGTGAATTGTGGGAAATGTAGTGCCGCTGTGTCATGTCTGAGTTCAATACAGAGCAACGTGAGTGGTTATTTAACACATTTCTTTCCTTGTATTTTTCTCGAGATTATTACAACTTTTTCCTCCTCTAATGCGAGGTACGGTTAATTTTTTTTTTTTTTCAAATCAGGTGTGGGTGTGTGAGTTCTGTGGGTGTGAGAACCCTGTAGATGACGGCGTGAGGAGAGTGTGTGTTGGTCCACGTGTGGCCGTTCGCAGTGACGACCTCTACCTGCCGCACCAGAACGACGATGAATACCAGAACCTGGAGGACACACTCGTCGTGTTTTGTGTGGACATTTCTGGCAGCATGAGCGTCACTACAGAGGTTTGTGTGTATGTGTGTGTGTGTGTGTGTGTGTGACTTCTGCATGGATTATCCAACTTATCCATCTCCAAGTCATTTGTTCTGGGAAAATGACTGTGAGTGATATTTCAGGTTTGGTTATATACTTAACTAATTAATGAACTAACTACTAGCTATAACTGAAAGGAGTTGGGAGTCGCAAGTCACTTCCTAACATATTTGCTTCATTTCAGGTTACATCAAGCAGTGGATCTACATCATACACATCCAGACTGGAGGTGAGATTGTTGTTTGGTTTAGTGAACCAATGAATGAATTTAAATTTCTATGCACTTTTCTGCATTTTCTAACTATATCCCAAAAAGTCTCAGCCTGTCGGTCAAAAACAGGTGGCCCATATATGGGCAAAAACAGGCAAACACAAGTGAGGTCACCAAGGTAACTATGGACAAACCCACATGGAACCCATATGTGCAACCCAAACTTAGTCCTTATGGGCCCCACATGGACATTCTGGCTGGGTTTTAGCCTTAAAATCTCTGCTATATTTTCTGGTTGATGCGAAGTGCATTCTGGGATATGTGGCTGGCAGGAGTATGTCATCTGAGACGCAACATTGATGTTTTTCACAGGGTATCCAGGATGCCCTCCAGAGGGCGCTGTCATACCTGCTGCAGCAGTCCCCGTACAGGAGAGTGGCTTTGGTGACGTTCAACGATGAGGTAAGAGTACAAGTTTCTGCTTTTTGTTAAAGAGTGCCTGAGTACTTTCGTCTACCGGTTACCCCATGGTACACTATTTTGGAAAATTATGTATGGTGGTCAATGGTGAGAGACATCAACACTGCTCAATTCTAATAATCCTCTCGCCTCATCTTGTTTTTTTCCTCCCAGGTTGTGATATATGGAGATGGTACTTGTACTCCTCTCACACTCAGGGATTGGGCATTGGTTGACTACGACCATATATGGCAACAGGGTGTAACTTACCCTATCCCACACTGTATAGCTGAGGTTTACCACCAACTCATACAGAGAGTTAAAGAGTAAGGGTATTTCTGTTCTTTTTGTGGCAGGCTAAATGCTCCTTATACAGAACTGGAGTCTGGAAGTAGTTTTGTAATATTTCTGCCTGTCCAGACTCAGGGAACATGGTGCTACCTGTCTTGGTCCTGCAGCATTAGCCTCGGTTGCTATGGCGTCAAGATACCCCGGTTCAAAGGTGAGTATAGAAGCTCTCACATATAAATGCTTATTGTGATTTTCTGTTATTTTAATACCGGTATGATAGTGGATTTATATGTTCCAACATTGGCAAACAGAAAACACAGGGAACTATGGGTAACAGAGTTTCTGGTCTACTGTGTTGTGCAGGTGATTTTGTGTACCGACGGCAGAGCCAACATCGGACTTGGCGAGATGGAGCAATCGTCTTCTCAATCCTTCTCTCACCTTACACCATTTTTCTACAAACAGCTGGCTTCACAGGCTGTGGAGAGTGGGTGAGGACGACACACACACACACACACACACACACACACACACACACACACACACACACACACACACACACACACACACACACACACACACACACACACACACACACACACACACACATACACACAATTCAACCCGGATAATATAACATTTAAATAATACAGTCTAACTGTATGATGAACTCAGTGTATTGTGCAGTAGATTTTAGTTCTTATGTCGGGTTTTCATGTCTTCGGATTGGTTTTGACGATATAATAATAAACCAATAGACATTTCAGAATAAAGAATCTATAAAACAATGCAATAAATCTCTCTGTCAGGGTCATAGTATCAGTAATGACCTTTGAAGGAACAGACTGTCGGCTGGCTGAAGTTGGGAGACTGGCAGACACTACTGGAGGACAGGTGAGACGCAGATTTTTTTTTTGCATTGAAATGATATATATCAAAATCTTTAGCCTCTGAATTCAATTTTTCAATGACTAACTTTAAATTTTACTTTCCAATGCTCACAAATACACACACACACACATAATTCTTTGTCCCTCTCCAGGTGAACATCGTCAACATTGGCACTGTGGCAACCGAGATACAGTCGGCCACTAAGGACAACGTCCTGGCAACAGGAGTCACGGCAACGCTGCTGGCTTCTGACGGAGTGTGAGTGGAAACGAACAGCAAAAACACAGTAGAGTGACATTTTCAAGTTATTTTGTATGTGAACATCCCAACAATGAGAATACAGACACTAAGGTCATCCATATAGCTGATTGACTGCTCCATGCTAACATTTGAGCACTTAAGCCTTCCCTATAAGAGCCCGTATGGAGTATATTCAGTTTAAATATGTCAAAATATGAATCCACTTTCTTCCTCTCTGTATCACATCCTTTATAGTGATTTTATATATTTTTTTCTGCTTTCCCTGCAGGTATTTTCCCTATGTGGAGGAGAATAAACACAAGCTGGTGATAGAAATTGGGAATGTGACTGAAGGGCTGGAGATCACTTTCCAGTTTGCTGTCAAGCCAGATTTTAATGAGGGTAAGACTGGTGTCACAAACCAAGGTTCTTGTTAGAGCATAACATGGTGGGGACTCTCACCTGGCTAGCAAAATATATTGTGACGCTGGGGACATTTGTCTTCCTTATATAAAATCATAGATGCAACAGAACTTTTTTAAACACAATCATTTCATCAAGCACTCAAAAACACCTCTTCAAACTTGGTTTCATATACCAACTTTCTCTTGGGGTTCTTAGAAAAGCACTATAATTCCAATGTATAATTATTATTATGAATACAAACCTTACCTCTAAAAAAAATTATACTTCATGTGGTTATTAGAACTTTTGGAAATACACAGACACTTATTGTGTGTTTGTCAGTTTTTCTCCAGAGGAACATACTTCCATTCCAACTCCAGCTGGTCTTCAAGACCAGAGACCAACAAAAAATCACACGTATCATCACTGAACAACGACCAGTCACCACCCGCAGGTAGCGCACCGTAGATAATTTACTTCCATAGAATCCTATTCTGGTGCCGGTACTTCACTTGTCTTTTTCCCCCCTCGTCTATGTGAAGTCGGATTTGGGCCGGTAGCCTCAACATGGCAGTACTTGGCGTTCACTCTGCCCAACTTTGCGCTAGTTTAACCATGGACGGCCGTGTGCAGGAAGCTCAGAGGCAACTGAAAGCACAGCAAGACCTGCTCAAACAAATAAGGTAGGGCACCCAGAGCACATTGATACACGTAGAATAAAGCCGGTTGTTCCTGTTATGATCTCCCAGCTATTTCTCAATGACACAACCTTCTGGATATGTTCTCTGAGTTATAAAAACTATAAATATATTGTTTCCATTTATTACATAGAATAACAAACTATATAAGAGTGGAACTCATACTGAATTCTGTACATGTGTGTAATGGCACTGAAATAGTATGTGGATGTATGAGTTTAATATCACATTGGAGACTAATCCACATTATGAGGACTATGATTCAGTTTTTTTATCTATAACAAATTGTAGTGATAGGGTTACGATTAGGTATGTAGTAGTCGTTCTGATGTTAAAAGTGTGTGTGTGCGTGTGTGTGCATGTGTGTGTGGTGTTGTTGGTAATGCACTTCCCTTTTCCTCCCTGTAGTAAGCAGAGGCCAATCCAAAAGGAAGAGAGTATTTATGGCAACTGGATGGATACTATGACAACAATATGTGATGACATCACCACAGAATCCTGGGTAAACATATGCTTAATTTCAGCCGTAGAAAGTAGCTATGTGCATTAATTCAACTACAATTTTGAGGTAGTTGTACTTCACTTGAGTGAGTATTTAAATGTTTTGTAACTTAGCACTCGTCCACAGTTCAGAGGTAGATATTTTACTTTATTTTCTGCTAAATTTATCTGGCAGATATAATTACTTTTAGATGAACATTGAAAATGCAAATTTGGTTTGTAAACCCAAAAGTTTAATTTGCAAAACAAAGAGTTTTATTTGCCGCTTTGCTGAATCACAAAAGATGTCAAAAATATTTGTAAAGAAAGAAAGATTTGCAAAAAGAAAGATGTAAGTCTTCTTGTCCCTGATCTGAAAACCCAGGCTGATGGGGCACACATATTTCCAGAATCATCCCACACACACTGATTTTGCATCTCTGTTGCTCTGCAGGTTCTCTCTGATGAAGCAGCTCAAGTGGTGTATCAGATGAAGAGGGCAAGTAGCTGCGCCAACATTAAAAGCAGCACAATTGAGAGTGAGAAGAAAAAAACAAAGAAGAAAAGGGCACTCGTGGAAGGAATGTGAAAAAAAGTACAACTTGATATCATATTTGGCCATGTTGGCCAACAACACTTAAAGATAGTTTTTTGAGGATAGAACTAAGACTTAAAGGTTATAATGGCAAAGAAGTAATGATAATCCACTTTAATGGAAAAAGGGAGGTGGAGGACTAGTGAACATTAGAGCCCCTGTCCAGGATGGAGACATAAATAAAAGAATCCATAAATCAAGAATAATATGGCCCCAAAGGAATAACTCCTAAATGAACACCTCAGACAATTGAAACCTGATGGGCGTGAGAAGGAAGAAGAGTAGAAAACATGGAGGGACAAGCCCCTACATGGCATGTGTCATTGTTGGATGGAGGAAGTGGCTGGTATCAAGAAGACCTACTAGAAAATGCTCAGTGGCACTAATCATGGCAGCGCAAGAACAGGCCCTAAGAAAAAGAGGCATAGAGGCCAAGTTTTACCAGAGTAGATCATATCCAAGATGCAGGTAGTGCAAAGATGCCCCAGAGATGGTCCAGTTGATAAAGCAGCAAGAGTGTAAAGCACACTCTGGGACCACAAACATGGAGAGGCACAACCAAGTGGCTGGGATAGTGTACAGTAACATCTATACCCAGTATGGATAAGAAGTACCCAAATTCCATGGGGCATACCAATGAAGGTGTTTGAGAACAACAAGGTGCTGTGGGACTGGAGCTTCTAGACAAGAAACTTCTAGATGTAAGCTACTGGCGATAGGGGTAGATGGTGGTACCAGCTGACAGCAGCATCAGGAAGAAGGAACACGAAAAGATGGACAAGTACCAAGGGTTGAAAGAAGAGCTGGAACAAATGGGGATGGTCAAAGCTGACTTGGTCCCCCACCTGGGGCAGTGACCTCCAAACTGGGAGAGTGGCTCCAGCAGATTCCTGGAACAACATCTGATGTCTCAGTTCAACAGATTGTTGTCCTGGGAAGACTAAGATAATGAAGAACACTGAAGCTCCAAGACCTCTGGTAGAAGCCCAGAGCTTGGACAGACAACAAAAAGATAAGATAGGGGATTGCATACTGCTTGATTTGGTTATGATACTGGTCCCACAGCATGTTTTTTTTCTTTTTTGTGTGTTTTTTTCATCAACAAAGACGTGTCATTTTCATCAACTCGTGTCCATTTTCTCTGCTGTTGAAAGACTGATTCGGAACGTAATGCTACTATGTGCAGATTAGTTTTTTTTGTGCGATGAGCAGCTCTTCTTCCTAGTTTTCATGTTCCTTAGTTCTGTTTAATACCTAAAAAATAATTTCTGCTCATAATTAAAAAAGGCCAATTGTGTTGATGATAAACAGCTTGTAGTGGTGACAAAGCTAAACGAATGACAACATTTGTAAAAAGGAGGTGACACAATTATGCAGCAGATGTGAGATGATATCCTGATGCAATAATAGCTCATCTTCTCTATTGAATTCTATTGCAACTATCAATGCACTTCTGCAAACACATGAAACACAATCCAACATGTATGTGTCTGTGCATGGTTTCTTGTCCCATAACTCCCTATTTCCACATCTAGTATGAAACATCCAGGGATGTTGGCCAGTTTGCCCTGACCCTGTCTTTGCAGGATTAGACATTTGTTGATCAAGGTTCTAACAACAAGTCTATCAAACCAGTATCTCTGACACCTTAGGGTCATCAAGTCCCCTTCCCACTCAGTATTCAGCATGCAGAGTTAAGTTAGGCTATGGTTATAGCTCGTTTAGGCCATTTCCTTGTCCCAGTATATATGCATGGGTGAAATCATGTTGCCTCCACTATGATCGGTGCTGATATGCACTATTTTAGCTGGTTAGTACAGGTTGACCTTTTACATCACAGATCATGACAAAAGTTGGACTGGTGACTGGTGAGCTAGCAAGTTAGCATCCTGTCTCTTCATCATCAATCCAATTTTTTTTTTTTTTTGCTTTAGATTTCACCATTTCAGCAGTTAGCAGGTTACAAGGCTTCTTCTGGTTTGAGTTATTCAGTTTACCTACTCTCTCGACTTTTCTGGGTGCGTTAGTCTGAACTTTATAACTTTGATTTTAGCAGAGCTAACACATTTACTTGTACTTTAGAATCTTGTATTTTAGAACACAATAATTAGATAATTAGATGTCCTGTAAATGTACTAAAAGTATATGTACTCTTGACCTTGGTCTTTTAAAACTTGCCAAAGATCAAACCAACAACACCAAAACTAGAGCAATCTCCTTGAGCACTTAGACATACATGCATGCAGACAACATAGTGCATACCGCTTGATTTTGTTATGATACTGTTCCACAACATGAGATTTTTTCCTATTAAAAATGTTTTATCTACAAAAATAGCAAAACTGTTAAGTGTTTCCAAGAGAACAAAGCTTTTCTAGTCCCTTTCTCTGCTGCTGAAACACTGATTCCTGAACATTGTGTTATAATGTGCAGATTTGTTTTTGATGGACTTAGCAGTACTGAAACAACAATGACTAAAGGCTATAATGAAAGCACAAAGTTACACTAACACTAAGTTTACACCTTCTCTGCTGTCTGTTTTGCAGTTAAGTAAAATTGATAGCCCTTTGTGTTGAATACTCAAAGAATAATTTATATTCATAGTTGGAAAAAAGGTAGTTTTCTTGATGATAATCAGCTCGTAGGCCTTAAAGAGTGACAAAGCATCAAATTAAATCCTCTTTTTGTAGAGAGAAGATTACACAGGTCAAATGATGCAGCAGATGTGAAATAATAATATGATGTAGTAATACCTCAACTTCTCTATTGCATATCAAATTAATGAACCCAAAACGTCAGAACATTTTCCTAACAGCCACACAGACTAATCCTCAATAACAGCTGCCTGATTCAAAACCTGATTCACATACTCACAATTGCACATATTTGTATATATGGGTTCTAAGCACTTGCAAATACATATACATATAGTATAATCCACATGTTATGCTATTAAAATGGGATGGGACTGTATTTATTACTATCTATGTAACATTTAGCTACTTATTTAGTTAAAGATTAAGCTATAAACTGACATTTTTAAAATAATTGTTTATATTAAATGTTATTTGTTCCTATGTGACCTGCTCTCAGACAGTAAGTGAAATTCCACACATCACAACATTAATCAAATGATGAGGCTCTTATAGATGCTGTTACATCGAAAAGTGTCCAGCTGAATGACATTTAGACAAAGCAGAGGCTGAGAGGAAGACGGCTGCTTCATGAAATGAATTCAGGTGAGGAAAATATCACTCGGCTCTTTAACTCCATCAACTCTTTAACGTCCAGAGAGTAAGAAGAGGAGGCAAAAGGATGTTAATGGGTTTTGTTGTCTCTGTTGACATCACAATTCATAGTGTTTGGAGGTGCTCCATAATGGAGTGAGTTCAATAGGTCACACAAATGTCTTTATGCACCTGTGACCCTACAAAGGTGAACATGGCTCTGAAGAAGAAAGGATGGAGAAGGACAAGAGGAGAAGGAAGATTCAAGATCATATTATTCAGGATGTCTCAATATGTTTATGAGCACTCAGTTCCCTTTTTGTGAGTGGTTTCAACATAATTATCTCCATATAAGAGCTGATCTTTGTCTTGTCCAGCGTCTTCACCTGGAGAGACTGAAGCTACAGACTGAGGAGAGCAGATCATTCAGCAGCAGGTTTGTTATGAACTCTGAACTCTACCAGGAATCTGCTCCATAGACAAGTATTAATGAAATATTTGTTTCTCTTTATCAAAGGCTAGTATCTTCGCCTGCACCATGAAGATACTGATTGCCTTGGGACTTATTGGTGTCATCATGGCTCTGACTGCTGGTGGGTGATCTTTATAGAAAGTGTTCATTAAAGATGAAATGTCTACGATCCCATCAATAACTGGTATATCAAATTTTCTAGCTCTTCCAGAAGCAAGCAAAGAAGATGACCAAATAGGTAAGTAGCCTTAAGATATTTAATTCAAATATATCACATATGCACAGTTTCATAATTATCATAAATTAGAATTGTATTAATTATAACATATGTTCTATTTTTAAATCTAAATTTGGCCTATGGAATAAGAACAACTTAAATACATAAAAATATAAACTTAAATATAATATTCAAGTTTTTTTAAACTTAGATTTTTAGATTTGTGACCAGTGAACAATAAAACTGCTAAGTTAAGTCATTTTGTTATGTAATTTCATGTTATTGTACTGTGTCCTGTTGTGTTATTTGATGTTATAGCATTTTCTATTATGCCATCAAAATTAGATTTTATATCAGGATATGAAAG
This sequence comes from Lepturacanthus savala, assembly GCA_030544235.1. Classification (NCBI taxonomy): domain Eukaryota; kingdom Metazoa; phylum Chordata; class Actinopteri; order Scombriformes; family Trichiuridae; genus Lepturacanthus; species Lepturacanthus savala. The sequence continues at coordinate 18,719,342 of CM060483.1, forward strand.
TTGAATCAACAGACACTATTTTAAAATCTCCTCAGCAAAGACCAAGCTGGCTAAGACATCGGGGAAACTGCAAGATCAAGGGCTTTCCAATCAAGCTGAGGTAATAATTTAAATTTTTAATCCATATGCTTGCTATGTGATGCACTAAAGATGCCTACGCACCATAACAAAAAAAAAGTATTCAACGCTCGGATAGGAATTGTAGATTGAAGTCAAGTGCAGAGAGAAAACATGCAGATGCACAACAGCAACACAACATTCACTATCCAAACTCCTTTGTAAAGATAAAGAGATCTAAGATATTTGTGTTACATGGCTGAAAATGTTTCGACAGTTACTTGCAACTACTATATATGATGGAGCAGGATTATTATGGTATTATTTTGATATTTGTTATTGATTGATTGATTGTATAGAGAAGGAGGTGGAAGCGGGGACTATCTTGTTCCTATAGTTGGAGACTGTACGGAAGACGCTGTTACCGCTACATTCCAGGGCGAAGGATTTCAGCTAAACCTAAGGTAATAATGTTAACTTAGATTCTATATGCCTGCTACATGATCCCCAAGAAGGCAACACACTAACTATTACAATCAAACAACTGTTTTAATAATAACAACTGATTGATTGTATAGAGATGGTGGTGGTGGTGGAAGTGGAAACCGTCTGTGGTGTTTCATGAAAATTATGATTAATTAATGATTGTATAGAGATGGAGGTGGTGGCGGAATCGGAAACATTCTTGTTCCCCTGGTTGGAGACTGTACGGAGGACGTTGTTACCGCTACATTCCAGGGCGAAGGATTTCAGCTAAACCTAAGGTAATAATGTTAACTTAGATTCTATATGCCTGCTACATGATCCCCAAGAAGGCAACACACTAACTATTACAATCAAACAACTGTTTTAATAATAACAACTGATTGATTGTATAGAGATGGTGGTGGTGGTGGAAGTGGAAACCGTCTGTGGTGTTTCATGAAAATTATGATTAATTAATGATTGTATAGAGATGGAGGTGGTGGCGGAATCGGAAACATTCTTGTTCCCCTGGTTGGAGACTGTACGGAGGACGCTGTTACCGCTACATTCCAGGGCGAAGGATTTCAGCTAAACCTAAGGTAATAATGTTAACTTAGATTCTATATGCCTGCTACATGATCCCCAAGAAGGCAACACACTAACTATTACAATCAAACAACTGTTTTAATAATAACAACTGATTGATTGTATAGAGATGGTGGTGGTGGTGGAAGTGGAAACCGTCTGTGGTGTTTCATGAAAATTATGATTAATTAATGATTGTATAGAGATGGAGGTGGTGGTGGAATCGGAAACATTCTTGTTCCCCTGGTTGGAGACTGTACGGAGGACGTTGTTACCGCTACATTCCAGGGCGAAGGATTTCAGCTAAACCTAAGGTAATAATGTTAACTTAGATTCTATATGCCTGCTACATGATCCCCAAGAAGGCAACACACTAACTATTACAATCAAACAACTGTTTTAATAATAACAACTGATTGATTGTATAGAGATGGTGGTGGTGGTGGAAGTGGAAACCGTCTGTGGTGTTTCATGAAAATTATGATTAATTAATGATTGTATAGAGATGGAGGTGGTGGCGGAATCGGAAACATTCTTGTTCCCCTGGTTGGAGACTGTACGGAGGACGCTGTTACCGCTACATTCCAGGGCGAAGGATTTCAGCTAAACCTAAGGTAATAATGTTAACTTAGATTCTATATGCCTGCTACATGATCCCCAAGAAGGCAACACACTAACTATTACAATCAAACAACTGTTTTAATAATAACAACTGATTGATTGTATAGAGATAGTGGTGGTGGTGGTGGAAACCGTCTGTGGTGTTTCATGAAAATTATGATTAATTAATGATTGTATAGAGATGGAGGTGGTGGTGGAATCGGAAACATTCTTGTTCCCCTGGTTGGAGACTGTACGGAGGACGCTGTTACCGCTACATTCCAGGGCGAAGGATTTCAGCTAAACCTAAGGTAATAATGTTAACTTAGATTCTATATGCCTGCTACATGATCCCCAAGAAGGCAACACACTAACTATTACAATCAAAAAACTGTTTTAATAATAACAACTGATTGATTGTATAGAGATGGTGGTGGTGGTGGAAGTGGGAACCGTCTGTGGTGTTTCATGAAAATTATGATTAATTAATGATTGTATAGAGATGGAGGTGGTGGTGGAATCGGAAACATTCTTGTTCCCCTGGTTGGAAACTGTACGGAGGACGCTGTTACCGCTACATTCCAGGGCGAAGGATTTCAGCTAAACCTAAGGTAATAATGTTAACTTCGATTCTATATGCCTGCTACATGATCCCCAAGAAGGCAACACACTAACTATTACAATCAAACAACTGTTTTAATAATAACAACTGATTGATTGTATAGAGATGGTGGTGGTGGTGGAAGTGGAAACCGTCTGTGGTGTTTCATGAAAATTATGATTAATTAATGATTGTATAGAGATGGAGGTGGTGGCGGAATCGGAAACATTCTTGTTCCCCTGGTTGGAGACTGTACGGAGGACGCTGTTACCGCTACATTCCAGGGCGAAGGATTTCAGCTAAACCTAAGGTAATAATGTTAACTTAGATTCTATATGCCTGCTACATGATCCCCAAGAAGGCAACACACTAACTATTACAATCAAACAACTGTTTTAATAATAACAACTGATTGATTGTATAGAGATGGTGGTGGTGGTGGAAACCTTCTGTGGTGTTTCATGAAAATTATGATTAATTAATGATTGTATAGAGATGGAGGTGGTGGTGGAATCGGAAACATTCTTGTTCCCCTGGTTGGAGACTGTACGGAGGACGTTGTTACCGCTACATTCCAGGGCGAAGGATTTCCACTAAACCTAAGGTAATAATGTTAACTTAGATTCTATATGCCTGCTACATGATCCCCAAGAAGGCAACACACTAACTATTACAATCAAACAACTGTTTTAATAATAACAACTGATTGATTGTATAGAGATAGTGGTGGTGGAAGTGGAAACCGTCTGTGGTGTTTCATGAAAATTATGATTAATTAATGATTGTATAGAGATGGAGGTGGTGGTGGAATCGGAAACATTCTTGTTCCCCTGGTTGGAGATTGTACGGAGGACGTTGTTACCGCTACATTCCAGGGCGAAGGATTTCAGCTAAACCTAAGGTAATAATGTTAACTTAGATTCTATATGCCTGCTACATGATCCCCAAGAAGGCAACACACTAACTATTACAATCAAACAACTGTTTTAATAATAACAACTGATTGATTGTATAGAGATGGTGGTGGTGGTGGAAACCTTCTGTGGTGTTTCATGAAAATTATGATTAATTAATGATTGTATAGAGATGGAGGTGGTGGTGGAATCGGAAACATTCTTGTTCCCCTGGTTGGAGACTGTACGGAGGACGTTGTTACCGCTACATTCCAGGGCGAAGGATTTCCACTAAACCTAAGGTAATAATGTTAACTTAGATTCTATATGCCTGCTACATGATCCCCAAGAAGGCAACACACTAACTATTACAATCAAACAACTGTTTTAATAATAACAACTGATTGATTGTATAGAGATAGTGGTGGTGGAAGTGGAAACCGTCTGTGGTGTTTCATGAAAATTATGATTAATTAATGATTGTATAGAGATGGAGGTGGTGGTGGAATCGGAAACATTCTTGTTCCCCTGGTTGGAGATTGTACGGAGGACGTTGTTACCGCTACATTCCAGGGCGAAGGATTTCAGCTAAACCTAAGGTAATAATGTTAACTTAGATTTCCAAAACTGGTCATACACAGTAGTTTAGTATTTCTTTTATTCTCTTTTTGCACACTCCCACCGTTACTCTCCCCTGTATGTTGAAAACCTTCCTTTTTGAGCTTCTCCAATCATTGTGTTGGATGGCAGTAGCTCTGCCAACAAGATGCATGTCTGTTAGATACTGCTGGTGTGGTTGGCAAAAACCTCATATATGGGTATGAGGGACACATATCTGTGATGCCTCACAGAAGGGATACGGAAGGGTTATTATCCTATTTGTTTTGTTGTGTGGAGCAATTGGTGTTTCATCCTGTTTAATGAAAATTATCATTGATTAATGATTGTATAGAGATGGAGGTGGTGGTGGAATCGGAAACATTCTTGTTCCCCTGGTTGGAGACTGTACAGAGGACGTTGCTTCCGGGACATTCCTGGGCGATGGACTCAGCCTCAAGCTAAGGTAATAATTTTAATTTCATTCTATATGCTGCTACATGATGCCCTAAAGATCCTACAAACTAACCATAACAATCACACAACTGTTTTGAGAAGTATAAAAGGATTCAGTACTATGATAGGAATGGTACATTAAAGTAAATGCAGGATGACAGGCAGACGCAGAGATCAACGATCAACTGTTGAAAATTCAGAACAAAGACTACACAGCTCACATCCTGACTATCAGGCAACACAGACATGGAACACAGTTATGATACAAAAATGAATTTATTCACATTTGGAATAGTACCATTAAGAGATGTTCTGTTGTTTGGTAACACTGCATTAAATGGGCCCTCAAACAGGTGTTCATTTGGCGGCACCAGGTGGTAATAACTTCCACCTGCATAGCTTTACAGTATGCTTAGCAGAGGTCTGTACGCTTAGAGTGCTTTCCTAATTATTTTTTTTATCATGTGAAACACTTGTTATGTTATGTTTCATGAAAATTATGATTTATTGTACAGAGATGGATGTGGAATTGGAAAACATATTGTTCCCGGGGCTGGAGACTGATTAGAGGACTCTGTTACCGCTACGTTGGAAGGCGATGGACTTGGATTCAACCTAAGGTAATAATGTTAAGTTTGATTTGATATTTGGGCTTTAGTCTTGACTGCTGGTGTAGCAGGAACTCCATATATGGGTGTAAGGGTTAGTATGGGAAAAAGCCGGCTGTCACAATATCTGTATGTGCATATGTGGGATGAGGAAGGGTTATCATCCTATTTATTTTATTGTGTGAAGAATATATTGTTACACAATGTTTAGTGAAAATGATGACTGATTGATTGATTGTACAGCGATGGAGGAAGTGGGAACTATCTTGTTACCCTGGTTGGAAACTGTACGGAGGACGTTGTTACCGCTATATTCCAGGGCGAAGGATTTGGGCTCAACCTAAGGTAATAATGTTAACTTCCATTCTATATATCTGCTACCTGATCCCCAAGAATGCTACAAACTAACCGTAACTATCAAACAACTGTTTTAAGAAGTTTAAGAAGATCTCAATCTTTAGGGCTACATATGAGACCCAGCTCTGCCAGCTGTCACAATATGTGTAGGTGCACATGTGGGATACGGAAGGGTTATCATCCTATTTGTTTTGTTGTGTGGAGCAATTGGTGTTTCATCCTGTTTAATGAAAATTATCATTGATTAATGATTGTATAGAGATGGAGGTGGTGGTGGAATCGGAAACATTCTTGTTCCCCTGGTTGGAGACTGTACAGAGGACGTTGCTTCCGGGACATTCCTGGGCGATGGACTCAGCCTCAAGCTAAGGTAATAATTTTAATTTCATTCTATATGCTGCTACATGATGCCCTAAAGATCCTACAAACTAACCATAACAATCACACAACTGCTTTGAGAAGTTTAAAAGGATTCAGTACTATGATAGGAATGGTACATCAAAGTAAATGCAGAAGGATGACAGGCAGACGCAGAGATCAACGATCAACTGTTGAAAATTCAGAACAAAGACTACACAGCTCACATCCTGACTATCAGGCAACACAGACATGGAACATAGTTATGATACAAAAATTAATTCATTCACGTTAGGAATAGTACCACTAAGAGATGTTCTGTTGTTTGGTAACACTGCAGTAAATGGGCCCTCAAACAGGTGTTCATTTGGGGGCACCAGGTGGTAATAACTTCCACCTGCATAGCTTTACAGTATGCTTAGCAGAGGTCTGCACCCTTAGTGTGCTTTCCTAATTATTTTTTTTATTATGTGAAAGACTTGTTACGTTATGTTTTGTGAAAATTATGATTTCTTGTACAGAGGTGGATGTGGAATTGGAAAACATATTGTTCCCGGGGCTGGAGACTGATTAGAGGACTCTGTTACCGCTACGTTGGAAGGCGATGGACTTGGATTCAACCTAAGGTAATAATGTTAACTTTGATTTGATATTTGGGCTTTAGTCTGACTGCTGGTGTAGCAGGAACTCCATATATGGGTGTAAGGGTTAGTATGGGAAAAAGCTGGCTGTCACAATATCTGTATGTGCATATGTGGGATGAGGAAGGGTTATCATCCTATTTATTTTATTGTGTGAAGAATATATTGTTACACAATGTTTAGTGAAAATGATGACTGATTGATTGATTGTACAGCGATGGAGGAAGTGGGAACTATCTTGTTACCCTGGTTGGAAACTGTACGGAGGACGTTGTTACCGCTATATTCCAGGGCGAAGGATTTGGGCTCAACCTAAGGTAATAATGTTAACTTCCATTCTATATATCTGCTACCTGATCCCCAAAAATGCTACACATTAACCATAACAATCAAACAACTGTTTTAAGAAGTTTAAGAACATCTCAATCTTTAGGGCTACATATGAGACCCTTGGATCATTGGCCATGTCCTGGCACATGGTCTTGGCTGTGCACATCAAAACTTGGTCTACAGTCCACCTTTCTTTATCAGAGGTCTGCTCAAACGTCACCTGGGCCAGCAGGCTTCCAAATCAGCTGATTCTTTTGTCTCCAATGTAGTTGATCAGTCACCTTCAGTCAGATTAGGATGCCCGCTTTCACCACCATATGTGACAATTTTGAGGTGGTGCAGACTGTTCTCCTGACTGAACATAAGAAAACAAGGTCAACAATGAAACAACTGAGAATCAAGCTTTTATTAGCTGCATATGGGGGAAAAGGGTGAGAGTCCTTTGTAGCCACCACACACAGTCTGTAATCCAGAGAGGTGGTGGGTATCCAGAATTAGTGGGTCAGCAAGGAGGAGAGTCTTAAGAAGCAGGTTCTCAGATAATTCAGGGGTTCAGCACACAGCAGAGTTCTCCTTCCAAAACTGGTCATACACAGTAGTTTAGCATTTCTTTTATTCTCTTTTTGCACACTCCCACCGTCACTCTCCCCTGTATGTTGAAAACCTTCCTTTTTGAGCTTCTCCAATCATTGTGTTGGATGGCAGCAGCTCTGCCAACAAAATGCATGTCTGTTAGATATTGCTAATTGAGGAGGTAATGTGTATTTGGGCTTTAGCGTGACTGCTGGTGTGGTTGGCAAAAACCCCATATATGGGTATGAGGGACACATATCTGTGATGCCTCACATCTCCTCTCATGAGCCTCCGCCAGCTGTTACAATATGTGTAGGTGCACACGGAAGGGTTATTATCCAATTTGTTTTGTTGTGTGGAGCAATTGGTGTTTCATCCTCTTTAATGAAAATTATCATTGATTAATGATTGTATAGAGATGGAGGTGGTGGTGGAATCGGAAACATTCTTGTTCCCCTGGTTGGAGACTGTACAGAGGACGCTGTTTCCGGGACATTCCTGGGCGATGGACTCAGCCTCAAGCTAAGGTAATAATTTTAATTTCATTCTATATGCTGCTACATGATGCCCTAAAGATCCTACAAACTAACCATAACAATCACACAACTGTTTTAGAAGTTTCAAAAGTATTCAGTACTATGATAGGAATGGTACATCAAAGTAAATGCAGAAGGATGACAGGCAGACGCAGAGATCAACGATCAACTGTTGAAAATTCAGAACAAAGACTACACAGCTCACATCCTGACTATCAGGCAACACAGACATGGAACATAGTTATGATACAAAAATGAATTCATTCACATTTAGAATAGTACCATTAAGAGATGTTCTGTTGTTTGGTAACACTGCAGTAAATGGGCCCTCAAACAGGTGTTCATTTGGGGGCACCAGATGGTAATAACTTCCACCTGCATAGCTTTACAGTATGCTTAGCAGAGGTCTGCACCCTTAGACTGTTTTCCTAATAATTTTTTTACTATGTGAAACACTTGTTATTACGTTATGTTTCATGAAAATTATGTTTTATTGTACAGAGATGGATGTGGAATTGGAAAACTTATTGTTCCCGGGGCTGGAGACTGATTAGAGGACTCTGTTACCGCTACGTTGGAAGGCGATGGACTTGGATTCAACCTAAGGTAATAATGTTAACTTTGATTTGATATTTGGGCTTTAGTCTGACTGCTGGTGTAGCAGGAACTCCATATATGGGTGTAAGGGTTAGTATGGGAAAAAGCCGGCTGTCACAATATCTGTATGTGCATATGTGGGATGGGGAAGGGTTATCATCCTATTTATTTTATTGTGTGAAGAATATATTGTTACACAATGTTTAGTGAAAATGATGACTGATTGATTGATTGTACAGCGATGGAGGAAGTGGGAACTATCTTGTTACCCTGGTTGGAAACTGTACGGAGGACGTTGTTACCGCTATATTCCAGGGCGAAGGATTTGGGCTCAACCTAAGGTAATAATGTTAACTTCCATTCTATATATCTGCTACCTGATCCCCAAAAATGCTACACATTAACCATAACATTCAAACAACTGTTTTAAGAAGTTTAAGAACATCTCAATCTTTAGGGCTACATATGAGATCCCTGGGTCATTGGCCATGTCCTGGCACATGGTCTCGGCTGTGCACATCAAAAAGGGTGCCACCAACCCCACACATTGGTCTGCAGGCCACCTTTCTATATCAGGCGTCTGCTCAAATGTCACTTGGTGTGTGTGCCTATGGTTGTGTGTGCATGTATCTGGGTTTGGGTGCATCTGTCTATCTGTGTGCATGCGTGTATCTGCGACTATGTGCATATGTGATGGGGCAGAGTTATTATCCTATTTCTTCTATTGTGTGAAGTACTTGCTGTTATACTGTGTTTAATAAAAATGATGATTGATGGATTGTATAGAGATGGTGGTGGAAGTGGAAAGCACGTTGTTTCCCTGGTTGGAGACGGATCGGAGGACGATGTGCCCCCCACATTTCATGGCGAAAGGTAATGGTAACTTTGATTCCATATACCTGCTACATGATGCCCCAAAGATGCTACACACTAAAACATAATCAAACAACTCTTTTAGGAAGTTTAAAAGGTATTCAGCAATCTAACTGGAATGGCAGATCAAAGTCAATTGTAGACAGAAGACAGGCAGATGCAGATAGAGACGATCAACTTTCTAAATCTCAGAACAAAAACTACACAGCTCACATCCTGACTAAGACATCAAGGGGTATAAAGAAATATAAATAGAAATATATTATTTATACAAATATAAATAAATCACTAAATATAAAAATGAAAAAATTAATGGATCAAATGGCAAATAAATGTGAAGAATATTTTAAAAATGATTTCCTTGCTTAATTATTTCTTCACCCATATGATCACATTAATGGCACCTCAGGGTTGAAAATGGGACGATTCTGACCTTCAGGGCTCAGGTTTGGTGGATGGACAGGCTCCTCAGGCTGTGGTCACTTCTTGTGGCAGGTATTAGCCTCTGGTTTGATGGCCCTTCCACTGCACAGAACACCCTGTGCAGCCTGATAGCCCTCCATTAAATCCACCATTTGGTCTGCACCCTTGGGCCATTGTCATGGTACGTGGTCTAGGGATGTTCCTGACAGAAGGGTGCAACCAGTCCCACCCATTGGACCACGCTTCTCTATCCTGCTCAAAGGTCACCAGGCAGGCTTCAATGTCATCTGATGGAATCTGTTTTGAACAGAAAACCAACAGGACTGGCCCAGGACAGACATTCAATGAAAGCATACTGCTTCATGTTGTTCCGTTAATTCTACCCACAGGAGGTTCATGTGGTATTCATACATCTTCATTGAGTGCTCATGCTGTTGACGCTGCTGTACTTCCACATTGCTTATCTTCAGTCAGGCAACGTCCGCATTCTCACGCCTCGCATATCCCTTATGTGACACACTTGAGGTGGCTCAGAATGTTCTCCTGACTGAATGTAACACAAGAATGTCCACAATAAAACAACTAAGAATAAAACCTATATTAGCTGTATATAGGGAAAAAAAGGGTGAGAGTCCTTTGTAGCCGCCAGATACAGTCTGTAATCCAGAGGGGTGGTCGATATCCAGAAGTAGAGGGTCAGCAAGGAGGAGAGTCTTTAGACAGGTGAGACATGAAGGAGGTTCTCAGACAGTCCAGTGGTTCAGCACTTAGGAGGGTTCTCCTTCCAAAACTAGTCATACAGTTTAGCAATTATCTTACTCTCTCTTACGAACATGTCCACCATTACACTCTCCCCTGTATGTTGGCAGCTGAGCTCTGCCAACAAGATGCAGGTGTGGTAGCTTTGACTAATTGAAGAGGGTTATTATGAGAAAAGGCACACACTCATGATTCCCTAGTTCTCTTCTCATATGTCTCTGCTAGTTGTATGTGCACGTGTGTGATGGGGCCGGATTATTTTTTTATTTGTTTTATTATGTAAAGCACTTGGTGTTGCATCGTGTTTCAAGAAAGTGGTGATTAATTGACTGATTGATTCTATAGAGATGGAGGTGGAAAGCACCTTGTTCCTATGGTTGGAAACGGATCGGAGGACGCTGTTTCCGCTACATTCAATGGCGAAGGAGTTGGGCTCAAGCTCAGGTAATGTTAACTTTGATTCCATATGCCTGCCTTATAGATGCTACATACTAAGCATAAAAATCACCTCACCTCATCAAACTGATGCTGCTGAGTGATACACTCCGATTGGAATGGTAGATTGAAGTCAAGTACAGACAGAAGATAAGCAGATGCAAAGATAGAGGATCAACCATCTAAATAAATACAGAAATCTGGTTATAGACACACTAATAGCATGAGTGTGTTTGTCTGATATATCTCCATTGTAGAAGTACTGCCAGTGGTTGAAGGGGAGCCTTGCATCTGTACATAACCTTCAAGAGTATCATCAGATTCAGAGGCTGATAGTGTCTGCCACCGGTAGATACCGAACGGCATGGATCGGAGGCTCCAATGCGCAGGAGGTATTTCATTGGTTATTGTAGAACACATCACAGTTAATTAAAGCCTTTTTAAATAAATGTAATTTCACGTTCTGTCTACTAGAGGACGACATGGCTGTGGAGTGATTCTACACCATTCAACTATGCAAACTGGTGCCATGGAGAGCCCAACAACCTATTCAATACAGAGAGATGTCTAGAAATTAATTCCTCTGGTGAGTGGGCATTTTTCTTTTTTCCCCATTTAGTTTTCACCTTACTTTTAAACTACCTAAAATTGTATCAAAGTGTCATACATCCAGTGTTTTCCCATGAAAAGATATAATAAAATATTTACAAAAATGTCAGGGGTGTACACACTTGTGTGAGATACTATAAATCATTTGGGATCTTGAGATAATAACATAAAATAATATGTGCAACCACAGATGCTTAGGACTTCTGTTTGTTTGGTGTTTACTGACAATGGTGTGTTTTTCTGGTATTTAAAGGTAAAAGGTGCTGGAATGACCTTAGATGCTACAAACGACTACCATTCGTCTGTGTCCAGAACAACTGTCAAACAGGCACAGAGTAGCTGGTGGACATCTTTATGCTTATTTTTCTGTGTTGATCAGTCAGATGTGACCTGCAGGCTCTATAACTCAAAATGATGATATCCTTTTATATTATTGTTTCATTTCTATCGCTGTAACGCTAAGGAACGAAGCGACAAGTCGCATAAACAGGAGCTGATTGTCTCTCAGGCCTTGCGCCTTTGAATGCAAACAGATTGAATGTGTTTTGGGAAGAAAGCTTTTGCACTTTTTTTTCTGGAAAGAGCAGCAATCTATGATTTTCATTATTCTGTATTAATTTCTCGATAAGTCATTTGGTGTATAAAGTGCCAGAAAATGATGAAAAATGTTACTCAGTCTAAGATGCATCCTTTAATAATGTTAACAGTGAACAACTTGTTCTGTTTTTCTACCATAGAAGACAAAACGATCCATAAATATTCATATCATTTCATATATTTGATTAATTATTGCTGCTTTTATACATCTTGTAGCTCTGTTTCTTTTTGCATCTAAAAATAAAAGGCTCAAGCATTGAAAAAAGCTTGTTTGTGACATTAATTACATTTAAAGATTCCATATTCACTATAACTGGGTTTTAATTGAAGCTGTGATACTCTTAACAATATATATTTGTGGCTTTAAGAACCAAATTCATCTCAATACAGTCTTACATTTCCTCCCTCACATTTTCTGGAGCTCTAAGAAGAGCAGGTCATTTTGTGTGTCTCATTAATATTAATGACAGAATGGTTAATGAGCGAATGGCTGTCAATGGAGGCTGGGTAGTGGATTAAGAGTTTTGAAACAGACAGTATTTTTACCTAGACATAACCTAGACTTTCTTATAAAATATAAATACAAGTTAACCAATTTTATGTGTAAAAAAAAAATAATATAATAGAAAAGATAATAGTAAAAGAATATGGAATATATGAAACATTATTAGATGTTCAAACCTGGGGATAGACATCACTTCAAAGATCATAGAGTTGTTTCTTTACTTCACAATTTTCCCAACTTCTAGAAAAACTCTCCAACATATTAGACAAATTCATTCACACAAATTACTTAACAGTCAATAACGATTCAGTTAAAACAGATCACTGGTATTAATTGAAACAATTGAGGAAATGACTCTAGATAGTAAAATGTATGCAGTGGGGGTATTTATCAATATTAAACCAGCTTTTGATGCAATCAATCATAACAAATAATAATCTGGAAACAGTATAGCATCATGTGAAGTTTGGAGAATATACTTCAGCAGTATGTGTATATATATATATAATATAAATAAATAAAACATGTAATCTGAAGGTGGTATTATTTGCAGATAAATATTTTTAATGTATGGGAGCTATTAAATGTGATCACTGCTGAAATGAGCATATTGAAATGTATTTTAATGAATGAATATCAATGTTAATCATCACTAAATTTGAGCATAAGAAATCTGATTTTATTTGCCGACTGCAAAAGAAAAATTTAAGTATACAGATAAATAGTCGAAACTGAAAAAAGAAAAAAAGCGCAGATAGCTCTGTTTCAAGATATACAAGTGAAAAGGAACATTCAAAACTGAAAATAAAGGGGTTTAAAGTGTGGGTTAAAAGGGTTTTTACTATCCTTATCACCAAAAGGCGCAACTATGTGCAGAAAACAATGGTGATGAAGGTAGATTTTTCAGTGTAACTAGAGAGTACACAGTTAAATGTGTATGCTTTTATTATAGGATATTATATTCGATTTGATACATTGAGCTTTTGTTGCATCAGATTATCATTTCACAACTGCTGCATCATTTGAACTGTGTATTTTCTCTGAACAAAACAGGATGTTATTTGATGCTTAATCACCCTTCAAGGCAGGGGTATGCAATCCTGGTCCTGGAGGGCTGGTGTGTGCTAAAGGCATTCATTAGTAGAATCAGGTGTGTTACTGATTGGTTGGAACAAAAACCTGCACCCACACCAGCCCTCCAGGACCAGGATTGCGCACCCCTGCCTTAAAGGGTGATTAAGCATCAAATAACATCCTGTTTTTGTTCAGAGAAAATACACAGTTCAAATGATGCAGCAGTTGTGAAATGATAATCTGATGCAACAAAAGCTCAATTTATCAAATCAGCCACACAAGAGCACTTTCAACATTCACTTAAAGACAATGGGAGCATTTCAGTCAGTCTATACCTGCTTATTCCTCATTAGGGTCGCAAGGGTCTGCTGGAGCCAATCCCAGCGCATTACGGCGATACAACCCAGATGGTCACCAGCCAATCGTGGGGCACACACACACCATTCACTCACACCTACGGGCACCATTACACTCTCCCCTGTATGTTGGCAGCTGAGCTCTGCCAACAAAATGCAGGTGTGGTAGCTTTGACTAACTGAAGAGGGTTATTATGAGAAAAGGCACACACTCATGATTCCCTAGTTCTCTTCTCATATGTCTCTGCTAGTTGTATGTGCACGTGTGTGATGGGGCCGAATTATTTTATTATTTGTTTTATTATGTAAAGCACTTGGTGTTGCATCGTGTTTCATGAAAGTGGTGATTAATTGACTGATTGATTCTATAGAGATGGAGGTGGAAAGCACCTTGTTCCTATGGTTGGAAACGGATCGGAGGACGCTGTTTCCGCTACATTCAATGGCGAAGGAGTTGGGCTCAAGCTCAGGTAATGTTAACTTTGATTCCATATGCCTGCCTTATAGATGCTACATACTAAGCATAAAAATCACCTCACCTCATCAAACTGATGCTGCTGAGTGATACACTCCGATTGGAATGGTAGATTAAAGTCAAGTACAGACAGAAGATAAGCAGATGCAAAGATAGAGGATCAACCATCTAAATAAATACAAAAATCTGGTTATAGACACACTAATAGCATGAGTGTGTTTGTCTGCTATATCTCCATTGTAGAAGTACTGCCAGTGGTTGAAGGGGAGCCTTGCATCTGTACATAACCTTCAAGAGTATCATCAGATTCAGAGGCTGATAGTGTCTGCCACCGGTAGATACCGAACGGCATGGATCGGAGGCTCCAATGCGCAGGAGGTATTTCATTGGTTATTGTAGAACACATCAGAGTTAATTAAAGCCTTTTTAAATAAATGTAATTTCATGTTCTGTCTTCTAGAGGACGACATGGCTGTGGAGTGATTCTACACCATTCAACTATGCAAACTGGTGCCGTGGAGAGCCCAACAACCTATTCAATACAGAGAGATGTCTAGAAATTAATTCCTCTGGTGAGTGGGCATTTTTCTTTTTTCCCCATTTAGTTTTCACCTTACTTTTAAACTACCTAAAATTGTATCAAAGTGTCATATATCCAGTGTTTTCCCATGAAAAGATATAATAAAATATTTACAAAAATGTGAGGGGTGTACACACTTGTGTGAGATACTATAAATCATTTGGGATCTTGAGATAATAACATAAAATAATATGTGCAACCACAGATGCTTAGGACTTCTGTTTGTTTGGTGTTTACTGACAATGGTGTGTTTTTCTGGTATTTAAAGGTAAAAGGTGCTGGAATGACCTTAGATGCTACAAACGACTACCATTCGTCTGTGTCCAGAACAACTGTCAAACAGGCACAGAGTAGCTGGTGGACATAATCTGGTGGGCAATCCTGGTCCTGGAGGGCTGGTGTGTGCTAAAGGCATTCATTAGTAGAATCAGGTGTGTTACTGATTGGTTGGAACAAAAACCTGCACCCACACCAGCCCTCCAGGACCAGGATTGTGCACCCCTGCCTTAAAGGGTGATTAAGCATCAAATAACATCCTGTTTTTGTTCAGAGAAAATACACAGTTCAAATGATGCAGCAGTTGTGAAATGATAATCTGATGCAACAAAAGCTCAATTTATCAAATCAGCCACACAAGAGCACTTTCAACATTCACTTAAAGACAATGGGAGCATTTCAGTCAGTCTATACCTGCTTATTCCTCATTAGGGTCGCAGGGGTCTGCTGGAGCCAATCCCAGCGCATTACGGCGATACAACCCAGATGGTCACCAAATTAACCTCAGCATGTTTTTGGACTGTGGGAGGAAGCTGGAGTACCTGGTGAAGACTCACGCAGACAACATGCAAACTCCACACAGAAAGGTCCCAGACCCAGGACCAAGGAGGTCTTGAACCTGCGACCTTCTTGCTGTGAGGCAACAGAGCTAACCCCTGCGCCCCAATTAGACCGACTGGAAAACTTGATGGGACTTTGTGGCATGGAAGTTTACTGGTTTGAATCTTACTTAAAGGACAGGGACTATTTTGTGACAAACAAATCTACATAATAACACCAGTGAGACATAATCCCATACAGGTACTGAGTAAGTGCATTGAGCTAATTAATGATTGGATGCATCAGAGATTTCATCAACTGAATGAAGATAAAAGTGATGATTCACAGCCAAAGAACAATTCAAACTCAGCACTCAGCTTCAATCGGTCATGTTAAAACTCACAAATCAAGCCAGGAATCTTGGTGTATTCATTGACACAGACCTGAACTTCAACAGTAACAATAAGACAATCACAAAGTCAGCCTACCATCACCTGAAGAATATATCAAGGACTCACAACCCAACAGGATCTAGAAAAAACTGGTCCATGCATTTATCTTCAACTGGACTAAAGTAACAATGTCCAAACAAGTCTATACTCCTTTTCGGACATGTCAGTTTTGTTTTTTTAACAATTTTAACAGTGTTTATTTGTTTAAACTATTTATTCTTTTCTGTAGCTGTTCCTGCACTTCCTACACAATATAAGAGTCATTCATTCATTGTCAAGAACATATCAACATCCGTGTTTGACATTATGGGACCAAAAAAGAACAAAAAAGGCTATTGTGTAGGCCTTAAAGGATGATTAAGCATCAATTAATATCCTCGTTTTGTTCTGGGAAGATAAGATGGGTCAAATGATGCAGCAGTTGTGAAATGATAATCTGATGCAACAATTGCTCAATTTACCAAATGGCCACACCGCAGCACTGAGACTGCTCTTGTTCAGCTCTTTATTAATATTAACATGTTTATGACCACTCAGTTCCCTTTTTGTGAGCGATTTCAACATAATTATCTCTATATAAGAGCTGATTTGTGTCTTGTCCAGCGTCTTCACCTGGAAAGACTGAAGCTACAGGCTGAGGAGAGCAGATCATTCATCAGCAGGTTGGTTATGAACTCTGAACTCTACCAGGAATCTGCTCCATAGACAAGTATTAATAAAATATTTGTTTCTCTTTATCAAAGGCTAGTATCTTCACCTGCACCATGAAGATACTGACTGCTTCGGCACTTATTGGTGTCATCATGGCTCTGACTGCTGGTGAGTTATCTTTATAGAAAGTCAGTCAGTCATTTTCTATACCTGCTTATTCCTCATTAGGGTCGCAGGGGTCTGCTGGAGCCTATCCTAGCGCGTTACGGCAAGAGGCAGGGATACACCCCAGATGGTCGCCAGTCAATCACTCACACACTCACACCTACTGGCAATTTAGAGTTACCAATTAACCTCAGCATGTGTTTGGACTGTGGGAGGAAGCCGGAGTACCCGGTGAAAACCCACGCAGACACAGGGAGAACATGCAAACTCCACACAGAAGGGTCCCAGACCCAGGACCAAGGAGGTCTTGAACCTGTGACCTTCTTGCTGTGAGGCATCAGCGCTAACCCCTGCGCCACCGTGTCGCCCCTTTATAGAAAGTGTTAAAGATCAATTGTCTATAAACAGCAACAATCCTATCAATAACTGTTATATCAAACTTTCTAGCTGTTCCAGAAGCAAGCAAAGAAGATGACCAAACAGGTAAGCAGCAGCAATTTGAATATATTGGACTTATTGCACTACAATTTCTACATTTCAAATAAATCTGTCAAACCAGATTCTGCAATCTAACAGAATTAAATTCTGAACACAGAATGATTTTGCACTGAAATTTTAGCCTCTGAATTTAATATTGCAAAGTTTGAATAACTTACACGATCACTTTTATTTTTGAATTTTTGCAGTTTAGAAGCAAAATCAAAACCATGATTTTATGAATTGTACTATGAATTCTAATTACTCAAATTTAATAGGTCAATTTCCGATCATAAAATTTGGATTAAAAAAAAAATAAGCATCAAGGATTTTGATATCAAGCATGAGCAATAAGCAATCCTACTCAATTTGAACGATCGAATTAGAACAACATTAATATGTATTATTTACATTTTTTAAAGTAGGAATTTTTAGATTTGTGAGCACTGGAAAATAAAAGTGAAAGCGATTAATTGAAGATTTAAGTGATTGCAATTCAATGGCTTTTAAATGTCAAATTCTGATGAAACAGTTTTACTTCCAGATTCTTCTTTTCTTATATGTTGTGCTAAATCACCCGTTTGATAAATGTCACTGTCACTTACTCTACTATGACGTGTTGTATATTTTGGTGTTAGATTTTATACCAAGATATTAAAAGTTACTGTTCTTAAATCCTCCTCAGCAAAGACTAAGCTGGAGAAAAGAGCAGTGTACGTGTACAGGACGCATTGTTTCTGGAAATGGACTTGCTCGCACCGCAGAATATATTGTTCATATGGTTGGAATTGGATCAGAGGACGCTGTTACCGCTACATTCCATGGGCAAGGACTTGGCATCAAGCTGAGGTAATAAAGTTAACTTTGATTCCATAAACACACTAGCCATCACCAAAAAAAAAAAAAAACTGTATAAGAAGTTTAAAAAGTATCCAGCACTCTAATAGGAATGGTAGATTGAAGTCACACGCGGACAGAAAACCTGCAGATAGACGACGACTGGATAAAACTCACATCCTATAAACCTTCAGGACACAGACATGGAGCACAGCTATAAAATAAATAACTATATAAATAAATGAATCAAATACATGCTTCATTCATGTATTTCATAAAGATGAAATTGAGAATGAGAAATACATTTCAAAACATTTTAAAAGGATTTCCCTATTCATTCTGTATAATGTCTTTATTTTTTCACCCATATGTTAATAAGAAGCGAGGCCTTGATGAGGTTACTTATATGAGACTTCACAGTTCTATTGTACTTTACACTCGTAATGGATGTAGACATCCAAGATATTTGTGTTACATGGCTGAAAATATTTGTCTCCGTACTTTCACAATTGCACTGACTTCCCACTACGTGCAACTGTTCCTCCACTTGAAATAGCATTAATGAATGTTCTTGTGCGTTTGCGACTGTGCGCATATCTTATACACATGCGTGTGTGTGCACATATGCACGTTCGTTTTATCTCTACTGTAGAGGTACTGCCAGGCACTGAAAGGACACCTGGCATCCGTTCGTAACTCCTGGGAGTACCATCTGATCCAGAAGCTGACACTGACTGCCACCGGGAAATATCAACGATCATGGATTGGAGCTTATAAGTCATACGTATTTATCTTATTTATCCTTATACAAAGTTCTACAGTTAATTATTTTATTTATTTATTTGATCTAATATGTAATTTCACATCCGGTCTTCTAGAGTGGTAGATGGTGGTGGCGTGATGGTACTCACTTCTCCTACACGAACTGGTGCCGTGGAGAGCCCAATAACGTCGGCAGAAATGAGAAATGTGTCGAAATGAATCATGCAGGTAAATGAACATTTTATATATTGTATTTACATTTTAAACTCATCACTCAAACTCTTTATATTATAATTTTCTTGTGGTGGGCCGTGTAATTATTCAATGAATATCCTTGTTTCAAGATCACAAATGAATTATTGTGTTCTTTTAAGAAAACATACCTTGTTTTCTCTCAAAAATGAATTTATTCAACAACTGTGATCAAGTGAACATCACTGAACCTGGCACTTGCTTCAAAATTAAGCACTTCTGTGTTTCAGATTCATGAAAGATGATTTGTATTTGTGATGATGCAATTAACAGAGATCCATATAAGAAAAACTTAAAAATAAAAGAACGCTAAGAGAAAAAAAATACTTAAAATACAATGCACCACATTTTGGGTATAAAATATATGGTTCTGTTGAGTAAAGTTGCTTTAAAATGTAGTTTTTGTTATATTATTTAATATATTAATGAATTGATCACTTGTATGCAACAACTATCAAGTTAATCCTTAATACTAAGTGTAAATTACCCCAATACATTGCTTTTTATGCGTGTAAAGTTTGCATTTGTTTGGTATACTGCTTTTATACATGCATATAATGGGTAAATTGAAAGTTGGTGACAGAAGAAAAAAACTAAATTATTTAGCGAACTTGAGATATTGACATTAAATTAATAATTGCAATCACAGCTGCTTAGAATTGCTGCTGTTTTATGTAGTGTTTACTGACAAT
This sequence comes from Lepturacanthus savala, assembly GCA_030544235.1. Lineage (NCBI taxonomy): Eukaryota > Metazoa > Chordata > Actinopteri > Scombriformes > Trichiuridae > Lepturacanthus > Lepturacanthus savala. Next base: position 18,739,385 of record CM060483.1, read on the forward strand.
TTTTTTATCTGGTATTTGAAGGTTATAAGTGCTGGAATGACCTACCATGCAACCATCGCCTCCCGTTCGTCTGTGTCAAGAATGCCTGGTGATTCCCCGCCAATATAAACATTAAAATAATAATTGCAACCACAGATACTTAAGACTTCTGTTGTTTGTTTACTGTTTACTGACAATTGTGTGTGTTTTTCTGTACAGTACAAGCAGAAAGGGGCTGAAATGACCATGAATGCGACAGACTACTCCCATTCATCTGTGCCAAGTGGCGCTGATGACTCCCAACAAACAGGCACAGAGTAACTGGTGGACATGTTTGTGCTTATTTTCTGTGTTGATCGGTCAGATATGACCTGAAGGCTCTATAACTCAAAAATAATATAATTTCATATTATTGTATCATTTCTATCGCTGCAACGCTAAGGAACGAAGCGACAAGTCACATAAACAGGAGCTGATTGTCTCTCAGGCCTCGTGCCTTTGAATACAAACAGGTTGAAAGTGTTTTGAAAGAAAGCTTTTAGCACTTTTTCTGAAAAGAGCAGCAATCTATGATTATTTTCATTATTGATTCTAATATTGATTATTCTGTATCATTTTCTTTAAAAAAAAAATCGATTGGTCTATATAATGCCAGAAAATGGTGAAATCGTTGTAAGGATGCAAGATGTATCATTAAAAAAGGTTAACAGTTAACGACTTAAAGATATTTCTCTGTTTTGCTACCATAGAAGACAAAAATCCATGAATATTCATATCTACAAGCTGAAATCTGTGAATTTTAATTGATTCTGCTCTTTTATATATCTCTTATAGCTCTGTCTTTTTCCTCATCTGAAAATAAAAGGCTCAAGCATTGAAACAAGCGTGTCTGTGGCATTAATAGTATTTAAAGTTCCATATTCTGTAGTTATTGTATCCATCTCATTAATATTAATGGGGGGGTAGTGCTGTATTAAGGATGCACCAAATATTCAGTAATCAAATGTATTCAGGCGAATACTGCACAATTATGCTCATCCTCTTTATTTATTCACAATTTATTTAATTTATAGAATCTGGGGCAAGTAATAAGATAAAACGGTACTGTACTTGCTACAGTTGACCACAAGGTGGAGATGTTTGCTCATGATGGGCTGGTTTGTGTGTGTTATTTATCCAATTTAATTTCTGATTAACCTGTGCTTATGTACATATGTATATTTATAGATTTATAAATTGACATGACAGAATTTCTTCGCACGCATGCACACAAGCAAAAGACTGAACAGTGAATGTTAACATCAATGTGTTAGAATCTACAGTGCAGGTAAATGGAGGGGAAAGTTTGAAATTAATAGCCCTCTGACAGTAATATCCAGGCATCAAATACATGAATTATTCCACATACTGTAGACTACAGGAAAACTCTTAACTGGTACTTACATCGGCAGCGCGTCTGCAGTTAAGCCATAGAAGTGACACAATTGTCACAATTTGACTTTGAGCACCATGGGCAGATATTTTCAGTTTTTCAAAGGAAAACGCATATCTGAGGCTCCTTAAATCCTCTCAGCGACAGCCTGGTCCTCTAACGTTACCGCTGGCGTCGGCTAGCTCGGCTATAGCAGCGGGCTAGCTAGTGCTAGCTACACTAGCTAACATCAGGTCGTCCGTGACGTCTGGTGTTCAGGGTAGCGAAGCTCGGTGCTCTTGCTGCAAGGGGTATCTACCGACATGGTCCTCGCTGTTTTTGCGACCGATTTGGAACTGAAAACGTCGAATAACGCGCGTTTTTTGACGTTTTTTTCATCGAGTGGGCAACGACGAGCGAAGCTCCTCTAGCAGTGGCTATCGTCTAACGGCCGTTTGCTCGTGCCTCGATGTGAGGAGCGTTCACTTCTAAGCCTTGTTGTCAATACTTGTGATAAATAAATTTTTCAGCACCCGCTTTCGTCCACAAAACAATAATATGTATTTTAATGAATGTATTTTTTCATTTATCTTTTATTAATTTTAACATTTTATTTTATAAATTGCATGCGGTTCCCCTTACCTGCCACTAGGGGTGCTGCAGTGCCCTCAGCGCCCCATTTCCCACGCATACACACACACAACCGTTCAAAAGTTTAGGGTTCCTTATATTTGAAAGCAAAGCATTTTTTTTTAATGAAGATAACTTTAAACTAATCAGAAATACACTCTATACATTGCTGATCTGGTAAATGACTATTCTAGCTGCAAATGTCTGTTTTTTCTGCAATTATTACATAAGTGTATAGAGGACCATTTCCAGCAACTATCACTCCAGTGTTCTAAAGGTACAATGGGGTTTGCTCATTGTGTCATAAGGATACACACACACACACACACACACACACACATATGTATATATATAGGTATATATGTATATATATAATATGTTTCAGGGATGATACACTTTTAAAATGGAACAACTTATTTCAGTAGAATTCTGTGCAATTCCATACAATTTAATGGGACACAATCTGAATGAGCTCTTTTCTAACAATATGAAATAAGTAAATAATATAAATGTGGCACTGCTTACCTTTAAATAGGTTTATCAACCGCAAAGGGAACAAGTATGTTGTCATTTTTTATGCAAATTCAGAAACATGTTTATTAGTGTAAATTATTGCATTGTAAGAAGTCTACAAGGCCCTCTGACTACAAAACAAAAAAATATATTCTGGAACAATTCAGGGCCAAAGTCCTGGATGTGTGACTGAAATGTCTGATGAGGGAACATTAAACTTATGGAGGATAAAATTATAACAATTTCAAGCATTTTAAGAGAGTGTTTGTGCTATGTAATGTTACTGTGACAAGCCTTGAGAGAGTGTAACATGTAAGAGAGAAAGAACAAGAGCTGCAGGCACGAAGCTCTAAGCACATGGATGATTCAGCAGCACGGCAACAACAAAAAATGGTCCAGAATTAGTTAATTACAGACGGATCAAAGATTTCATTTAATAGCGCACTTATCTTTACAATGAAACCAATTTTTTTATTCAAATCTGTTTAAATTTGTTATGAGACTGATCGTTTATCCTCCTTAAAGGACCATAAAGGACCGTAAAGGTCATGAAAGGCTAGTTTTGTTGATAATCAGCTTAGAGGCCGTAAGGGGGTGATTAAGCATCAGATAATATCCTCTTTTTATTTGTTGTTGTGACACATGTCAAACGATTCAGCCATTGTGAAATGATAACCTCATGCAACAATAGTTTTAACTTCTCTATTGAATTCACAAGATGCCGTTTCTATTACTATTATAATTATTAATAATGACAATAAAAATAATAAAAATCAACAGCTGTAGTTACTTTTCATATGTAGATTTTATATAGAATGTTTTTATTGTTTAAATTGTTATTCTTTTATTTTCTTTAAAAATGTCTAAACCACTGTGTTGTGTGTGCTACGGTATATGAAGTGTATTAAACAAACATATGATACAGATAGAAATTCTGTAAATTTCACTATTAATCTACCCAAAGTAGGAAGTAAAACTGGTTTAAAGTTGATTAACTACAACAATAAAATGCTCTAATGTGTTACTGATAAAAAAAAAAAAAGTAATATAATATATTACAATATAATACAGTCTGCATAATGGTGACTTTTGATACCTTCAGTATATATTTTTCTGATAACACTCTACAATTTTACTTAAATTACAATTTCAATTCAGTTAAAATAGATTCCATATAGTCTACTTTTGGGTTGGATCCAGTCGGATTGGGGAAAGTTAAGAATTTTTTGAAATCTATACATATATATATATATACATATATATATATACACATATGCAGCTGTGTTTATAATAGGTGGAACAAAAAATTGTGTTATGATCCTGTTTTCCACAATGTTAGATAATAGTAGTAAAGTAGTTTACATCTACTACTTTCTGCTGCAGGTAAAAAAGGGGCATGAACGTCCATTTTTGTAGATATTAAAGGGTTATTAAACATTAAATTAAATCCTCTTTTAGTACAGAGAAGATGACACAGGCCAAAAGTAGCAGCATTTTTTTCTTTTTGTTTCTTATGATTCCTGTTTTTGGTTGTGTCATCTGTAACATGCAGAAAAAAATAATACAAGTACAATAATACAATACAATAATACTACAAGTTTCCAATAAGGTACCAAGCACTTGCAAATACATGTATACAGGTAATAATCAGGTGATTCTAAGGGTAATTAAGCATTGTAAATGACATCCTCTTTTTGTAAGCGTGTTTGGCGTACGCAGTGTAAAGAAACATGAATAAATTAGACCTTCAGAGATGATTCAGCATTAAGAGAAAATGACTGTGAAAGCTGATAAAGGTTGTGACTTCTCTGTTCTTAGAACCATTACCACTACTTAAATGCACTTGCGCAAGTTTTAGTGTTAATGTTAATCAGCATATATACACATCACGTGGAAATGGAGCACGTAAAATGTGTTCTGTTTTTTTTTCTTAGTCATTCAATGAGTTTGAACATTTTGTAAGTTTGTTAAGTGCAATCGGTACATAATACATTTTATTTTATACATTTTATAGTATTATGTCATTATACTAGTACTAATAAAATATATATTATTCATTGTAAATTGACTCACTGAAACTCTCCTCCTTCCTTTTGCAAATTTGTGGTTATCAGGTATTATTTCTGATATACCCTCCTGATATTACACATATGTTGGATAAGAAATATTTATGCTCCTAATTAAGTCTCCTATCCAACACTTCTGTATTTCCTCTTATCACAACAACTGTTTATCCACTGGAATTACCACTCACTGGGGACCCAAGTAAGTGCAGTGTTGGTGTGATTTAGAATAATGACAAGTGTAATATTAATAAACATTTTCTAATCAAGTGCTCAACAAGCCATTATTTTTCTAAAGGTGGTATCTGCAATGATGCTTCCTGCCCATTTTTTAAACTCTGGACTGGTATAAATCCTGAAAGGAGGGCAGAGCAGTCCTGATGATTTTTTTGGTGGCCGATCCAAACCAGACAGGGATCGATGTGCACAGACTAGATGGTGGAGGTGTATAAGATGATCGGCAGCTCCTGAGGCAGGTTGAACTTCACAGGAAGTACAACCTCTGCGGGCCTTTTTCCTGATGAGGTCTGTGCAGGACTTCCACTTGAGATCCTGGGCGATTACGGCTTGCAGGAACTTAAAGGAGTCCATGGTACACTGGGAGGTTGAGGATAGTGGGGGGAGGCGAGGTGGTTGGGTTTGTTCTAAACCCCACTGTCGTCTCCACAGTCTTGAGCAGGTTCAGCTCTAGGTTTTTGTGACAGAACCAGAGGACCAGCTGCTCTAAGCAGTCTCTGTGAGGGTTTCTGGAATGATGGTATTGAATGCAGAGCTGAAGTCCACAAACAGGATCCAAGCGTACGTCCTTGAGGTGTCGAGGTGATGGAGGATGAAGTGCAGTCCTGTGTTGATTGCGTCATCCACAGACTGGTTTGACTGGTAGGAAAATTTCAGGGGGTCTGGGTCTAACCCTTTTTTCTTAAATTAAGTCAATTTAGCTATTTATTTTAAGAAAATGTTCTTAACCCCTTAAGCTCTAGGCCTATTTATCAGTCTACCTCCCGAAAATTACATGCCCATACTTAATGTAGTATATCTCCACAACTACAGGGGTTTTCTGAATGATCTTGGGCTTAAAATAAAGCTAACACCTGTGGGACAGGTGTAGAAGTCCCAGAATCAATTTAAAATGTACAGTGTTAAAGTAAATCCAGGTAGAATGAAGGAAAAAAGTGAAAAAACTTGCTCCTTCCAAAAAAAAAATCATCTATTTGGGTTGAAAATTACTAATACTGAAAGCTAATAATGGTTAAAATAAATTTGTAGCTGAGTTTCTTGTCGACATTTTGGTGTATTACATGAACATATTGGTGATTATTAGTCAGCGTAACAAGAAGGATTTCAACTTTAAAACTCCAGGGTCCCCCCCTGGGGGGACCTTAGAGTTTAAGAGGTTAAAAGATGAATTATCTGCAAGTGGAGTAATATAATTCTATTCAAATTTGGAACCATCCATTCATTTCTTCATATTGGAATGTGGTTTATGAAGACCGGAGCCATTTATTAGGCGCTACAAATGTGTGTGAAATGTATCTGTACATAGTTTACAGCTAATGGTATCTGACATACCCGATACCCAATAGTTTAGTCCATCCACAGTCAGTGGCTGGCACAAGTGTAACATCAGCGAGACCAGTTTGAATGGCCTACCTGGGGGCTGATGTCCATTATGCTGCCCAAAAAGCACAGATCAGGGTATAAAAAGAAGAAAGATCAGCAAGAACAAGAAAGAAAGCAGAATGAGGGAAAGCAGCTCTTGCTTTCTTTCCGAAAGGTGAATCGACTTGCTTGTTATACATCCAATTAAAGTCAACATTGTCCCCTCCTGCCTTTCTGCTGCTGATGTTCCTGATGTTATCTGTTGTTGCTTAAAATCAAACATTTTAAAAGAGAAAATAATGCTTTTGCTCACAGACTTTGTGCACTGGCATGGATAGGGGCCCACTGACATTAAGAGTGTACAGGGCCCAGAATTTGCTGCTATGCCCTTTTCACTGTAAATGAGTAAAATAAACATATCATTTCTAAATGATTAGTTATATTCTTTACAATCGAAACAAAACAGTGAATGTGGCTAGAGAGAGAAAGGTTAGAGAAAAACACAGACAAGGAGGAAGAGATTCAAGCTCTTGTTTTTTTAGGATGTCTCAATATATTGGGGAGCGCCACAGTTCCCTTTTTGTGAGTGGTTTCAACATGATTATCTCTATATAAGAGCTGATCTTTGTCTTGTCCAGCGTCTTAACCTGTAGAGACGGAGGCTACAGACTGAGGAGAGCAGATCATTCAGCAGCTCTTTATTCTCTTTATCAAGGGCGACTATCTTCTGCTTCACCATGAAGATACTGACTGCTTCGGTACTTATTTGTGTCATCATGGCTCTGACTGCTGGTGAGTGATCTTTATAGAAAGTGAGATGAATTGTCTATGAACAGCAACAATCCCATCAATAACTGTTATATCAAACTTTCTAGCTCTTCCAGAAGCAAGCAAAGAAGATGACCAAACAGGTAAATAGCCTTAACATCTTTCATTCAAATATATTTTCTGATTTTTAGCTTTCTACTATTAAAATGAATGAATAACCAGGAGCGACTTGTGTTTGTCTCACAAGAAGGTCACAGGTTCAAGACCTTGGTCTGGGAGTTTGCATGTTCTCCCCGTGTCTGCGTGGGTTCTCTCCGGGTTCTCCGGCTTCCTCCCACAGTCCAAAAAACATGCTGAGGTTAATTGGAGACTCTAAATTGAGTGAATGGTGTGTGTGCCCCATGATAGGCTGACAACCATCTGGGGTGTGTCCCTGTCTTTCGGCTGTAATGTGCTGAATGAATAAATGAAGTCTAACCATTTTTTTTCTATCAAAATGACATTAAATTCTTAGCACAGAGCTTTTTTAACAGATTTTTTTTTTTACTGAATTTAACTCCACGAATATTAAATTCACTCAAATCACTTTTTTTCTGAATTGAAAGATAGAATTTATATTGGTGTGCTGTGGTGGTGTAGCAGTAGACCTCTTGCCATATAGAGCCTTGCTGTATATTATACATGTCCGTCTAATAAAGGTGTGAATACCAAATAATTCAATGCTAGAAGATGCCGATTTACTTAGTGTGTGTTTAATTGCCAGTTTGTTTCTGTTAAACAGTGTTGTCCTTTTTGTTATGTTATGTTACTGTACTGTGTTGTGTTATTTGGTGTTAGAGCCTTTTCTATTATGCTGTACTATACCTTTCTATCACGGTATAAAGGTCCAACACACAGACACTATTCTCTTATCCTCCTCAGCAAAGGCAGACCTGGAAAAGAGATGGTTGTGGAGCAAGTCATGTCCCAGCGGTTGGAAAAAGTACGCAGGACGCTGTTTCCGCTACATTCCATATCGGAGGTCTTGGGTTAGAGCTGAGGTAATAATGTTAACTCTGATACCATGAAGTGTTCAGGGCTCTGAAACGAGTGGTAGATCCAAGTCGAGTGCAGACAGCAGACAGACGAATGCAGGGAGACGATTAATTGGATAAAACTTGGAAAGAATGTTTGAAATAAATTTTGATTTGTTTCTTCTGTTTCTCAGCTCTGTCTCTTCCTGTTTGTCTCCACTGTAGAAGTACTGCCAGGTGTTGGACGGAAACCTCGCATCTGTGCACAGCATTCTGGAGTACAGTAAGATTCAGAGGATGATCTTGGCTCACACTGGTAGATATAAGAATGCATGGATCGGAGGCTCTAATGCACAGGAGGTATTTCATTTATCATTGAACAAGGTCTCAAAGTTCCTTAAAAAACTGTTTTAAGTTATTGTAATGTCACAATCTGTCCTCTAGGTTAGGACCTGGCTGTGGAGTGATGGCACGTCCTTCAACTACAGGAACTGGGCCTATGGACAGCCCAATAACTTCCACCACAAGCAGAGATGCCTACAAATTAACTTCGCTGGTAAATTAACATTATTTTTAAATATATTTATACTTACATTATACTTACAAATGTATAAATCTTACCTTTATTTATTTATTTATATAATTTTTACATTTTAATTTTATTTTTTTATTAAAGAATTACAATATTTTTTTTTTTATTCAAAACCAAATTCCATAGTTTCAGGTCTTGAATTTACTGTGAAAGCTGTGAATGACCATTGTTATTGCAATATCCTTGATCTTGACATTGCAAACATTTTTTTTTTTGGATTTTCTCGAGATAACAAACCTTTTTTTCTTCTTGATAAGTTATTTCTTCAAGTGCAGCCGAGCCAAGAACACTGAACCTGCCTCTGGTGCCTTTTCAAAATAAAGCACTTCCCCGTTGCAGATTTGTGAAACTCAGTAAAGGGAGATTACATAAGGTTCCCATGAAAAAAGCATCAAAAATGTCTTGGCTTACATTATTTGAAATGTAATAAATTATTTACATTAAGATTTATTGTAGTAACTACCAAGTTAATCATTATTGCGAAGCATAAAATGCCCCAATACATTGTGTTTCTTGTCTGTAAAAGTTGCATTTGTATATATGTTTATATTGCTTTTATTTTATTTAGAATGAATTCAGAAGTGCTTTATTTTGAAAGGACATGACATGCATGTGTAAATTGAAAGCTGGAGACAGAAGCCCGGTTCACCGTCGTTGGCTTGACTGCGGATAATAAATTAACGCTGTATCTTGGTATCACAGCTGTTCAGACATATGTTTATGAACTGTTTACTGACAATTGTGTGTTTTTCTGGTATTTAAAGTTCAAAGGCGCTGGAATGACTATGGATGCTTCCAATCACTCCCATTCGTCTGTGCCAAGAAGCCCTGATGACTCCCAACAAACAGGCTGAGAGTAACTGGTCATGTTTGTGCTTATTTTCTGTGGTGATCGGTCAGACCACATGACCTCGAGGCTCTATAACTCAAAATAATAATATCATTTCATATTATTGTTTCATTTCTATCGCTGCAACGCTAAGGAACGAAGCGACAAGTCACATAAACAGGAGCTGATTGTCTCTCAGGCCTCGTGCCTTTGAATACAAACAGATTGAATGTGTTTTGGGAAGGAAGCTTTTTCGCACTTTTTCTGAAAAGACCAGCAATCTATGATAATTTTTATTATTCGTTAATCTGTATTGATAATAACTTCATTTGGTGTATAAAATGTCAGAAAATGTTGAAATATGCGTAAGATGTATTCTTAAATAATGTTAACACTCAACAACCTAAATATAGTTCTCTGTGTTTTACTACTATAGAAGAAAATCTACAATTATTTATATCTAAGCTAAAATTATTGATTATTAATCATTGCTGCATTTGAGTGTTTGACATCTCTTATATAGCTCTGTTTCTTGTTTCATCTAAAAATAAAAGGCTCAAGCATTGAAACAAGCGTCTGTGACTGATTACTAATGTGATATCCATATTGTTCACTTTTCCTGTTTCTTAATTAAAGTTGTGAAATTCCTGAAACCCTATATTTATGGTTTTAAATACTAAAAGTATCTAATATCTAAAGTATATAAAAAAACATACTCATACAAATGTTGTCATTAGTATCTTCCTTCTTATTTGTCTCCAAAGACTCTAAACTGCTGTTTCTGCTCTACTTTTACATTACCACATGCATCTAGGTTTGTGCGATACCAATAACGTTTGTTATTCTTTAATTTAAAGCTCATTACATTAGACATTTTTTTAGGATTTCATATAAAAAAACCTACAATCGTACATGGACATTTTTGGTTGAACATCAAGGAGAGCAGGACAGAGAGGACCTAAGGGTGCAGATGTCTTTAGAAAGCAGAGAAAGTTGGTAAAATTACTTTGATATGGGTTTAACATGATTAATCTGATCTTAAACCAGAAAATAATCAGATTTAAGTTGCTGGAACCAGAGAAATTAGACATTTGATTGTCAAAATAGTTGCTGATTGATGTAATAGTTGACAAATTATCAATTAATCGACTAATCGCTACGACTCTACTCTGTGAACTGGCTGTACAATGGAGTAAAAATAAAAATGCCTCAGACTCTGCATCAGCCAGTTGTGTCTGAAATCTAAGTGCACGTATCTTTATCTGGGGTGGTGCAAGAGCTCTTACTGTGAAGCAGTGGAAGTGACTGTGTGGAATGTACTCGACGAAAGCTGCTGATCACTGGATAAAATGAGTTTATCCTGAAGGACTTTTACCTTGAGTAACATCTACTGTCCAAGTCCTAGATGTGATACGCTTTGTCGTAAAATGTTGCACACCAGTTGGCCGAATGGACCGAACTGACGTGGAAAAGGACACACGCTACAATAAAGGTCCCTTTCTTGGACCCAATCGGTCCAACGGACCTAGAAAACCAATGGGGTATGCTGCAGGTTGTAGTACTTCTGAGAGGATTAAGGAAGCTGCTTTGCAGCAATGCTCTGCATCCTGTTTGGGTACATGCTGTAACAGTCTTATCTCCGTCTGGAGGTAGTGCCTCATTAACTCAGCATGGAGTTGAAAGGAAGCCAAAGACACATGCAGGTGACAGATAGTGTCTTTCCCACAGCGCATTCTTCCCCATCATCACTGAGCTTCTGTCACGTAGCATACAGGACGACTGTGGCACCGTACTTCTAGTATTTACCTGACCGGACCAACGCTGTCGCTCACTGGGCTGTTCCCAGACTTCAAATAACCAACATGGTGGTTGAAGACTTCCTGCAATATAAAGAAGATAATATGAGCTTCTGTGAACTGTGCAGCTGCTGAATCTGTCTTTATTTTAGATTGACAATGGCTAGTTTCATCCCAGAAGCCTTCATGCACTGAACACCCCTGGGGTTGTATTTACAAAAGATTCTTTACGTAGATATGTAGATTGCATTTTCCAGTGTGGTCGCACGTCATCTTTAAACACCTCCACATTCAATGCACCCTGTGTGTATTTACACCTGTACTTTCAGGTAGTTAAACCCTATCCAACTGTCAGGATATAAGATATGAACCACTCAACCTCTAGAATGTATGTTAGCAATGTATGGCATGTGAGAACTAGGTCAAAACGTCTTCAGGCATCTCAGATGAAAGAACATACAGAATAATGTCTGTCACTTTCAGGAGTGATGAGCCTATTTAGTTTTTTTGACCTAGTATGAGTGTGTGAATGTGTCACATATCCCATACACACATGAACACTGTACACATGTATATCAACACAGATCTATTTTATTGAATTTATTATCCTAGTTTATTGTTGATTTTCTAACCATTTGTCTTTGTATTTCATGTATTATTATTATTTTATTTTTTTGGGAATGTCTTGATGTCTCATCTTACCCATCTTAAGTACATCTGTTCCCATCATTCTGACAAAACTATTTGACAGTGACCGGGGATGAAAAAGCAACAATAAAACACACACACACACACACACGCACACAAAAGAACATACAACTTCCATTTTGATGAAATGAAATCTCACAATAGTATATTAGAGAAGGCAGAAAGAAGAGATGATTATTAGGATTATGATATAAAAAAAAGAAAATTAACAATAAAATATATATATGTAAAAAATATATATTCTTTCTTAACACCTAAGTGTAAAATAACAAACAAAACAGTAACAAAAAATATTATTATAATAACAAACTATTGTTTTTCGTTTCCTTTTTTTTTTTTTTTAGAAAAGTGGGTGAAAGGACAAAACAATAACTGTTTGACCTACTCTATACTTGGTGTTATTGTACCATCTTAACCAGTCCGGCTACCTTTTACTTCACAAGTAAACAGGTGAGTGGGTGTGTTGATGGAAAAAAACCTTCACGCCCGCACACACACCCAGATTGAAACACACACTTATATATTTCACAGCCTGAGAAGCAAACACACTTCACACGGCAGAGTGAACATCGACAGATTAAGAAACAACACAGTCAGAGACAAGAAAAACATCTCTGGGTCTCTTTGGATTTTAAAACCAGAGCCTAAAAAAATCTGAAGACTTGGAACAAGGTACAGCTTTAACTTTATTTCATGTGTGCTGCTTATTTTATCTATTTATTTACAACTGTGTGTGCTGTATGTAGTAGATATTATGGAATTTTACCCTTAATTGATTGTCTTTGTCTTCTTCTCCCGCTTATACATGACTGAAACAATTCATCAAGTAGAAATTGCTGATTATTTTATTTTTCTTCTGATCGACTCATTGTTTCAGTTCTACGTTAAAGTCAATCATGAACATATCTGCTAAATCCTCCAAATCAACATGATGAGCAGTAAGGAAGTCAAATTATATCCAGAAAGATGTGAAACATGTTGTTTTAAGCTCCTTTATCATAGGGTAATACAAGACTTTTATTCTGAAAGGCTCTTTACTTGACATGTCTCGGCCTTCATAGTATCTTTTATTAAGTTGGTGGGAATGTTTCATTTATTGTAGTGCTATGATAATATGTTTATATTAATGTTGTTATGATTGTGGATGCTTGTTTGTGCTCATTGAAGCTCAAAGCTATAAATTGCAGGATCGTTAGAGGCGATAAAAGGACAGCGTGATAAAGGAACACAGGCTTTTGCTTTATCTGAAGGATCAGTTTTAAAAGGTTTATAATTGATTACAATATCTTTGTATTTGAAAACCCAGTGTAGAAAACAGGTTTGTGGCTATACTGTACAACTACAATCTATTTTCGTGTTGTTGACAACTGTATTTCAGGGTGGAAATGAACATGTGATAAAAAAAATGATGTAGCTACTTACTGATACCACGTTATCTGACATGATCTTGCCCTGCTTCATTCCTAAAGTCTTCTGATTTCATAATCTGATTAGTGGCGACGGGAGAGATAAGTGTTATATAATGTGCCTGATTGATCTCATGTGGCTCCAGCTTTCCCTCCACGAAGCTTCCATTGCTTTTATTTTACAGCAGAAGCTAATGGTGGTGTTACAATAACATGGAGTTAAGCCTCTCAGGAGCATGGCGGCCATGTTTAATGGCACCCAATAGTCAATGGAAAGGAGGGTAGACCTGAATGATGCTGAAAATGAGTGTCAGGGTTTTTGTTTATGGTAGAAACTGGGAGCCAATGAAGGGTTTTGACCATGTGTTGTTTTTGGGTGGTTGAAAACCAGATGCACACCCCCATTCTAGATCATCTGCAGAGACGTGAAAGCAGGGAGGCCTGCCTGTACCAAGACCTGAGCTGCATGCTCAGAAAAGGTAGGGTCAGATTTCCCTGATGGCAAATGGATATGACTGACCAATTAGTCGGTCATCAATCATGACACACATTTCAGGCAGAGTTTGCTTGCTTTGGTTGGTTTGAATCAAACTGGGTATCGATCTGTAGGTGTGGGGCAGCTCAATGTTGTGATGAGATGATGGTGGTGTTCTTTCATCCATGTTGAGGTATCAGCAAGACAGGTTTGAGATCCAAGCCAAGACTGTGTAGTTTCCTGGCGGGAACAGGAGGAAGAGCTGGGTATCATCAGCATAGCAGTGGTCTGAGAAACCGTGGAAGCTGTGGTTGCACCAGGCGGTGTATATTGAGAATAGAACTGGGCCGAGCACTGACCCTTGAGGTACCCCTGTAGATTTTGGACCGTTTTAAAAAGAGGAGATCCTCGGACAAGTAGTGTAGCTCTATGGATGGAAATGTTGCTTGGTCTGTTAACTACTTTGGTCCAGATAGAAATAACCAATGATTGTGTTGATTGCGATGGAATTTTGTACAGTTATTTACTGACTCCAGTGATTCTCTGTGCTGCCATGACTTTTTTTTGTGGTGCTTTGTGGTTTTGAGTGAAATATCTTCACAACTATTGGTTATGTTGCCATAAAAGTTGGTGCAGACATTCATATTCCAAAGAACTTTGATCGCTTTGATTGCTTAACTTTTCGTGGATCCCTATCATTAGGTCCACATCTTAGTCTTGTTTAGGGATTGTATGTGACTCACTGTCTTTTATTCAACAGGATGTACTTGCATGGTAGTTTTCTGTCTGACGTGCAGTTCCAGTGCTCCATCTGCTTGGATGTGTTCTCTAACCCTTCGTCCACGCCATGCGGTCACAGCTTCTGCATGGCCTGTATCAGCAGATACTGGGATGGATCTAAGGTGTGTGTCTTTTGTGGCTTTTTTGTCTTTCCTTCTCTTCTTTTTTGCTTGTTTCGACTGTTGCATCTACTGTTTTCTTTCATCTTCTTAAATGTTCTTCTCTATTCATCCATCCTCTCACAGGTTTGCCAGTGTCCTCTGTGTAAGAAGACCTTCCAGAAGCGCCCAGTCCTCCAGATCAACAGGACACTCCGAGAGATCACGGAGCAGTTCAGATCAATGACGGGGCGAGGAGGAGGTGGGGGAGGAGTAGGAGGAGGAGAAGGAGAAGGAAGAAGGGATAAGAGAGGAAGACAGGGAGGAGAAAGAGGAGGAGGAGGCATGTTTGAGGAATTGTTGACGAAGCTGCCACTACCCAAGACATATGAGACTCAAACCCAAGGTAAGTGAATTATGGTCTTGCCATAGTTTCTGTCTTTCAAGAAACTATGGGGAAGGGATCATTATCAGTGGTCAAACCTTCCAAAAACTTTACTTGCGCTTCTTGAATCAATGTTGAATGTTCTTTTCTAGAATGAATTCCCAGTTGAAGTCATGGCATGTTAACAGGATGGCCATTTCTTTAGCTCTTCATGTGTCTTTTGAGGGATGAAGACCACACTTCAGCTATGTGATTTTTCTGTCTTCTGCCCTGAAAGGTGAGCCCACCTTACTGGCTTCCTCGTTCCCAAACCAGAGCCCGATCTCTGCCTTGTACCACACCTCCATACCACCCCCGCCGCCGACCCCTTTCCCCCGCTCGAGCAGCCGGAGACGGTTCACGGTGTGCGGGGCTGCGAGTAGTGAGAACCTCCTTGTCTGTGACATTCACCACAGGGGACTAACGGTACTTGAGCTACATTATGAACTAATATCTGTCATCCTTGAATCATGCACCTCACTTCTTCTTGAAGTGAGGTACATGGTTTATATTTTTTATGTTTTCTCGGTCATTGGTTTCAGATTTACTGTAGGACTGATGGAGTGTGTATCTGTCCCATGTGTGAGACTGAAGACCACCCAGATCATGACACAGTGCCTATTGAAACCGAATGGATGGAAACCAAGGTAGAAACATAACAGAGTGAATCATTTAGATGTTTTTTTAAGAGGAAGAACAACTGCATAGCAGGTAACTCCTCACATGTGATATAGCAGCAAGAAGTTCCTCGTGTTTGGAAATAATTAAAAGACAGTTGTTGTTTTGTTTTTGTTTTTTTTTTTTGTGTGTGTGTGTGTGTGTGTGTGTGTGTGTTTATAGGTCAAGCTGAGTGCTTCGGAGCAGGAGATCCAGGAAATGATCAGACAAAGAATCCGGAAGATTGAAGAGATCAGAGTCTCAGTGTCTGAACTGAAGGTAAATCGATAACCACCACACACACACACACACACACACACACACACACACACACACACACACACACACACACACACACACACACACACACACACACACACACACACACACACACACACACACACACACACACACACACACACACACAACACAAACACAAACACACACTTGCAAATATCACAGTTAAGTGCACTTCCTCTAAACAGCAAACAGCTTTTCACCTTCTTTCTTTTTAGGTCTTTCTGTGTGTTTCAGGCTTTTATTCAACTTTCATTCAATGAATATGGTATATTCTTGACTTTTTTTAAATTTTTCTTTTGAAATTTATTAAAATTTAATTTTGGTTTAATCTCAAATTTCATTGGGTAGGACTGTAACCAAAAGTTTTTATAATCCTTTATCAATTTTCAAGGGTTTCCTCACGCAAGTTATTTGATAAAACAAGTAATTTGATCATATATAATCTATTTTTTATAATTGTATTGAACATTTTGCACGTGTACCTGAAATTGCTGTCCACCCTGTCATTTTTTGCTAACTTTAAGAAACCCTACAATCTTTTAAATAACACAACCAGCATCCTGTCTTTCTTTATGAGTGAGTTGCAGACTAGAATTTTACACTTATGCTTGTAATGTTCATCATATTCGGTGTGTAGTTAGATGCTGTCAAGCTTAACATGTCCACTCTGTCATAGTGAAATATCAATTAATATAAAAACCTTTCAGAAATTTAAAATATGGGTTAAATAGCACACAGTCCACATGCTAACGGGATCATGTTGCTAAGTGAAGGTCCACCATATGCTCATTAAATGAGAACATTAGACAATAACGTCCACTCTGGCATATAGTATAAGAGAAAAAAAACATACACGTACATCTGTTCCCAGTTGGCGGTGGAGCGGGAGACGGCGGGCAGCGTGTGTGTGTTCTCGGCGCTGGTTTCTGCCATCGAGCGCTCGCAGGCGGAGCTGATGGAGGTGCTGGAGATGAGCTGGAGGGCAGCCGAGCACCAGGCGGACACCATGATCCGTCAGCTGGAGCTGGAGCTGGAGGAACTGCGGGGGAGGCAAAGCGCCCTCGATCAGCTCGCTCGATCAGACGACCAGATGCACCTCGTCAAGGTTGGCGAGGGTCTGCCATGTTTAATCTGACGATGCAGGGGTTAAGGTCACGTGGAGTTAATATACTTTGGTACCTGGGTTATTGTTTCAGACCTTCCCACAACTCTCCAGCCCTCCTTCTGCCAGAGACTGGTCTGGGGTGTCGGTGAACTCTGACCTGGGGACTGGAACCATCTACAGGTCGCTGGCGGCGCTGGTGGAAAAGTTCCAAGAAGATCTAAAGAATATCGCAGAAACAGGTCAGCGAAAAGCAAAATATAAGTGAATAGAAACATATTGTGGTCAGTGTTTTTAACCCTCGCATGCATTAATTATTAACTCAGTCAGGATTCTTTTTTTTTTTTTTACAAAGTGCTTTTATACTTTTAGATTATATATTATTGAATTATTTAATCGAAAGGTGCAATAGTAAGAAATCTATAGAAAATCACAAACTTTTCCTTTAAAATGATCACGACTAACTTTTTCTTCAAGACATAAAACAGCCTTCAGCCTGCGATAGATCTGCCATAAGGAACTACTGCCCTCTGCTGGCAAAGCTAAAGACAAGCAGCTTATCTTTATGGGTTAAATTACAAATTAAGGGTAATTTCTAGGAATCCTGATTTCAACAAATCACACAAACTGGCACAACATTTTCCTTTCTCCGATAGTTTTCAAGTTAAACTTTAATATGGATGTGACTCGTGTTGACTTCTTGTTTCTCTCTAGGTTTTCAGGCACCATTACTGGAACTCAGTCCGGTCCGAGCACAGCCCAGTGAGTGTCAGCTCCCACTCCACCTTTTATATTACACACCTTAATTAAGCTCATTATAGAGACCCAGATACAAATAAGTGAGTGACGTCAACCATTCGTAAAAACATGCATTATTAAAACATGCAGTCTATTATGTTAGACATTCATCTTGTAGTTATGGCTTCGAAATTGCAGTTGTACCCATTTTCTCATGTTTTCTCTGAACAGCAAACACAGCTATTATTTAAAACAGGAAAATAGCAGCATTATTTCCTAATTGAGCTCCGCAGACCATTATAGCATCATTAGTGAATTTGAACATTATTCTGATTTTCTTTTTGTTTCTTTCTCAGAAATGAAGAGGATTCAGGAGTATGCAGGTGTGTTTTCAATAAAATGAACATACCAGCTTCCAGAGATGGTTGAATATAAGAGAATTTAACTTTTTTTTCATCCTTTAACACAGTGGATGTAACTCTGGATTCTGACACTGCCCATCCCAGACTGATCCTGTCAGAGGACATGAAGAGTGTGAGGCGCTTCACTGATTATTACAGCCTTCAGTAATTGATCATTGAGAGTAACACTTACTGATGTATCATGACATTTTTTAAGATTCTTATGATCATTCAACGTTAATCATTTAATTTCTGGACAGTTCAGTGACTCAAACTGTTTTTTTTTTTCATAAATCATGAAACTTCATCTCAAAAACACTTTTTTAGAAAAAAAAGAGTTGTATTATTGCACTTTTCTCATGTTTTTATGAATCACATGAGAGAAGTACGTCACAAGAATATAGACTATAGATGATGACTATAGATGTTTTGCTCACTTTGGCAGTAAAAATTGTATATCTACACTACCGTTCAAAAGTTTAGGGTCACTTTCCAATAAAGTTAACTTTAAACTAATCAGAAATACACTGTCTGGTTTTTGGTGCATCAATATAGAGGCCCATTTCCAGCAACTATCAGTCCAGTGTTCTAATGGAACAATACGTTTGCTCATTGCATCAGAAGGTTAATGGATGATTAGAAAACCCTTGATGCTATCATGTTAGCACAGCTGGAGACAGTTTAGCTGCTTAGAGAAGCTAAATAAATGACTTTCCTTTGATGAAAGCAAAGTTTAAAGGAAAGGAAAGGACTTTTCGTGGAAAGCACAACATTGTTTTCCCTAGCTGGCCTCATATAACCCTAATACCATAGTGACAAACTGTCTTTCTGCAGGTGAAGTGTGCAGATCGACACCAGCTGGTTCCAGACAACGCAGAGAGGTTCGACAGATTCGTCTGTGTCCTGGGGAAGGAGCCCATTTCTTCTGGGAGACACTACTGGGAGGTAAGAGACCTTCCCTTTAAAGAAGGAGTAGGCGGTCTTGGCCCTGGACAGACACTGTGGGTGCAGGTTTTTGTTCCAACCGAGCAAGAACACACCTGATTCTACCAATGAAGGTCCTTAGCAAGGGCTCTAATGGTTGATTAGTAGAATCAGGTGTGTTATTGGTCTACAACCACAAAGGTTATATACTTTAACCTGGAATCAAAGGAATCTACAGCATGTAAGAGGACTACAAAAGTGTTAGAATCAATTTATGTTACTGTTACAGAGCAAATATAGCTATAATATTGCAATAATAAATGCATATTAGGGAATTTCGATTTTTAACAAGTTAAATCGCAAGAGCTAACAAAATTTGACCTAATACAGCTCTGGAACCACTGCAAAATGTTTGTTTTTTTTCTGATTTTACTACTTTTAGGTGTGTGTTTGGGCAAGAGGAACATTTTTGTTTGAGTCTATAAACTACTGACAACATTTCCCCCAAATTTCAAATGAAAATATTATCGTTTAAGAGCATTCATTCGCAGAAATGGATCAAATTCATTCATAAAACAACACAATACTAATGTTTACGCTTAAGAAGAGTTCAGAAATCAGTATTTGGTGCGATAACCCTTATTTTTAATCCCAGCTTTCATGCTCTCCACAGTCTTGGGTGACTTTATTCCATTCCTGGTTCCTCTTTAATCAGAATGAGGTGTTCATGTGTTGGAATTCAGCTGGAATAGAATGGCTGGAATACATGCAGAGATGGTGCAGTGGTCTCTTATTTTTGTCCAGAGCTGTTGATTGGTGCTTTTTTGTGTAGATATAGACATTTTTTTGTGTTTGATTGACATAAATGTTTCCTAATCCGTATGCACAGGTGCAGGTGGGTGGGAAGACGGACTGGGATCTGGGGGTGGCCAGACATTCCAACAAAAGGAAGGGGAAGATCGAGATGACCCCCAGCAACGGATACTGGTTCCTCAGCCTGAGAGACAAGTAAGTTCTTTCAGGCCACCATCTTTTAGATGTTGTATTCCATAGTGTAACGAAACACATGACAGAAATAGTTATACACAGTTATTCATGGATGGAATTTTGGGGAAAATTGATTGTCCCACTTTTTGCAGGGGACCCCCTGGGGGTCCCCGGACCCCACTTTGAGAACCACTGCTATAGAATATGCTGGCTTCAGTTCTGGTGATAACACACACGCCTACTTAGAAACGTGTTTCCTCCCTCTCCTCAGGAACAAATACACCTTCCGCTCTGAACCGTCCACAGACGTCGACCTGAGCCTGCGACCCCATAAGATCGGGATATTTGTGGACTTCGAGAAAGGCCAGGTGCAGTGTGGGAAATGCAGTTCCGAGTGTCTTATTGCAGCAGGATCAAATCCTACACACACACACAAAGTCCCCCCCCCCCCCTCCAAACAAAATCTTTGTAAACATAAATACATGATATTGAATATTAAAGAAATGTTAATGAAATAAACTAACACCCGACAGAAGCACTATTTTAAGTGCTAAACATTTCGTCCGTTTTATCCGGGTGCTTTTTTTTCTAGTGGGCGGGGCCAGAGCCTAACGGTTAATTTTGACAGTTAGCTAGTAGCTAGCTACGAAAACCATTTGAACTAGCATGTGGAAGCTAATGAGTCATTTATCACATCATTTGTTCAAAATTAGTCAAAATTAGCCTCTTTTTATCGGGCTGTTGGTTAATATTAACCCTAATGATTGTTAACGAGCTCAAACGATGTAAATTATGCTAGCGGCGGCAACTAGAGGGCGCAATAGGAAGAAAACTACATATAACTATAAAATATAATAAATGTAAATAAATATGGAACATTGCTATAACTAATATTACTCTTAATAACATTTTTTCAAACATTTTGAACACTGTGAGGGCTCAAACCTGCAAGGGGCAGAGAGAAGAAGATAAATTTACCGTTTATTGTCTCCCCCTATCGGTGAAATGGGATTTTCGCAGCTGATTCTCTTCTTTTTTTTCCCACTCAGGTGTCATTTTACAACGTCGACGCTAAAATCCACATCTACACCTTCAACGACTCGTTCAGCGAGTGCCTCTATCCGTTCTTCAGCCCCTGCAGCAACAAATCTGGAAAGAACCACGTGCCGCTGGTTATCACACCTGTAAACACGGAGGAGTGACGCAACACCCGGAAGCTGCTTCTTCTTCTTCTTCTCTCTTTTGATTTACCTGCGTGGAAGTTTCTGCTCATTTATTTTATAAATACACGTTATTGAATTCTCACCTGTTGGCAGATGTTGCTGTAAATACTGAATTAATTCACATGATTTTATGATCTTTTATTAAAAATCATATTTTCTGATAAGGAATTTGTATTTGAATAATATCCCAGCAGTTATTATAATTTTAATTATAATAATTATCCGTATTAGTAGCTTCGTTTTGTTTATTCCATGAAAATATCTTTTTATATATATAATACAAAAATGATTATCAGCATGAAAAAAAACTGTATGGGCTTATTGTTGGTATTATTACTGTTATTAATTCACAACACCATTGTTACTTAAGGACACTTCATGCTAAAAAGAAAGGAAATTAAAGATTTAAAAGAAATTTCTTATGAAAAAGAGTGTTTTATATTCTAGTGTAGTTCAGAAGTTTGAACAGTGGAGGGAAATAGATAAAGTGCATATAAATGTGCTAAAAAATCTATTATAATGTTAACAAAATAAGAGCTGGAGTATAGACCACATACATAGTGAGTAAATACATATAATTAATCAAATGTATAAAACAGGAGGTCAAAAGTTCAATAATTTGATGATTAATTAAAAAACACGCAAGTCTCCCGCTCGTCTTCAAAAGGAAAACTTCATTGAAAATTATTCAAGCGAAATCAATTATACAGGATAATCCAATGCAATGGAAGAAATAACACACACACAAATGAATCAAATAAGCAGCACAAACACACGCATATGATTCCGTATTGCTGTAGAAGTCGATAAATCTAGAAGACAGGCTTTTTATTTCACTGGGTGAGTAGATACTGAGTTTGTCTGGACTCTTCCTAAATCACTCAACCAGCATTAATTAATCCTGTCAATTAGCCTGACGCTGCCTCCATGTGCAAATAAAACTGCAAATTATAGCAACAGAATAGGGTAAGCAGGGCTGGGCAATTTGGCCTAAAAATAAAATCTTGATTATAATTTGTTTATACCAACATGTATGTTAGCGTTAGCTAAAAGGAAACAACTAATAAAGATTACCAAAGTACTTTAATCCTATGTGAACTAATCAGCTGCTTAAGAATAAAATAATAAATAAAATTTGTTTCCTATAGGCAGTTCCTGGCCTATATATATTTCTATTTCTACTTATTAATTTCCTTTAATCTCCTATTGAATAGTGGATTTTTGGTACAGCCATTTTAAATAAACAAATTGATTAAATTGAAAGAAAAAAAAAAAGAAAATCACCCAGCTCTAGCAGCTGGAACGGGTGGAATTAGTTGATTTTTAGCCAGAAACAGGCAAGCCCATTGTTTCCAGTTATGCTAATTATGCTAAGCTAAGCGCCCTCTGTCTTTTAGCCTTATAATGAACATACAGATCACGTGGTACCGATTGTCTTGTCCAATTTACTGCAAGAAAATATTGTGTCAAACTAGGACGTTAATGGCACATGAGCACATAAAGACGACTGACGCGACAATTCAAGTTTCAATCTCTCAAAAAAGTGATGTTTCATCTTTTTAACTGTTATGTTTTGGTTTAAAATGCTACCTCATATATGCACGCTGTAAAATATAAAGTTACTATTAAATATTTATATTATTAATTAAATATAAGTGTATTGGTGCTGTAGATCTGCAACAAATAACACATCTAAAGTTCGCTGCTTTACAAAGTGCAGACTGTTTAATGGCATCTAGTGTTAATTCTTGGGCCCTTGATTTAAAAAGACAAGAAGCCATATCAGTCTCTAGTCCAATATTTCAAGTTTTGTCTCAATACAGAATCGATATCTTGCGTCTTTATGCTCAAACCTCGGCCGACGAGGAGAATCCTGCGGCTGCAAGTTCCGACCCTGAACGTTCACAGTGCTACTTGAACCCCATCTTTTCTGAAAGCTGTTGAAGAACATGCAAAAAACCCGACTGAAACCAAAGTGAATTATTTAAAATTTCCCCAAACGCGCGTTGTGCTACTTCATCAGGGACTTGGCTTTTTCCTTCTGAAGCAGGATGTGTTCGGTGAACTCCCTGACGGCTCCGTGTCCTCCCACTCGGTGGCACGTGTACTTGGAGGCGTTGATGGCGACCGCGGGAGCGTCTGCGGGCACCGCGCTCAACCCCGCCAGGTTCAGGCAGGGCACGTCCGGTTTATCGCTGCCTGAGAGGAGAAGAGATCCCGTTTAGACTCAATTAATCGATCGACTTTTCTCTCTGCTGCTGCTGCCTATTGCTGATGTCACCTCTCACTGCACCGTAGCTTTGTCCTTGTTTTAATTCGTGATTTTTACCCTTTCAATCAACTGTTTTTAAATCGCATCTTGATGCTTTTTATTGTTTTTTGCAAAGCTCCTTGTTGTGGAAATGTGCGAACCACTTGTCTTGCCTTTTTTTTTTTTTACTTTAAATCCAGGGGCGACACAGTGGCGCAGTTAGCTCTGTTGCCTCACAGCAAGAAGGTCGCAGGTTCAAGACCTCCTTGGTCCTGGGTCTGGGACCTTTCTGTGTGGAGTTTGCATGTTCTCCCCGTGTCTGCGTGGGTTTTCACCGGGTACTCCGGCTTCCTCCCACAGTCCAAAAACATGCTGAGGCTAATTGGTGACTCTAAATTGCCCGTAGATGTGAGTGTGTGAGTGAATGGTGTGTGTGCCCCACGATTGGCTGGCGACCATCTGGGGTGTATCCCTGCCTCTCTGTAACGTGCTGGGATTGGCTCCAGCAGACCATGTGACCCTAATGAGGAATAAGCAGGTATAGAAAATGACTGACTTTAAATCCAATTAATAATGTAGCATCAGGTCATTATATAAAACCGTATTTGCAAACTAATTTCCCTTTAGGAATAAAAAAAAAGGTACTTTGACCACTTATATACACAACTGAATACCTATTTCGGCAAAGAAAAAATGATTTTTTTTGTAATTGTTCATTTATATTTGTATTAAATGCATACTACACACATACAATATTTGTTATTAATTCATTAGGGCATTGTGAATAGAATGTACTACAACAAATAGAAGTACAACAAGTCTATTCGTTGATTTTTAGTGAATATTTTTAGGTATTAAATGCGTTCTACGTCCATATAAAATATTTTTTTTACTAAAACCTCACCTGTAGCAGTTAGGTCATTGTGAATATGATGTAGTACAGTGAACAGAGCAGGGAAAAGTCATTTTGGTTATTTTTGCTGAATAGTTTTCTTCAATTGATTCATACTGAAAGTTGCAGACGGTCCCTAACATGAACCACAGAGAATGACGGTGGAGTGGTGACGCTGTTTTCTGGTAAAATCACGAGGAAAGTTGACAGTAATATTATAGTATATCAGAGTATGATGACGTTGTTCTTTATTTACTTGGACACTCCCATTAAAAGCACAAATAAAACCAAACGTCCAATTATCAGCCAACTTTACCACTTTTTTACGAAGGTAAATTATCTCAGCTCACATCTGGCAAGACTTTTTGGGCTTTCACAGTTTCACCGCTTTTTATTTAGGCCACATTATTTAACCAAAAATAATAGTAGTTGATAAATGAAAGGAAAATGCGATAAGGAGAAGTTATGCACTGCATTCATTTAAAAGACTTTTTGTGGTATTATTTCCAAAGTCATAAATTCACTGCTTTTAATGCTTTTAGGTCATTCTGAATTAGGAACCTATGAATGACACAGGAGGATTTAAGGATTCACCAGCTTCTTTCTGTGGTCAGGACCTGTCAGTAAAGTCATGAACAGAATATACTCTCTGTAGTATGTCTTCCCTTCACACTCTCATGAGTCATGGAGCATTTTGCTTTTTTTAGCCTCTAACTTCTTCAATCTGATGTTCAGCGTCTGCAGCTGGATTCATATTCATCCTCCAATAGAGCTGCAACTCACAACTATTGGGATAGTTGACTAATCTATCCGTTATTGAACCAAGTATTCAATTAGCTGTTTGGTTCATAAAGTGGTTAAAAATATTGATCAATGTTTTCCCAAAGTTGATCAAAGTGTATCTACGGATTGGCTGCCCTGGGTTATATCAATTAGCTGCTTTACCCATGTAGGCCACATCCTTCCAGTCCAATTTCCTGGCCTCCACTATCTTCTTCAGGTCGTCCAGAGGCTCCTCCCCCACCTGCAGCACCTTGCAGCCCGTCCTCTTCGACAGCTTTTCAGCCAGCGCCTCGGTCACCGGGTCCAGCCTGGACATCAGCAGCAGGACCTGTGAAGGAGGAGGGAAAAGGAGTCAGTGTTAATCACGTTGGCTCGGTCTCAATTTAGTCAAATGCTCCTATTAGTTTTAGTCATATTCAGTCAACTTGTATCCTGCCTGCTCTGATAATCACAGAAACACATCAATGTTCTTTATCTAATAGTTTTTCTGATTGGCGACATGTTTTACCAGAGAAGCACTCGCTGCATCGACGCATTTAGTACCGACAGCACTGATTCCATCTCGTCTTTGTCATGAAATCAACATCGCTGACGGATATATTCCGTCTAGTCTGATACGAGCCGGTTCTGCGGCTCCTCAGAGTCAAATCAAACCTCCACATCTTCTTTCTGCAGCATGCGGATGCCCATGGTGTCTCGGGTGTGAACGGACACCATCTCCTCTCCGGACACAGACAGAAAGATCCTTCCCTCTGTCAAACAGCCGGAGACGTTACAGAACATCAGCCGAACCACCTCCGGCGTCACGCGGCCAAAGTAACCGTACCTGTAGGGAGAAGAAGCGGGAACGAGTAGCGTCAGCGCACACGTGCAATAGTCTGTTATGTCGGAACCACCTCGATATCGAATGTGCAATGACTACTTTATATATATATGTGCAATATACGTAACAATCTCAGGTCAAACATCTCAATTTGTATGTTTACCTGAGAACCCTCTGCTCTGCCACAGGCCAGTCGATGTCCACATCTATGTCCACGCTGTACTCCGGCAGCATCTCGTAGTAAGTTATCTTCCCTCCCTGAAGAGACGACAGTGAGAGCAGAGAGAACAGGAAATGACAAGGAAGAGAAGAGGCCATTTACAAAAGCTTCAACTAAACCGAGTGACAGAACTAAAAAGGTCTAAATCAATCTAGTCAAACCAATAGATTCATTTTAGTCTTTTTATTTATTGTAGATTTTGCATCGATATTGTAGACAAGCATCTGCAAAGATCTGCTGACCTGATGTCTGAAGTAAGATTTGCGGATGCCAAAGATCATGCTATATATTTTTGTAAGCAGGTAAATATACATCGAATATACGACATCTAAAATGAGGAATAACCTGTTTTTATCTACTATTTTTCAGTGTGTTTCAGGTAGGAATACACGTATAGAAACACGGGTTAACGTGTGAATTGACTATTGATGGGCAGCACATTCTACCAGAGAAACACTCGCCATGTCGCCGCATTTAGTGCCGACAGCGCTGGTGGATGCTACACGCACACCGAGCAGCAACGCTGGAAAGAACGTGTGTTAACTCTTGTCTTTGCCATGAAAAAAAAACAAAACATTGCTGAGGAATATATTTGGTTACCTGTAAGACTCCCTGGTTCATTATGAGGTCTCTGGTGCTGAAGTAGAAGGATCCGTTCTCACACAGCTCTCCGTCCCAGTCCTGGCGCCGTGGCCGCTTGGCCGGGTTCAGATTAAACGGTCTGGTGAGCTCGTCAGCTAGGAGGAGGGGGGGTAAATGTTAAAATGGCTGTTTTCCAGGTTTTAACATCTACAATTTACTTGAGAGGCCGAGTGAGGCTGAGGCTGCCAGTTCCATGTGGAGACGGAAGCCGGCTATGCATATGGCCTGAAAACATGCAAAGCTATATTTTGTAGAATTTCTTTTTTCAAATTCACCATCAGGTATTTTAATTAATAGAGCTATATTGCAATGTGTAATCCATGTCAACCCCAATCTGAAAC
This sequence comes from Lepturacanthus savala, assembly GCA_030544235.1. NCBI lineage: Eukaryota > Metazoa > Chordata > Actinopteri > Scombriformes > Trichiuridae > Lepturacanthus > Lepturacanthus savala. Next base: position 18,766,753 of record CM060483.1, read on the forward strand.
ATGCTTTTACTGCTGTAAAACTAAATAATCCGTATGTGAACTGTCCCCGGGTCCGTTGACTCACATCCTTTCTTGACCTCCAGCCAGCGGAACTGGTGCCTCCGGACCACGGAGAAGACGGAGTCGTAGCCCTGCACCGTGATCTTCTCCAGCGCCTCCTTCAGGTGGAACGGGTGGAGACACGGGGACGTGGCCTGGATGTGGCAGATCACGTCCACCTCTGTGGGAAATAAAAAAAACAGGATCAGAGCGGAACAGGATGCTCGATGGGAGTTTGAGGATGATCAAACTGTACAGGTCCTTGTGTAAATAGCTAATTATTTACCTGTGCCAACAGGTAAATACAAAAGCAGATCCTCCATTTAAATCAAGTGCAAATTAAAGCATTAATGCAGACAAAAAAAAAATCCTGAATCACAATACATTTGTACATTTTGACCACAGGGGTTTAAAAAAAATAAAAAATATTTTACCGGTCAAAGTCCAGTAATTAGCTCTACATACCTGGGTTGAGTGTGGCGAACTCCTGGAGCGTTTCCAACGATGTAGAAGAATCTCTGGAAACTTCCGGGCTCCTGCGATGAACCTGTGCTCCCCAGGATTTGGCCACTTTCTCAATCTCGTCATGGTCCGTCGATACCCAAACACTAAGAAAACACAACTGTTACTATTATTCTATGTCAAAAAGTAGCATACTTATATATATATAATGCACTTCCATACATTGTTTTATCTAATTATCTTCATATGATGGATTACAAGTTGTTCTTGATACAAATCAGGGACAACTTGGGTATTGAATCAGAGAAATAACAAATAAATACACAACGCCAGTTAGAAACAAAGCCAGACACAATCATATGCAACCTTAAATTTATGGGAGGTAGATTTTTTTTTACTATAGGACTCAGTTGCCTTAAAACAATAGTTTCATTCATAATGTGTGTATTCATGGATATGAACTTTGGCCAGTGATACGACTGGTGCAGTGGTGGCTTTGGCAAAAGAAACTGTTTAAACAAATCAGTTTAAACAACAGATGCCATTCCATAGTGTTCACAGGTCCAAAACAAACGGAAAACCCCCAAAAAAGTGCATGTTACATCGATATCCGCCTTTAATCAGTCACTAGTGTGCGTCTAGAAGGAAAAGAAAATAACTTTTACTACAGCACGAGGCTAAAATGAGAGTGGAACCGGTTTAACTGTATAATAGCTGTTATAAAACAATACATTTTAAACACAGCAGTTAGCTGTTATTATTTTCTATAATTATTGAATAGACATATTTAACAAATTTTATAACATTTTTCCCCACATTCATATGTTGAGTACCGGTAGGTAGATACATTCAAAATCAATACAACACAAAGACGCTATTATTACATATAAAAAATGGTCCTTGGCTCCTTTTTAACCGGTTAAACTCCAAAACTCACTGATACTTAGAGGCAGCATTGAGTTTTTTGCATAATTTGCATGAGAAAACCACAGCTGACATGATATAAAAGTATTTTTATCTTTAGTAAAAACCCAATGTTACGGTTACAGTATCACTATATATCATCTATATAAACATCATCAATATAATAGGGAAATAGTTTGATATAATATCAGTATCAGGGCTGCAACCAACCACTATTTTGATGTTTTATTTAGATAGAATAGAATGTGCATTTATTTAATTGGCTCCTTTATAATCTCCTTTTTAAACATCTATTATATATGTTCTGTAATGACCCTCAGTGTGATTTCTATGATTTCATCTTATTATTCATTGAACTTTCATTCATTAAAAAGAAATGTGTATAGGCATTTACTTTTATTGTGTCCCTGAGGGAACGTCCCAAAGGATCAATGAAGTCCTATATAATCTAATTTAATCGGATCTTAATTGATTTATTTAACGTTACCTGTCAAACATGTCGGAGTCCACCGCCGCCCTCAGCACCCATCCGATCAGCGGGACCCCGGCCAGCATCTTGATGTTTTTCAGGGGGATTCCTTTGCTTCCTCCTCTCGCGAGGATCACCGCGGCGACGTGCTTCTCGCTGCCGGCTTTGGTCTGCTTGCGGGCGGCCAGCGGTCCGTCCTGCTGCCCGTTGTCCCCGGGGAGGCACCTCTTCCGTGAAGCCATAACGGCGGCGGGGAATTAACGAACTGAAAGCGGAGAAAGAAGCGAGGGTTACTGCTCAAACATCCTGGTTATAAAGCAGCTATACGTAAATCGATTCCGGTTCTTCTTCTTCTTGGTTTTTTCTTCTTCTTCTATGGTTTCCAATTGTCGGTAGCAGCTCGATACCACCTACTTCCGCCCCGGAGGACAAAGATGGCGCCAAAAAGTCTTCTTCTTCTTCTGTGAATTTTAATGGCGGACTTCTACCGACGGTTAAAGGCGAACACCGCCATCAATGTACTGGAGTGTGGATATGATTTAATTAATTACATTTTATTGATGGTTAATAGTTTCCACATATACAATATGTTTTCCTCTCTCATCGCAATTAGCGAACAACATCGAAATAAAAGTAATGGATGTGATACTTCCGCATTAAAGTGACGTCACACACAATCACAGGTATGACGCCAAACAGGTGCTTCCACCCATTACAGAGAAATGAAATGTGTTGACAATAATGTTCTAATGCGATTTTAATTCGATTTAAAATATTATATCTTTAATATGAAATAAAGCCCTGTTTACAAGCATGAAACATAAAGTATACCAATCCAAGATTGATTGTATGTGCTTTTGTTTAAATAATATTATTATAAAATAATTATAGTGAAAATGAATTATTCCCCTTTTTTTCTGTGAACCACTGTCGTAAATCAATGCACAAGATATAATAAACTACAGGTAGCCATGACAACGGTGCTTTTGTGGTGTACTTAAGTATAATTTGAAGGTATTTAAAGGTATGCAGGTGCCTGATATCACCACTAGGTGGCCCTAATTGATGGCGCCTGTTTGAATTTAGAAACCAGGATTTCTTCCTGATCATTACCAAAATGTAGTCATCTGGTCATAGTTCCATTCCTAACATTCACTGAAGGTTTGACAAACTTTTTGCGTAATCTTACTAATATTGAAAATATCACATTTTTAAAGTGTTTTTTGCCTAGAAATTGCCATGGGATCATAAATACTGTCATTTAAAGGTCTGGATGTAAATCCTATGAACCATCATGTGAAATTCTGTCTAAAATCAGTATTTGTAATAACAGTTTGCAGTTTATTTGTACATTATAGTAGTTATTGAGGCAAAATACCATAAAAAACTAACAATTTTCTGCAAGAAAATGCCAATTCTGGAGTGGCGTCTTGCCTTATTAGTGTAATAGGTGTTATTTATATGTACATTTTTACTAGTCCTGCCCACTTGAGATCACATTTCAGTAAATGTGGCCTAAATTAAATTGAGCTTGACAGATCTGATCTATGATATGTGAACGATGTGAGAACCTAAACATTTGAGGTCTTTTTATAGGTAAAAACTCACGTCAGATGCTGTTTAGACACAAGACGAATTGTTAAAATTGCTGTCATTACAAAAGTGTTGGTGACAGTTAGGAAGGATTAAAGCAGAGCGTCCGCCCCGACTGCTCCGACAGCCCAGGCAGCATGCCATCCATTCATCCATCCTGCACCACTCCTCTGTCACACACTTCACGACTGCCTCAGAGTCTCAGGAAATAAAAGATGACACGCTTTGTATTCTAAGTGTGGCCGTTAATAATCTAATATTATAATAAATACACTAAATATGTGGTATCACAGGAAATGATACATTATTGGATTCATTTACCTTTTGATCAGCTACTACCAAGGTAGTCCAATCAAGTGATTACTGTGATATCAGTTTTATTTACAGTATTAGGTATTATAATACAGTATATGTTTGACTCCTGTCATTTACTACAGCAGTGGTTCTCAAAGTGGGGTCCGGGGACCCCCAGGGGTCCTAGAAGTGGTGCCTGGGGGTCCCCAGAAAAAAGGAGAATAATTTAATTTCACTATAATTCCACAATGACAGAATGTAGGACCATTTGTATGGAGAACTGCCATAATTTGAAATAAATAATTTATTTAATTAAGTAGTATTTAGCTCCTATTTGTGTATTATTTTCCACTTGCACCTGAATTTATTTATTTTCCATTTTATATATTCAGGTGGAAATGATTGGAGTGAGTGAATGCATAAATAAATACATTTAAAAATGAATAAATAAAATGCAAATTCAAATAAATGTGAAAATTATACCTAAATTAATTGAATTAATTACTTCTATTGGAAAAAAATAAGTATAAATAATATTACTGTTAATTTACTGAGTCATTGTTCATTTATTCTTGATTATGGCAGCTCTTAGTTTATCAATATTATTGATTAATATTAAGAATATTAACTAACATAGTAAAATCATTTGATCTTCTACAAATTGAGCTTTATTAACATGCATCTCAGACTGTTTGACTAATTATTCATTCGTCCTAATTAAAGACATTTGATGTTTAGTTGAGTTTTTATGATACAGTATTTTTCTAGTCCTTTTTTATACAATACACTCCACACTTTGCTGTGAAATCTGCAGTTATTTACTGTGTTAAACACTTATTATCGTAGATTTATGTATATTTTACAATAAATCACATTAGTCAGAGTTATTGTATTATAATAGTTACCATAAATACTACTGAAATCACTTCTATTGTAAAAATAATAATAATAATCACATTAACTTTCTGGATAATTGCTGGATAGTTACTGTAAGGGTTTTACAGTGAATATTACAACAAAAACAAACTAAAACTAATTAAAACTAAGCATAAACCTTGCTATATGACCTATATTTATAAGCTATATATAACCTTGCTGCACCCTTCTGGACTCAGTTCATGTCAGACATGCATGTAAATGATCATCATAAATGGTTCATTCATAATTTATTTGAATAATGTTCTGGGCCAGTAGCTTCAATGAAGAAGCAATGAATTCTGTTTATTAATAACATCTTTTACATACACCTAAAGTCTCAATGAACAGTGTCACATTCATCTCAGTGTTACACACAGAGAACATGTATTTACATACTGGAAATTACTAGAAATGACGCACGTGCCTTTATATACGCATACACAACAGTGAAAGCACAATTTCTGCTTGTATTTCAGTATGCTAATAAGCCTGTTTTGGTTAAATTGAAGTTTTAAGACCATAAGTGGTTTATTATACGCGACTTTTTTTCCAGCCTGAATATACTGAGATGATGTAGCTGCTTGTACGTGGTGAAATCAGCGGATTACTGTGGCGGTTTCACATGGAAGTGATAATATCACAGTAAAAAAAGACAAATATGAGCCTGTAGGTATGTAAATGTCTTATTGAGGGATCATTGTCTGCCCCACCTCTCACCCTGCTGTGTGTTTACAACCCCCAACTGCCTCTCTACTGTTCTCTATGTAATTACCCTCACACACACACACACACACACACACACACACACACACACACACTAATGTGTTCTTGGAACACCTGAAACCTGAACATATAAATGAATGAATGAAGTTTATCTAATATGACAACACAAGACAGCACAACACCAGAAAACGTTGTGCACAGCATTGACATTTCACACAAAACCAATAGTCATAAAGGCAAAAGGCATATTATAGCATATTGCACTTTAACATCAAAGTGTTTCTGCAGCATTTTAGGTTTATTTTGGTATTTGATTTAATGTAGTTGTTTATTTTATCAGGTTATGTGAACATGTGCTGCTGACCTCTTGGCCAGGTCACCCTTATAAAAGAGATCTTGGGTTTATTACTTGGTTAAATAAAGGTTAAATAAATAAAATAAGAATATGTTTATAAAAGCCTAATCTATATTATAAGCTTTTTTAAATGTTCTGTCTATCAGCCTCCAGAAACAAAAGAAAAGCAAAAAAAATCAATCAGCAAAATTGTAATTAATCACATTTATTAGCTTATTAGCACACTTATCGGCCTCTACTGGCCTGGCCTGGTATTGCAGGCTTTAAGGCAGAGCTTATTCCTGTTGAGGTCTCTTTGTAGTTTCAGATGTTTCCTGGTTTATCCTCATTTTCCTTCCAACTCATTTTAGACCTCCCCAACATACAAACGTCACACCCTTTTAGATTTTTTAGTTGGTATATTTGGTGAAATATTAGGTTTTATTCCCTATAAGGTGGTCAGAATTAATACAAATTCTACCCATTCACAACATAGAAATATAAAACACTATAATAAGAATGAAATATGGTTTAAAGAAATTACTTCATAACTTTATTACTATGGTCCATGCTACACAGTGTTTGACCCATTCATTCACACTGTAAAACCACGATCTTAAAATTTACCATAACAAACTGTCACTAATTTAATCTAATTTACAATAGAAGTAGTCCACTTCGGATTATAGTATTGTGTCTTTACTATAAAATAAATACCATTAAATATTGTGATTCCAGTTCTATATGCAGTATTAGGTGATTAACTGTACAATAAACATCAATTAAATACTTTGATTTCAGTTGTATTTACAGTATTTGGTGATTGAGTAAGCTGTAACTACAGTTTCCAGTCATTAAAATGCTATTTTAAGTCAATTTATCTGCTTCTGTACTCTTAATTAGAGATTTAACTGCAAGAGTTTTACTTTAATTGTGTATGTGTGTAATTCTTTGATTGTAATAACTGTCTCTTTATTATCTCTTTAAATAAATCTCCCTCATGATCGATATTCCCACTGCAGCTCCAGGGGGAAAAGTGTGTGTTCCTCTATTGTGCAGTTTCACCCCCTAAATCCACCTCACACACACACACACACACACACACACTAGTTTCCCCCCAACATTTTCTTCTCCCCACACCTTAGAGCGGAATGAAGAGGTGGAGGTTGAGGAGGAGGAGGGGAACCGGTCTAGCAGGTCTCGAGGCCTAACCCAGTTCCCCAGCAGCTCGACTTGTTGTCACCGTTATTTCTTTGGCGCATGCGCGCTGGCGTCAGTTTCCTGCTTTTTTTAAAATGAGTACCTGTGCTGCTGTTTGACCCACCTCTGTCGACACTGCGTGTGTGTGTATGTGTGTGTGATACCGTCCGTATCTTTTCCTTAGAGCCCCCCCTCTCTCTCTTTCACACACACACACACACACATACACACTCCCGTTATTTCAGGCGCTGCGGCTGATCTCCGCTCTTTTACCTGTCCGGGTTGCTCACCTGAGCGGACTCACCTGTCCCGACGCCATAACGCTTTTTTTTTTTTGGTTTCCGTTTTTTTTTTCTCCCTCTACTACTTCAGAGCTGGAAAGCAAATCTCATCAAGAAAGCGTAAGTGTGTGCGTGGAGGGGCAAAGAAGAGATTAACGCCGTTAAACGAGGAGAAAGACGCAGGAGGAAGAAGAAGCGACGACACCTTCCATGTTTTTTTTTTTTTTTTTTTTTTTTGCTCCTCGCAACTTTAGAGTTTCCTTTTTAGAACTTCTGACTCCGTAAAGAAAGCGGGTTTCTCAAGAACCCGGTGAACCCTGAAAGGTGTGCTCCCACCCACCCGTTCACCCATCCACCACCCTTGGGTGAGCATGCCGAGGGCTTTCCTGGTGAAGAAGGCGAACGTTTCGCCGGGAAAGCGGAACTGGAGTGAAGTCCCCGATCATGAACGAGGGGACGTCTACATCCCAGGTGAGTCCACGTTTGCTGCTCAAAACCAACCATATATATCATTTTCAAAACTGTCTTTTTTTGGGGGGGACGCATACTTCCCCCCCCCCCCACCCCCGTGTGCGTTTTTACGCACGGATCGGTGGGTTTCACCGGGACTGTCAGGTGGCGGTTGTATAACGGGGCCATGGGGGCCACTGAATAACGGGAAAACCAGCGGGCCTGCACCGTTCCTGCATACACACTCGGGATTTCTCTTGACCTATTTAAGCCTCGTTTGAATATCAGTGGGATCGTTATATTTAATATTTATCCTAAATACAATTTCCCGTGTGTGTGTGTGTGTGTGTGTGTGTGTGTGTGTGTGTGTGTGTGGCCTATGAAACCATCAGAAGGGCCCGTTGCTTTCCTCATATCGACCTTCAACCCCTGATTGCAGCTTTGCGGCTTTTCTTCCTGATACACACTCATACAGGCCTGTAAATGAAGCCTCGGCGACGATGTTTGAATAATGATCAATACAGAACCGAATCAAATTAATCAAAAGTGACACTATTATTAATAGTTTCTGATATGACAAAAAAAAATAATGCAGGAGTTGATATGTAACTGTCAGGTGTGAGTTTGACTCCTTCATTTGGCTTCGATTAGTTGAGGAAGTTTAATATTCTCTCTCTCTCTCTCTCTCTCTCTCTCTCTCTCTCTCCCCACCTCCACAAACGCATGTCTCTCTTCTGGAGAACAATCCCCATTGTTGCCATCGGCGGAGTTTTTTTTTTTTTTTTATTGTAGGACCGCGCCAGTGTCAGATAACACATAACGGACTACACCCAAAACCTCTCTTCCCCTCCCCCTTCTCTCTCTATCTCTCTCTCTCTCTTCATCACATCACCGTTAACTTTCAATCATTGACGTTTACATCCATTTGATGTGTTCGAAACGGGGACAGTTGATCAGCAGAACCGCTGATTATTTCTATTTTATAAGAACTACTAAAGTTGCCAGATCGCATTTAATAATCTTGATTGGAAGCGCTCGGATACCCGTTTTACGCACGGAAAACCGCCAGCTTCTGTAAACTATAGTGAACCCTGACTGTTAAAAAATAAATAAACACGAATAAAACTTTTAAAAATAAAACAAAAATAACCAGTTCCCTTAGAAAAGTCCGACTTTTTCAGGAGAAGATCCGGTTTATGAGAACATTTCTCTATAATAACCAACGGAGCGTCGGTGCGTAATTACGCAAAGTTACGACTCTTCGCCAAAACCGACCCAGCAACGGTCTCACTTTCAACCTCCTGGTATGCCGTTACTTACTGTACCTGCCTGACCTGTGTGTGGGTTGTGGGCGTGTGTGTGCGCGCGCGCGCACGTGCGCGTGAGAGGTATGATAATTGCTGCGTGAAACAGGCGTGTTGAATACTTTTATGAGGCGCCAGATGCCATCAGTTTGGGCAGTTTTTGTGTGCGTGAGAGTGAGTGACTGTTTATTTTTTACCTTCTAATCCAGAAACAAGGCAGGCCTGTATCTGATGGCTCATCATTCTCACATCATTAGTTTGATGGCCCATCACACCTCATATTTCTAAACATGACTATTATATTAACAGCAGCCAGGCGTAGCATTGCTTGTGAATACAAAACACTGAGAGTAACACAAAATAATAAGATAGAAACTCTAAACCGGTTTTTATAGTCAGTGTACAAAAAGAGGAATCTAATTACAACCCCAACACAAGTTGGACAAAAGTTTAAAATACGTCTTCTAATATTATTGATACATGTAGATCTGTATTGACAATGAATTCTTATAAGTCATATATCATGTAACATGCTAAGCTGAGACATTTAAACCTGTGTTACAAGATTTAAGGAAATATTCTAATTTCTTATTTCATCAAGTTGATGAAATAAAAAAGAAGAAAATGACATTTTAACATAACACAACAGGAGTGGAAGACAGTTGTTTAAATGCTGAATTTAGCTTTAATACTGGTTTTATTCTACCTTACTGCTGAGACAATTATATTAATCTATTAATATTATATTTAGAGCCTGTCTGATGCCCTTATTCTTATTTGAGAGTTCAAAGAAGCCCTATTAAAGATACACTATTAAAGGGGCCGTCACTATTCCTGTCATATGGACCCCAGTTTTCTGAGGGATGCAAAAGTTCTGACAGTGTTCAGCCAATCACAACAGAGCAAGATTTCAGTAGGAAGAGGAGGTGTTTTTTTCAGAGTGAGTGTGTGAGAAGGCAGACTGTATTGCTGCTATAGGTCTAATTAGGTGCCTTTTGAATATATATATATAAATATATATATATATATCATGAAAAATAAAGTATTAAACTGTGAAAGCCTAAAATGTAAAAGTAAGTTTGACTCCTGCTTTTTGACCTGTAGTTTTGCTTTGCCGAGTCTTTATCTATTTCATGGTTTATAGTCCTGTTGTAAAACATCTCTGCTATTTCTCGACACATGGTTGCTCGGCAACCAGCTGTGTGTGTGTGTTTTTTTTTTATTATTTACACTATGGTTTATGCGTGTTGAAGTATTGACATAAAACATGTTGGTTATTTTGCTCTAGAGGTGCTACTTTAGTTACGTTTGAATGGAGCGCGATTAGCTTTTGACAGTCTTTATGCTAAACTAAGCTAACTAAGCTAACACTCGGACACGTGCAGAATGTTGAAAAGTAATAAAAAAAAGCTTTGCTATTGGATCTGTTTGATGGATTACTGCGTGTCCTGCTAATGGCTAATGTTTACAGGAAAGGAAATGTAACGGACCCTGCTGCTGCAGACAATACGCCTTCGGCAAACACACACACACACACACACACACACACCCTGTGTTTGATGAACTTATCTGCTGATTGTTGACTCTCTCTTATTGCCGAGCAATGCTGAATGATAGGAAGAAAGAAAAAATTAAAGAGCATTTAGAAAAACATCTCTCTCTCTCTCAAGCTGTAGAAACCGTAAAGTACTCTGAACCCCCTCTCAAACACACACACACACACACACACACACACACACACACACACACACACACACACCTCATTCATAGGTGAGGGGGGCAGGAGGGTGAACAAACAATACAAGATGAGATTAAATGTCCAGCAGCAGCAGTCACCACAGAAACCACCACACGGCCATAATTATAACAGATGTAACACCATTATACAGGCTGATGTTCAACGAGCTGAAAGAGCATCCTGTGGCTATTGATTGATTGATATTGATTTCATTTTAAATGTTAATTTAATGAAAATGAATGGGAGAACAAATTCATAAATAAGTACATTTAAAATTAATATATAAATAAATGAAATTGAAAGTCGAATTCATGGGGAAATAATACACAAATAATTATTTTTTATGAATTAATTAAATGCAAAAAATATATATAAATAAATTATGAAGGACTGTCAAGAATATATAAATAAATAAATACTTGGTAGAAAAATAAATATACAGGTAAATGTCCATATTTATTTGATTTTCCATTTCATTATTTAATAAAATAATTTGTGTTCTCATTTATTTGGGCTTCAAATTTATTTATTCATTTTAAAATGTATTTATTTATTTTTTGTGTTTGTTCCCCATATTCATTTTCACCTTAGTATATAAAATGAAAAACTAAATTTAAAATTAAATAAATACATGTGCAAAGGGAAATAATACACAAATAATAGGAAATAAATAGTGCTAAATTAAATAAATGTATTTATTTATTTTAAATTATTTCAGTCCTCTATACAAATGGTTCTACATTCTTTAATTATGGAATTACAGTGGAAATAAATGATTCCCTTTTTATTCCCTGGGGGTCCCCTTTAGCACCACTGACCTAGACTAATACTAATCCTTGACTTTTATTTTGTTAATATAGAAAACATTTCTATAAATTGAGCCTTTTTAGTGCGTTTAGAGAAAAACGGAATCAAATCGGGGGGTTTGAGCTGAAATATAACAGGAAGCAGCAGTGTTGTTGCTCACAGAGGAGTCCCTGTGTGCCTCAGTGTACCGTTAACAGATCTTATATAGCGCTCACCAGGCCTTCATTTGAATTTACATTTGGGTTTTATCTGATTGAGGCTCTGCAGCTTCGACTGAACCAACCACACCTGCCTCTGAGCACACAAAGAGACACACACACCCTGTATGTATGCTCAATGGTGTCTATACACACGACATCTCTCTCTGTCTCCCTCTTTCAGTGGTGTTTTGTTATACACACACACACACACACACACACACATACACACACACACACACACACAGGGCCCTGCGGAGGTAGGTTGTTTGAGGAAGGTACACAGAGCTGGAGCTGCAGGACTGTCTGGTCAGACGAGTCTAACTGTACTGCTTGTGTGTGTGTGTGTGTGTGTGTCATATGTGTGCGTGCAAAAGTAAATTGCACATAACAATCAGCCAAACGTCTGCACACCCACTCCCGTACCCAAACTGCATACCACATATTCAATTGTGTGTGTGTGTGTGTTTGCTAATTAAGCAGTTTTGCAAATATGAAGCGGCGTTTGACTATTGAGACATTCAATGTCCTTGTTTCTCCTCCTTATCCCTGATCTCTGTGTCTCTTACACTTCTCTGTCTATTCTAAACCATAAAGGCAACTGCTCGCTCCACTATTAACATTCCACTGACCAGCAGGAGCCACTAATGGCTGATGTAGATAAAAGGAGACAGATACAAGGAAGATCCAGGATCAAAGGACGATCCAGGATCTTCCTTTCTTTCTTTTTTCCAGATTTAATCAATTATTCTCGCTCTCTTCCTCCAGTCTCCATCTTCCCTCCGTCCGTGTTGGTGACGGATTCGGAAGCGAGCCCCGCCGAGACGCCGCCGCTCTGCCTCGCCAAGTGCTCCCTGTCGGAGGCGCGGCTGCACGCCGAGCTGCCGTCCAGCACGGTGCTCGGCCGACCCCAGAGCCCGGCGGGTCAGCCGGAGGAGAGGTTCGGCATCAAGAGGCGGTCGCAGGGCGCCTCCACGTACATCCGATCCAAGATTAAGGTGAGGCAATGAGCTGTGAGCGGCGGCCATCTTCAAAATGTGAAATCAACGTCTGTCTCTGTAAAAGCAAGGAGCTGTTGAGAGATGTTGCTTCCCAGCACTTGACTTCTCTCAAAAACCACATGAAAAGACATTAGCCGGTTTAGCTGCTAACACAGGTCTTACTCCAAGATGTGTCCACAGACCCTCCGGAAGTCCCAGCACTATCACCTAATGGAACAGAATCTGGGCCTAAACTAATTTTTAGTTTTTAATACAGTCAGAGATTTATCATAAGTCTGGTTTTACTTTGATGTTTCCTTGCAGGTATCTCCTTTATCTCATTGAGAGTCAATGTTTTACCCAATGTACAATTTGTCTATTGATTCTATGTAACAGTCCAACACAACCTCACTCGGCCAAACATAAAAAATCTACTTAAGCTTCCGCTTTTCTATAAGAATACATACTTCCTATGGTCACTGCCCTAGCCAATAATTCATTTCTGTTCTTATTTCTCTCTCAGATCACTACAGGCGAGTTGCCCCCTGATCCGTCACTTCCTCTCCCTCTCCTCTCTGGTCCAACCCCGCCTCCCTTAACCCCACACGCCACTGTGATGCCTATCGCCTTGACGACAACCCCTGCTCCCTTGGAGACGGTCCCCACGGTGACCAGGGCAGCGGGTCAGAGTCAGAGTTTGTCGACGGGGACGACGGGCACGTTTGTTTGTCAGGTATGCAGAGAAATATTTAAACTAGTGATTACTTTGGTGATTGATTATTGTGATCGATAACTGAGTGCATGGCTGCTGCGTTCAGGTTTGTCAGAAAACGTTTCAGCACCAGAGGATGTTGAACCGTCACGTCAAATGTCACAACGACACCAAGAGACACCTCTGCAGCTTCTGTGGGAAAGGATTCAACGACACCTTTGACCTCAAGAGACACGTCCGCACACACACTGGTAGGTACACACACACACACAACATACACACAGGTAGGTTCATACACACAGGTAGATACACATGCACACACACACATATTTATACACACATGGGTAACAATCTCACAATCCCATGTTCACACACACACACACACACATGTTCATACGCACACACACACCCACACAACACACAGGTAGATACACATGCACACACACACACTCACATACACACACAGGTAACAATCTCACAATCCCATGTTCTCACACACACACACGTTCATACACACACATGTTCATATTCACACACAGGTAGATACACATGCACACACACACTCACATATTTATACACACATGGGTAACAATCTCACAATCCCATGTTCACACACATGTTCATACACACACATGTTCATATGCACACATGTTCATATGCACACACACACACAACACACAGGTAGATACACATGCACACACACACTCACATATTTATACACACACGGGTAACAATCTCACAATCCCATGTTCACACACACACACACGTTCATACTCACACACAGGTAGATACACATGCACACACACACTCACATATTTATACACACATGGGTAACAATCTCACAATCCCATGTTCACACACATGTTCATACACACACATGTTCATACGCACACACACACAACACACAGGTAGATACACATGCACACACACACTCACATATTTATACACACACGGGTAACAATCTCACAATCCCATGTTCACACACACACACACGTTCATACTCACACACAGGTAGATACACATGCACACACACACTCACATATTTATACACACATGGGTAACAATCTCACAATCCCATGTTCACACACATGTTCATACACACACATGTTCATACGCACACACACACAACACACAGGTAGATACACATGCACACACACACTCACATATTTATACACACACAGGTAACAATCTCACAATCCCATGTTCACACACATACATGTTCATACATACACAGGTAGATACACACATACGCACAGCAAACAGGTAGATACACAATCCCATGTTCACACACGCACACACACACACAGGTAAATAAACACTGACATATTCACACACACGAGTAAAAAAAAAAACAGATAGATACACACACCTAGGTAGATACAATTCATGTTCACACACACACAGTACATACAGATACATATACACCACATGCAGGTAGATACACACTGTCATGTTCACACACACACACACACACACACACACACACACACACACCGAGGTAACAGATGAGCTGATGAGTGTTTAAACGTGTCCTGCAGGCGTTCGTCCCTACAAGTGCAGCCTGTGTGAGAAAGCCTTCACCCAGCGCTGCTCGCTGGAGTCGCACATGAAGAAGATCCACAGCGTGACGCAGAAGTACGCCTACAAGGAGCGCCGCAACAAGCTGTACGTGTGCGAGGAGTGCGGCCACACGATGGGGACTCAGGACGAGCTGCTGCTGCACCTGCAGAAGCTGCACCCCAACAGCGTCCTGCTGAAGGGCAAGGCGGCGAGGAAAATGGCGGGAGCGGCGGCGGGGGCGGAGGGCGGGTCCACCCCGGGGTCGCCGCAGGGCGCCGACAGCGACGACACCAACGGATCAGCCGGCCAATAGAGAGGAGGAAAGACTGGAGGCGGCCAATAAAAACTCAGGATGAAGGACGGATGGAGGCATTAACTCAAACATTCAGCGTAACAGTGGTGGAAGTAAACGTATGTTAGAGGGGCTGACTTTGACTAATATATATATTTTTACATGTGATTGACGTGTCTGGCATTACCAACATATTTTGTTTCCTTTTGTATGCATGTGAATATTACCTGTGGGCTTCTCTGTACAGCAAAAATATGAGTTTTCTATGATAAAAAGTACATTAAAGGGAGTAATATATTACACGAGAGTGAGTTTTCTTGTGATTTGTATCATTATCAACATCATAGGAAAATGATTTTAATGCCTGAAAGCTCTTCTACAATGGGAGTCGATGGCAGCCCATAGAACCGTTGTGAAATTTGTAAAACTGATTGAGGATAGTCCTTTGATTCATGTCACCAAGTTTCATGTTAGCGCCACCAACTGGTCAAAGTTGGAGGAGTAAGCCTATGAAAGTGATGAGACATGTTTAATGGACTAAAGATCCTGGAACTTCCTTTCTTTCTTTATATTTGGCGACATGTTTATTGAATTTAATGATATGCACAGCGCTTTATATTAAATTATTACAGTATAATGTGAAATTTAGACTAAATTCCGATAAACCACCATAGCCTCTAGCCTTTATGATAATAATCCGTATCACTCACCAGTAGAAATTAATTCAAGAATCAACTTTACAGCTTTTTGCTTCTTGCAAATTGTCCTAATTAAATTGGCCATTGTCTTATAGGACATAAAGAGTATGATGCTTTCAACTCAGGATTAAGATGATTCAGGATAAAAACTCACTTTTGTCAAAAAAAAAGCATTATTTTAACAAGGCGATGATACCGTTTGTACAGTAACATGTTTGCTGCTTTTAGTTTTTAGGTTTTATTATAATTTCCTTCAGTTTTCTTGTATAAATGACAGTCTCTCTCCACCTTTCAGTCTAAAAAAACAGTTTCATTTCACAACTCAAGTCTCCAAACCGTGTTTGAGAGCATGAAAGATGCACTAATTATGCAGTTTGTTTTTTTTTCATTCCATGATTCGACCGCGTGTGTGTGTATGTAAGAGTAGAGACAGCTTGTGGCTGGGAGGGTGAGGTTGGATTCTTGGTTTCTGTCGGGTCTTGTTGGAGGATTCCTGCAATCTCCCTTCAGCCTCTCCTAAAGACAGGAGGAGGCGGGTTTCACTGACTCACCTAACGGTCTTTAACTCATCTCACACCTCAGATGTCTGCTGAACACAACCACAGGGAGAAATGTCGGGATATTCTTTAAGCTATAGCCATTTCAACAGTTGAGCATACAAAGAATGTTGGAAGCATGCATTACTCAGTGTAGAGACATGCTACTCCTTACTGTTTATTTATTGACTGATTTTTAATTGTGATTGTTATAGTAATTTAGTCTAAATTTCACAGTATACCGTGTTGTGCATATCAATAAATTCAATAAATATGTAGTCAAATATAAAGAACACATACATGTATAATGCTAATTTGCTAATTTTTTGCAAAAAATATATTTTCTGTTCAAAGCATCACACCCCTATGCAAGGGTGTTTTATACATTAACAAACAGCAGTTAAAATAATCATATAATAATAATAATAATAATAATTGCTTGCAGTCTATGTTTAATTACTGTTAAAGAGATAATGGAATAAAAACTGTGAAACTGTGAAAGGAAATAAAAAATACAATAATGTACTTATATAAACTATATTCAGTTATAAGTGTACAGAGTTTGCTGGCTAATAATAATAATTTTTTTTTTTTTTAGCTTTTTATACATTGCATAACAGAAAATTCATGTGATGAAAAGTGTAAATAAAAAACAAAAATAAACAAATAAAATATTTTAAAAATGTAAAAAAAAAAAAAAAAAACTCATTAAATCATCCTTAAGAATATTATATCCCATTTCTGACAAGTCAGTTCCGCTAGATGTTGCTAACAAATTTTGTTCATTCATTCAGTGTAATTCTACAAACGACCTGTGGGGGCAGCACCGCTTTGCTGCGTCTTTTTTTGTCGTTGCAAACTGCATCAGAAGAAGAAGGAGATGCAAACAAGGCGCCACTTTCTGCAGCTGCGAACTCATTAGTTTAAAGGTGAGTTACATTAACACACACCTTTGTATTTATTCACACCTAACACACCTGCTGCCTGACTCTTTGTGATTCTTTAACGGACGCTTTCCTACAAGCTAGTAGCCTCACATACAAACGCGTTATTGGCTGCTTTTATTTCGCCCTTACGTTTTACTCCATGCGCCAATCACAAACAAACACTTCTAACCTTAAAGCCACCGTTGTTGTCCGTCCCAACGGGGGGTTGTTCTCTTCAATATTGCGATTTCTTTTAATTAAACATCGTGTTTTTTGTCGCCTGTGCCTTTAAATTCTCTGCTCCACAGCGCCCCCGCTTCTGGTTCACTGTGGAACAGGTGAAACCCGGAATTGCACGTCAGATGCTAAAGTCTCGCGAGATAAAAATGTTATTTTTATTAAAAAATACGCAATATTGGAGAAAATCAACACCCCGTAGCGACGGAGAATAATAGTGGCTTTAAGCTAAGTGCTATAGGTTATGATTGGTACATGTGTGGGAACAAGTAGGGGCTAAATGAATGGAGCCGGTGTTTCGGTTTAAACGGTGGCCGTGTTAACTGGTGCCACTATGATCCCCATAGAATAGAAAAGAAAGAAAAGGGATAATTTATTATTAATTTATTTTCTATTACATGTACTGCTGGTTCTATGGCTGTACTTGTTTAAGACAAATAAAAAACAAATCTAAATAATTCCATTAAATAAATTAATTTATTGAATTTAACATTTATTTAATATTTGAGTGTTCCGTTTGCAAATTAATTTGAGTTAAAATTTTACTTTATTTATATAATTTATATAGGTGAAAATGAATAGAAATTGAAAATAGCTAAATGAATACATAAATTACTACATTTAAATTTTAAAAAATAAAATAAAAATCATGCACACAAAACATCTATCATATAATTTTTGGTTTAATTAATAAATAAAATTCAAAGAAAAAAAAATATCTTTGATTTTTTTATTTTATTTATTAATATTTAAATTAAAGAAATAATGCACACAAAATATCTAAAAGCAAAAATCTTATGAGATGGAGTCCGTGGTCTAGTTTTTGGGAGTTTAGAGGTTCTTGGCATGAAAAAGTTTAAAACCTCTCTCCTATAATGTGCTTCTATATATTCCACAGAGGGATGCCGGCTCCAGAACCGGTCCGCCTGGGTCGGAAACGCGCCCTGCCGTCCTGCCCCAACCCGCTGTTCCTCCAGTGGCTCACCGAGCTGCGGGACCAGGCCAGAGAGAAAGGCCTGAAGATCCAGTACACGTATCAGAAGGTGCACAGGAGGGGCTGTATTCTGTGTGTGTGTGTGTGTGTGTGTGTGTGTGTGTGTGTGCGTGTGTGTGTGTGTGTGTGTACATGGGTATTAAGTTAGTTTAATAGTCAACATTCATTTGATATTCAAAACACAAACCTAGTGGATGATGTCAAACCAACTGTGCAACATAGATAGTGGACTATGTTTTTTTTAACACAAAGTACTAATGCAATCAAATCAATGGATTTAAAAAATTCAATTAAATTAAAATTATAAAAAAGTCTTAGCTCTTAGTGAAATGAAAGTGAGGATATCCCTCATGTCTCAGCCAAGTAACTGATCTTTTTAAAACCTGGAAATGTGATCATCTGACAAAAGTAGCAGCAGATAATTAACGTGTTTGTTCGTCTTTCACCAGGCGATTGTCTCTTTGAATAAGTATCCGATACCGCTTCAAAACGCCAAAGAGGCCAAGATCCTCCAGAACTTTGGAGACGGGATATGTAAATTACTGGATGAGAAACTGCAACGATACTACAGAGAGAAAGGTGAGAAATGTTGGATGTCTCACAGGCTTTTTTGTCAGGTAGCTTCTTTTTTCAATCCTTTTAGCCATGAACAATAATAAAGTACAGATCAACATTACAGGACGTCAGAATATAGTGGATCTAAAGCTGTTCTTGTTACTAATAGACTTATTTTGTACATTTTAAAATCAAAAAGCGTATTAAATCTTTTCGTTCTTAGGGCCATTGGGGTAAATACAGTATTTAAAATATTTATTTTATAATATTTGTTCCAGAACAAAAGTCAGAATTCTGCCTTTTCCTCAGAATTCTGAGATTACAGTCAGAATTCTTAGGTTTTTCTTAGAAGTGGAAACAAATAATTAAAAGTAATTCTGACATTATTCTCAGAATTCTGAGATTAAAGTTTAATTTTAATCTCAGAATTCTGAGTGACTTGCTGTGACTTTTTAAGGGGTACCCCCTTTTTCCCCCCATTGTCTCTAATACTCTTCCATAAAATGAAATTCCAATGATGAAACCTCCTCCAGGTCCAGACGCTCCTATCCACTCTCTGCCTGAAGCTGCGCCCCCTGCTGGCAGAGCTGACAACAACAGCCTGGCTCCCTCCAGGAAGGTAAACAGGGAAAAATAACACAAGTCACAAATCACCGCTGTCAGGCAATAAATAAAAAAGAAAAAACAGAAAATAGTCAGATCTGAGAAGCTGGAACATGGGTGAATAAGATAATAATAATCGATTAACAGTTGGCATCTAATCAACTAATCGGTGCAGCTTTAATGTTGAATCCTTCTTTGAAGACGAAGGTGGAACAGATTTGTATATTTAGTGTTTTCCTGATCCGTCTTTCCTTGTAGAAGAATGCTGCGGCGGATCAAGGGAAGGACGGAGGAGGAGAAGGGAGGAAGAAGAAGAAGAGGGAGTACGTGCCTCAGAAGAGGTCTGGAGGCTACGCTGTCCTGCTCACCCTCTACAGACAAGCACAGGTTTCCTCTTTGTCCATCACGTCTCCTTCAGCGTCAACGGTTACAGATCCGAAGACGATTGAATTTCAAATGAATTCTCCACACGTTTCCTTCCAGATCCCAGGCAGTAAAGGCTTCATGTTTAAGATGGAGCTACAGACTGAAGCCCAGCAGCTCTGTGACAAGTCCTTCAGTGTGGTGAGTTAATTATCATTAATTAACATTATATAATGATATCTAGGCCTAATCCATCTATCATTTTAGATTGAAAACCAGAATTTCAGGCAATAAAGTGTTGTGCACTAAAAATCATGAATGAAATCACAATATCTGCCATAAAAATCATAATTCGGTTTCAATTCGAATCATTTTCTTAAAATCGTTCAACCCCAATGTTCTTGTAGCCAGATTTAGGCAGCAAGTACACGGCCTGGTCTTCCGTCAGCACCCTGATCCAGAAGAACCTGCTGGTGAAGACCCACAACCCTGCCAGGTACAGGAAGTACTCTACTCACTCCACTACAAGTTTTTGTCATTTTTATATCCTGTTTTTGATTCATTAAGCCGCGTAATCATGGTGGAAGAATCAGCGATAAACTAATACGAAGCGTTTAAAGAACTCGATGCAGTTTACACAGTGACATCTGCTGGCTGCCGTTGGTATTACACCCACATGGTTGAATTAACTGCACCGTGGTGGTCTCTTCTCCTTGCGTTTCTCAGATATTCTCTGACAGACGATGGTCTGGCTTTGGCAGAGCGACTGGAATCAGCAGAAGGAGGAGCTAAAGACGACAGAGAGGAGGTGTGGAATGAAAGCGAGGAGGAGGAGGAGGAAGTTCTGGACCTCACTGGTAGCGATGATGAAGATGAACAGCACAGAATACAGTGAGTGAACACTATCAGAGTTTGTGTTCTTCCTCCTCCTGGACCAAAGCTAACGGTTCCTCCCGTCAGTCCTGCAGCGACGCCAGCCAGTGTCAGTCAGCTGAGGAAAGGGGCGGAGCCACAGGCAGCGAGCAGGAAGCAGGGCGGAGCTTGTCTCCTACCTGGAACCTATGAGATCGTGCTGTGTGTGGACTTTATTGAGACGACCGGGTGAGTCAAAGAAACATTTCTACGTCTTCTACGTCTTTCTAAGGGAGGACGGATGGATTATAGAAAAATCATTATTATTATTTTCTGTTTTCTTTAGTCTTTTATGATCTTTGAGTTGTGGACTGTTGGTCTGTTGAAGACATTCAAGTTTAAATCTTCGTTTTTCACCTTTTTATGAACCAAACAACCCTAATAGGATATGGATGAATCCATACAATTTTGGGGGTGGATCTCACTTTCAAATTTCCCGATGCTTTTGTGTTTTAAGCCCCGATTCCCGTTGGTTTGTTTGTGCAGAGGCAGCAAACACTGCAAACAGGAGCTGGTCAAAGAGCTCCAAAGAAACGGCGTGAACTTCGACGTCAGGAAGCTGAACATCGGCGACTTCCTGTGGGTCGCTCGGGAGAAGATGGAACCCGTCCCGGGTGAGGAAATCCTTCATGAAAGCCAGAGAGAAGGATCCGAGAACGCACAGAGAGATTCGACTTCACCTTTTAACTGTTGCTAAACCGTCCAGATCAAAGCCGAATGATTGACGATCTGATTTCCCGCTGCTCCCAGGTCAGCTGCGAGCCCCCGTTGGCCGGGAGCTCGTCCTCGACTACATCATCGAGAGGAAGAGGATGGACGACCTGTGTGGCAGCATCATCGACGGACGCTTCAGGGAGCAGAAGGTGGGATGTGGGGATTATTATCCGTTTCAATAACGTTGGAGCATATAACTCAATGCTTTTGTTTGCTTCAGCCCCGCCCTCAAACTCACCGACCAATCAGACTCCATCGTTTCACATTCTCTTCATTTTCAGGCTGGTTTAGTGGATTCATGGTTAAACACTGTGTCTGTGTCGGGACGTTTTTATCGCGTTTTACTTCCTTTTTTCCCCTGTCGATTAGTTTTTAATCATATGAAATTGAAAATTGCTAGAAAGGGTCTCGAGCAAACAATTATAGGGAACACCTGCAGGTTTCTTCAAATTAAATAAAACTTGATGCCTGTTTCACAGATGTATTGACAAAGAAAAACTTTTTTTCATTTATATATGTAAATTAACTGCATACTATGTCCATATAAGATGTTTTTTCACTAAAACCTCACCTGTAGTGGTTAGGGCATTGTGAATATGATGAACTACATCAGAGTAGGGAAAAGTCACACACGGATAAAACCAAACATCAAGAAAATATCCAATAAAGAGCCAACTTCTTTATTGGATAAAAATAATAGTGGTTAATATGGAGGAAATGTGATATGAAGTTAAATTCTCTACAAATTATGACACCAAGATATCAAAGTTCAAGACTTTTCCCAGTCTTTTTAAGGTTAAGGAACCCTACAAGAGGACAAAGCACTCATTTTGTCGTGCATTTTGCACTCAAGTGATGCCGTTTCTCAACGGCATCACTTATAAATACACTGGAACGATGTGTTTTCACTGTGAGCAAACAGGCATGTCCCTCAGGCCTGACTGTATTCACACAAATGAACGATAATGACGGAAAGAAAAGAGGCTTTCACGTTTCGACATGTTTGTTGGCACTCCCACTCCATTAGAGAGAACGGTAAAATAACATATAGGGTGTATGCATGTCAAGATGGAGTAGGAACATAAAAACAGACGGCAGAGTTGTCCATGGCAACCCCCGTTTGTCGTTTTATACCTCCAATTATTACTAGAGGAGTGATTTGTATTGGTACTTTCCTCCTTTTCTCTCTCACTCGCATACATTTTGATTGACGCAACTTTCATGATTTTTTTTTTTCCCCCCCAGTTCCGGCTGAAGCGGTGCGGCCTCCATAAACCCATCTATCTAGTGGAGGAGTGCGGGGCGGCCGCCTCCCACCAGAGTTTACCTGAAGCGACGCTACAGCAGGCGATAGTCAACACACAGGTGAGCGCACACACTCCTACACTCACACACCTCTTTACTGATATATCGACTATGGGTTAATGTTACAGGACGTGTTGGCTTCAGCTCAAACGTGGTACAAATAAGTCGAGCTGCAAGAAGAAATTCCAAATTCTCTGGTTCCAGCTTCTCAAATCTGGTTTATTTAGTCCCTTATAATCGTAAACTGATGATCTTTGGGTTGTGGACTGTTAAAATTAGGTTGAATCTTCTTTATTTCAATATTTCTCATCAAGTGTTATTGGCATGGGCAGATAATTTCACTAATTTTAGGTACATTTATCATTATATTTAATGCTTATATTTTATTTCCAGCCATGTTTTGAACTGTTTGAGACATTTTTAAAAAGAAAATGTCCAAATTCTCTGGTTCCAGCTTCTCTTCTCTGATTATTTTCTGGTTTCTTTAGTCGTCTATGACAGTAAACTGGTGATTTTTGGGTTGTGGACTGTTTTAATGGTATGATGTAGGTTTCTTTGATGCTTGTAAATGTTATGAATGAATGAAATAAAAGGAAATCTCAATTAGAATTGAGTGTTTGTGTGTCAGGTGGTTGATGGCTTCTTTGTGAAGAGAGTCCAGGATGTGAGGGAGTCGGTGGCGTACCTCACAGTCATGACGAGATACCTCACTAAACTCTACCAGGTGAAACACACACACACACACACACACACACACACACACACACACAATATTCCTGCTCGATATTCCTGCTTTACACTTTGTTTTGCCCTGTTTTTTTTAAATTTTCATGTCAGAATCGAACACTGGTCTGTCGCTCCAGAGAGCTGGAGGGTGATGGAAGGAGTGACGAGGAGGAGAGAGGGAATCCTTCCTGTTCTCTCATTTCCTTTGCTGAGTTCAACCACGGTGCCGTCAAAAACAAGGTGTGTGTGTGGCCCTCGTTAAAAAAAACAAAAGGGTCAGAAAGAACCGTCGGACCTTTGATCCATCCAGTGTGGTTTTTTTTCTCCATGAACATCTTGTTTTGGTGCGTTTCAGTGTCAGACGGTCAGAGAAGTGTTTGCCAGACAGTTGATGCAGATCAGCGGTTTGTCTGGAGACAAAGCAGCTGCCGTCCTGGAGCAGTACAGCACTCTGCACAGGTAACTCACCTTAGAGGCTTGGGATGATTCCCTGTTTATCTTTTAAATGATGTTAGAGAACTGAACTATAAGCATGATCAGAGATATTGATCATGGCTGCACACAATACTCACAACCATTGGTTTCCCCCTATTTAGCATTAATACAATATAATATACAAACACTTCAATAGGTTTAAGGTAGTAAAGTAATTATTCTGGTGAATACTGTATATTAATAAAGACTTCAGCATGTGCTTATTGCTACATTAGTGGGTTTTAAACATGTTTACATACTGCTATGAATGTTAAATAGGGAGATTTAAAGTAAAGTTTTACCGAAATGAAACATTTATTTAAAAATATATGTACGTTTTCCTGATTTAAATAGTGTATTTTCATTAACCTGGATGTTTCCAACAATGTTCAACCCGAGAGAAATCAGTAATTTTGATATTAATTTGAATTAAATGTAAGAATACACATCATGGCTGCCTCTTAATGTCCCCTCTTCAATATGAAACTGTTATAAATTGACTGTTTTATCCAGATTTTACAATAAATATTTATATATCGGTTGTTTTAACCAGATGAGAGTTGCAGTCATTTAGAAATTAGCATTAGCTCGGGTAGCAGCAGCAGCAGAAAATGACAAATATGTCCCTGAGCTACTGTGAATATTTAATCTCTCTCTCTCAGCCTCCTGGCGGCCTATGATCAGTGCACAAGTGAAGCCGAGAAAGAGAAACTCCTCTCCTCCATCCGGTACGGGAAGCTCAAGAGGTTAGTTTGACTTGTGTTTTTCTTTTTGTATTAGCTCCTGAACTACAGTAGCGGGAATAATGTGATATATATGTGTGTGTTTTACAGGAACCTGGGTCCAGCTCTGAGCCGGACGGTTTATCAGCTGTACTGCACCCAGGGAGCTCTGTCTTAGACGCAAATGTTCAATTTTCTTCTCTTTTACTTGAATGAAATCATGCCGTGTCACGTGTTTATGTAAATATAAAGTTGCTGCTATACTTTGGATACTGTAAAAAATAAATAAAGTTTATTTTGAATTGTATTTGGTTATTTTAGTAGAGATTTTCTACTATTGAAACATTGCTTTTTTGTGCATGAATTCATTAATTTTCTTATTTTTTTCCACATTTATTTAATATGTAGCCTCCTCATTAATCCCATCCCCTTCATGTTAGTGGATGAGACGTGAGCCAAACTAATTATTCTAATTATTAACTCTAATTATAGACACATTTCAGCTGTTTGATAACGAGTTGATAATGAGAATCAGGTGTGTTTGAGTGGGAAGAATAACTATAATAAACATAAATTATGAATAGGAGTAGTATTGTTCAGTAATGTCACTGCAGCTGTAGCATCAATTCCATCTAAACAGATATAGAGAAGACATTTATTGCTGTACTAGCAAAAATGAATAAACAGCTACTGCAGCTAGCATTTTCATCACTTAGCTACTGAATTTCAGCACAATATCAAACGGGAAGTAGCCAGTAAGAGGAATAGAACTATGCAGCAGGAACAGTGACAATATACTTTATTTAATAATGCTATATTAACAACAATTATATGGGCGTTTGGCCTCCATTTAGAACCGTCGCGTAATTTATTAGCCTGCTATCTGTGTTAGTTTAATCGTTAGCATGTTAAGTCGGGGTTCAACATAGCTAGCAAGCTAGCAAAACGCCATTAAAGTAATCTTACCTTCATTCTGTGAATTCCTCTTCTTCTTCTGTCGGTTCTTCACCGGACCACTTTTTGTCGTCTCACGTGCCTTGACCTGACCTCTGACCCACCCGCACGTGCAGCATCCAGTAACCACGTGACTACATACACAGTTTGTGTGTTTGTCAGGAAACACTAAGTGGGGGCGCCGATAAATCATCATTATTATTATTAGTATTACTTTTTTTACGCAATTAGCAGCGACTCCAGCAGATGGCGCTCTAGGCGACCGCCTATGTCATCTAATGATAAGAGGCCGTGGAGGTAGAGTTGATTTGAGGCTGACTATATGATGCTTCACTGTTTATCTTCAGAGAAAATGAATGAAATAGAAGGATGAACACACCACAAGCGTCAGGAGGAATAAATCGACAGGATCAGCTGTTAACACATGGGTGTTCTGACATATTTAATGTTGGTTCGAATCCTCGTTTAGCCACTCTTCTCGTTACTTACTGTAGATTTTCTTCTCAGAGTGAACAGAAATAGAACGATTCCAGTCTGAGGAGTAAAATGATGCTTAAAATGAAAAGCAAAAAAGACGGTAGAGCAGATAAAACTGGGTGATAATCAATTAAAGTGACCAGCGTAGAAACATACACTTGTAAAATTACCATAATAGTATTAACAAATACTAGTTTAACCTGTCAAAGTGAGGAATGAGCTAACAGTTTTAATTCTGAAGCTAATTAACCGAAGCATTAAGCTATATGTGGCTGTTTTCAGTGAACAGCCATAACAGTATTTCTTAGAATTCCATAGAAATCCATAGAATATACCCATATTTAAATAATGTTCAGTGGTCATACAAGATGAGATAAGTCATTTTTTTTCTCGCTTATATTTCTAAAATTTAAAAAAAACTGTCGTAAAAAGCAATGAAGAAGAAAAAGTGCTCCATGTGCAACATTAAGGGAGAGGAATCAAGAGTAAATCAGACCGATTTAATGGAAAAAAAAAAATAAAGACAATATGTAGAAAAGAAAGTTACACACAGGGTTCAGGTTGTCAAAATGAAGAGAAGAAGAAATGAGGATGGATGTTTCCGCTTTCCTTGAATAACTCGATACACACACACATACATGAGGGGGAATATCAGGATTTACACTCTCTACTCATCAGATCTACTCCACTAAAAACGCGTCTGCAACTTGTTTCAACCGGTCGATGCAGATATGTGCAGGAGTTGAATATTTCTGGCTTTTTAGGACTATAGTTGGAATAGCATCTTTTTTTTTTCTACAACCAGAATAATTAGAAAGCTGCTAAAACCACGTTTAAATCCTACATGTGAGCATTTGCTACAGTTAATTCTGTCTTGATGTAATATGTAGGCTTGGGCCGATATCCTTAATATCTATATTGTCCAAATATCACAATATATGATATTATCCTCTGAGGGAGAACAATATAATTACAGTGCATAAAAGCACCATATAATACTGTGGAAACAGAAATCAGCCCGAGCCTAATCTGGTAATTCTTCATCATTCGTATTTACTCGAACCCTTAAAAATGGAAGAGAATGGCTGCAAATACTCTTCTTTTTGTTTTTTCCCCTCTTCTTCTCTGCAGGATGTGCCTCTTCCTTCTCGGTCTCCACTGGTCCCTAACTTGACAACTTCTGTTTTTTGAGCTTTTACACACACGGGGGGAAAAACAGGAATACAAAAAAAAACAAAAAAACAGACAGGACCTCTCTTGGGGGGAAAAAAAAAGTGCCGGTTTTTCCATCTTTCTGTTTTTAAAGATCTTTTCAAGTGCTTTAAAAACAATACTCATGTCCCGAATGTGCATTTAAAACAGTTACTGGTCGCTGTGATTCTTCCTCCCGGCCCTGAAGAGATGAGGCGGAGTAAAACACGACACGGACGAGGAAGGATTACAGAGACCTGAGGCTGTGATGATAACCACGTTGCCGCGGCGACGGGCTCGTTACCGCATCACCGCAAAAGAAAGAAAATGTTACAGGACTGTTAAAAAAAAAAAAAACATGGGGATGGAGGAAAAAAGATGAAAAGAAAGTTGTTTTTTTAAAAGTAAAAACTGCTTTAACCCCTTTTTTACTGTGTTAACATGTGGCTTTATTACCTCAGTAAGAAAAAGTCCACCAACAGCTCAGTGAGAGTACATAGAGGCATGTGAGTGTTTTACAGAGACCCGGAGCGATCTGGACTCTTCCTTTAACCCTGGTTTTCTCCGCCTTCTGGTCAGAAGTGAGGACCGGAGCAACGGGTCGACTGATCCCACGTTCCGGCCCGACGATCTCTCCAATGGTCCCGTCGCATAAAAAAAAAAAAAGCTTCGTGAGCGACCGTAGATCGCCCACGCTGCGGATTTTTAAAAAAACGCCAGAGTCTGAGCGGATCCTGCTCTTCTGTCGCGTCGGTCGCTTTGACGCAAGCGTTTTATCTCGAGTCAAGTCCCCCCCCCCCCTCCCGAAATGTCCAAAATCTTCAGAATCTGGAGAAAGCAACACGGTTACACTTCACCTGCGGGTGAAAAAAACGAAGCGGTCGGCTCTGTGGGGCGATTCCGTCCTCAGCGGTCAGGCAGGGAAAGTCTTTATTTAAACGCAGCTGCCGTGTCGGCTGTGATGAGTCACCTGGGCGGATGGTGCAAGACGCAGAGTTCGGGCGAGTCGTTTTCCCTGCTTCCTGACTTGAACGCGCCGGCGTGACGGCGGCAGCGTCCCCCCCCCCCCCTTTCGGCGCCGGGAAAACCGCCCGTTTAGTCGGGCATGTCGATGCAGAGTTTGGGGGGCGGGACGAAGTACTTCCCGGGGCTCTGCGTGATCACCACGCCCGTCTTCTTGTGGAACATGGGCGCGATCTTGGGCGGCGGCTCGGGCACCGGCAGGTCCTCGGCCGCCTCGGGGTCCTCGCTGCGCTGGAGGTCGTAGGACACGTTGCCGTACTCGCGCAGGAAGGGGAGGAGCTCCAGCAGGAAGTGGCAGAAGTCCTTGCGGATGCCGAACCACCCTGCGGGAAAAGCAGAGGTCGGTTGATTCTCCAGCTTTGGGAATAAACATTTAACTCGATTTTATGAACCAAACGACTAATTGACAGTGTTCATTTCGTGGCACAAGACTAGACGAAATCTACTTCTAACTTAATGAAAATTATCTTTCTTTTTTTGGCACAGATTTTAAATTACAACCCAAAAAAGTGTCTTCACTGGATGCACATCATTTGTATTTCTCCTTCAGCGATGCTGTGTATGTGTGTGTAGCATCCATCAGTGCTGTTGGCACTAAATGCGGCGACGTCTGCTACTTTATCACTAGAAGCTACTCTCTGCTGATGTTTTAACCTGCCAGGTTACACACTTTTATTAAACTTTTAGCATGTAGGGAACATTCAGCTCGGTCCAGTAAATCTGGTGGTGTCACTTCAAAACTTGTCCGTGTGTCACACCGACTTAAACAAAGGTTCCTAACAATAATTCCTATTGTAACAGATACCCGTTGTCAAAGACTAAAGAAAGACTATGAACTACATTGAAATACTTTAGTCAACTAAAACTAGATTAAAACAAAGTAACCACAGCTGATTGATTCATCTCAGTTTGAGTCGTATATTTGAGTCTTAATAGAGACTAAGCGGAGTCCTTCATTTCTCTGTAAATACTCACAGTGGTTCCCTCCTTTCTGGCCGAAGGTGGTGGCCATGAGTGTGAGCAGCGACAGCCAGAGAGGAACAAACACACACACGTAGCTCAGGCTGTTGTGGCCGTCCAGCTTGTGTACGAGGAGGATCTGAAGAGACACGAGAAGGTGCCAAACACATGAGGATCTGCTGCAGAAATGGAGCTTCGACATACAGGAATTTACAGGTTTACGCTGTTGCAACGTCTTTTCGGTGAATTTTCACTCTGTTCCCTGAAATAAACTTGAGATTTTTTATGTTTTATTTTATATGGAGACATTTAGCCTCCAATAACCACCAGGACAACTTGTCCTATGTTTAAAATGACTGCATGTTGTGGACCAGTAGTAGGTAGTAACGGCGTCGACTTACCTCGAAGGTGAGGAGGGGCACCACTATGGTCATCCAGCTGATCGCCATGGTGATGTGGGTTCGCCGTTGCTCGGCGATGATGTCGATGGAGCGGAGGAAGAGGACCGACCAGATGATGTAATAGAGGACGACGAGGCACAGGAAGGACATCAGGATCCACAGCGGGACACACACCACCTGCAACACACACACATTACAAATCAGGATCAGGACAATATTATTATTAAAAGCCGCTTTAACTTTAGCACAAAGTTGAGGAATAATCCAGATTATGCGAAACCAAAATGATGTGTGTGTGTTTGTCTCACCAGCCAGGGCCAGTTGATGATCCGGTCCAGCCTCAGAGCGATGAAGATGAACTGAAGAATATTAACTGAACACAACACCTCCAGCTGAGGAAGAGGAAACAAGTACATTCACGTAAATTAGGGACGTGCTACAGACAAACCTCAAAATGACATCACAATTTACTGCTTGTGTGTAAATATTTGATGAAGATTCAACCTAAAATGTCTTTTTTTTTGTCCAGACCAACAGTCCACAACCCAAATATCATCACTTTATTATAGAAGACTAAAGAAACCAGAAAATAATCAGAGAAGAGAAGCTGGAAGCAGAGAATTTGGACGATTTCTTCTTAAAAATGACTCAAAACGACTGTTTTACAACATTACTTGTAAAGTGTTCATTAATATGCACTGTCCCCACTTTAAATAAATAAATTGAAAGAAGGAGGAAAAGATACAAGACAAATGCAGCAACTGTGATCTTTTTCTCTAGAAAACGCTAAACAACAAACATGCGGTGCTTAATTGTTGTTTGACATTTTCTGTTTATGGTGTGGACATTATGTGAGTGAACAAGTGGATTTTTTAATTATTAGCACTTCGGCGTCTTGAAGAATTCAACATTTGGGCGACCACAGAGAAGAAATTCTCTGAACGCGTGTTGGGAGGCGTTACCTCCAGGGAGCGGTCGTGTCTGAAGCCCCAGACGCAGGCTGCTACGGAGACGGGCGACACGAAGAACAGCGGCAGGAAGACGAGCAGCCAGAAGTAGTCGCCCCTCGCCACGCGGTCGCACACCAGCACCTCGAACATCAGCAGCAGGACGTGCAGCCCCACGGCGATCAGCATGGCTTTAAACTCCACGCACGTCTCGCCTTCAGCCCTGATGGAGGAGACGACGTCTCACCGTTCTTATCGTGTAGGATAACTGCTGCTAATGCCACGGTTTAGTGGAAGTCGGTTTAACGTGTCTACCTGTACTGGGGGTTGTGCGCCCACACCCCGGTGCCCACGGAGGCCCCGATGATGACCAGCAGCTTCCACAGCCATATCGGGGTGAACACGGCCCAGTAGCTCCACTGGATGACTCCATCCAGCCTCAAGGACAGCAGCACGGAGAACAGCAGCAGGCACGAGTAGATCAGGAACTTACTGAGGCAAGGGAGGGAGAGGATTCTGACGGTTAACACCAATAGAAGGAAAATCCGTAAGCAGCTGTGTGTGTTTTACGGTTTGTCTTTAGCAGGCGATCAAAGAAAAGCTTTTTAATAGTCAGTGGGATCTGTGGAGAGTTCATTTGATACCATTGTAAAACCATTGTAGTGTTTCCTTGTTGAGCTGCAATGGAAATATAATAATAATAATAAGAAGAAAGACGTTGAAAAGGCAAGTCTAGCACATTTCAACAACAAGGTAATTCAAAGTGCTTTATAGAAAACATTGAAAGGATCAAGATACAATTTAAAAGCTTAAATTTAAAAAGGGAAAACTTTTTTAATTAATCAAAATAAATAAGATTAATATCAAGAATCTTAAATTAAAGACAAAAAAATGGGATAATCAAAAATTAAAATCAATAAATAAAAGTTATTGCAGTGGAAAATATATAAAGGCAGTAAAAGATTGTACTAGATTTGACTTATTTGGACACTGAAGCTTCATATTAGCTCCAGTACGAAGAGGAGGAATTAAAACAAGAAACACAATTCATGTTCAATACGACGTAAAACACTCCTGATAAATTAGCTGAATAATAACGCGTTGTGTTAGCTAGCATGCTAGCCAGGCCTCGCTCAGACACAGGTTAGCGTCTCTTCACGTTAGCGATTTTTAAAAAAGAGTTGAATACGAGCTGTTCGCCAAGCAACCGAGAAACACACGTGTTTGTCAGCTCACACTTAACACACACACAACTCCTGGACGCGTTCTCACCGCAGCGTAACAAACTGTCTAGCTATGCTAACCCGGCTAACGCTAGTAGTAGTTAGCTAGGAGCTAGAGACGTTACCTGGGATTGAAGTCCTGAAAGAGTCCTCTTAGATTCATGGTGCCAAGAAGCTGGTTAAACACCAGTGTCCCACTAGTTCACGCAGTCATCCCGGTGCGACGCGTCATTTCGGTGGTTTGTGTGTCCCCGTTTCATGCTAGCAGCCTCCGGTCTGTGTTTTGGTTAGTTGTTTTTTTTTTCTAGCAACGTTGCTTCGGAAATCTCGCGATAGCACGAAACCTCGATTTCCGACGATCACTTCTTGTTCTCCATTTTTATGGTGGTTGGAAAAAGGAAATGTGAAATTAAATATTACAAATTATAATTAAAAAATAAAAAACGAAATTTCCGACAATTACTTCTTGTTCTGGACTGTGATGGCTGTTGCTAAAAGGAAATAGTAAATTAATGATAAAAATAACGTATTAAAAAAGGACATTTCCAGCGATTACTTATTGTTCTTAATTTTTATGGTGGCAGGACATTATTTTTCTTTAAATAGTTGACGAATCAACCCATTTAAAAAAAAAAAATCTTGATTTAATGGCAGTTGAAAAAAGTGAATTCCTTAATTAAAAAAAAAAAAAAGAAATTTAAATTTCAGATGATCACTGTTGTATATCTTGATGTGGTGGTTGAAAAAAACATGTAACCTTTTAGTTTATTCAATTAAACTTGATATTTATGATGGTTGGAAAACAGGAAATCATTGAAAACAGACTGTCTCTGCATTTACCAGGTTACCAAATAAAAAATCCATAGGGTGAATCATCCCTTAATGTACCTCAACTACACAGAATGAGGAAGTGGATTAAACTATTAGTAATTTTTACTCTTGAGGCCATGATAAAAGACTTAAAGTGGTTGCCAATCCCAAATATGGGCAACCATCAGACTCCTGGAATCTTGTTTCAGCCCAAGGGGATGATAGTACCAAGAACAGACTTCTGATGAGGCTAAGAGTTGGCTTAGACCCCAGACAGGTTGCTATAGGTTTAGTCTGGTAGGGACCTCATGTGATGTTGAGCTTCTCTATCTGCAAGTACTCAACTCCCAATAAAAGTTGCATTGACTATAGGATGAACCCTTCCTAGTTTTAAGGTAAAATAAATCCCCCGGTCTACACAAACAGGGAGTGTATGTATGAAGAACGGACCAACTGCTTCAGTAATAGCGTGCCCTAGATTTGTAATATGTAGAGTAGGCAATAATTTCACGTTACCGTAAAACAACGAGCCAGATAGTATAGGATAAGAGTTTTATTCAAATCAGACATAACCTGATACATGCAGAAACCTTGATACAAAACTCCGGCATGAATTGTTATATCTTCAACTTAATACCCAACTATGCCATTTAGACACTGGAGAAGGTTTCTCTAATAGAAGAGAGGAGCTCTCTCAAGGCCCTCCATGTAGACTCGTCAACGTGACTGTAAGCTCCGTGCAGGCGGGCCGCAGACGTCTCGTTGTCGTGCAGGCGGGCCGCAGACGTCTCGTTGTCGTGCAGGCGGGCCGCAGACGTCTCGTTGTCGTGCAGGCGGGCCGCAGACGTCTCGTTGTCGTGCAGGCGGGCCGCAGACGTCTCGTTGTCGTGCAGGCGGGCCGCAGACGTCTCGTTGTCGTGCAGGCGGGCCGCAGACGTCTCGTTGTCGTGCAGGCGGGCCGCAGACGTCTCGTTGTCGTGCAGGCGGGCCGCAGACGTCTCGTTGTCGTGCAGGCGGGCCGCAGACGTCTCGTTGTCGTGCAGGCGGGCCGCAGACGTCTCGTTGTCGTGCAGGCGGGCCGCAGACGTCTCGTTGTCGTGCAGGCGGGCCGCAGACGTCTCGTTGTCGTGCAGGCGGGCCGCAGACGTCTCGTTGTCGTGCAGGCGGGCCGCAGACGTCTCGTTGTCGTGCAGGCGGGCCGCAGACGTCTCGTTGTCGTGCAGGCGGGCCGCAGACGTCTCGTTGTCGTGCAGGCGGGCCGCAGACGTCTCGTTGTCGTGCAGGCGGGCCGCAGACGTCTCGTTGTCGTGCAGGCGGGCCGCAGACGTCTCGTTGTCGTGCAGGCGGGCCGCAGACGTCTCGTTGTCGTGCAGGCGGGCCGCAGACGTCTCGTTGTCGTGCAGGCGGGCCGCAGACGTCTCGTTGTCGTGCAGGCGGGCCGCAGACGTCTCGTTGTCGTGCAGGCGGGCCGCAGACGTCTCGTTGTCGTGCAGGCGGGCCGCAGACGTCTCGTTGTCGTGCAGGCGGGCCTTCTCATGGTTTAGGCCAACCGATGACACTGCTTCCACTTCATTGGTTTGCAGTTGTTCTAAAAAGATAAAGACTTGTATCATGACTCAAGTTCGAAATCACCATCCTCAGAAATTTGGATCCCAAACCAGGCCATTTCGAGTCAGACCATACTCACCTTCTTTGCTTGGCTGCAACATGGATTCCATTGACTGGAGCAGTTCTAGGACATCCTTTATGTAGTCATCATTGGCAGAAATAGCTGAAGGAGAAAAGCAAGGGTTAGAGAAAGGAGGAATCACAATAGAATACATTATGTCTGTAAGGTTCTTACCTCTAATTCTCTTCCTCAGCCCATCATCATTTCTACTTCCAGCTGGTAAACAAGAGGCTGAGAACAACACACTTAATGAAATCATGTGTACCATTTGGACGGAAGAATATAATCAGACTATTGATAACAGTTATCAAAAAGGTTTACTGAAATTACATGCCCAGATTTTTCTTTTTTTTTTAAATTAAGGCATATTCACTCACCTCCAACAAGCCAAACCGCCAGCGCCCCAACCAGCAAAGCCCAAGGAGCCATTGCTGAACCACCAAGAGATGATGCTACCTGTCCAGCACCATGCAAGCTTTAAATAGGAAAACTGCAGGTGGTACAGCTGTTACTGATCAGCTCTGATTGATTCTCTCTCCAGAGGAGTCAGTGCTCGTTAGGGTTCAATGTCTGCTGGTTCATTTCTGGAACCAGCAGACATTGGTGGTAAAAGCACAATATTTATAATATAAAAAATATTTATATATAAAAAATATTGTGGTGGATGTTTGACCATTGCACCTTACTAAACCTCATAAAACAGCTGTATCTGGCCCATCTCATTGAAAACTGTGCAAAATAACTCCAAATCTATGACTGACAATACATTTGTAGGTGCCACACATAGTTTTTTACTGACTTCAATTGTTGACAGTTTGTAATATGGTGAGTGGGGGTTGTAGAAGAGGGAGAGCTGTGTTTTGCCTGTTATGTATTGTTTTTTTCCAAATATATTTATTGAGCTTTTCACATATCAACACAACAACAGAACAACACTCAGAAAGCACTGAAGCCACTGTCGAGTTGGAGAAGCGAAGATATGGAGTCCAAATATTCATAAATTGTCCCTCTGACAAATGAAGCAGACAAGTCAGG
Source organism: Lepturacanthus savala (assembly GCA_030544235.1). Taxonomy (NCBI): domain Eukaryota; kingdom Metazoa; phylum Chordata; class Actinopteri; order Scombriformes; family Trichiuridae; genus Lepturacanthus; species Lepturacanthus savala. Next base: position 18,802,485 of record CM060483.1, read on the forward strand.
TATTCAAGGGGAAAGCATCCCATAGTTATCTTGTGCCAGTTCAATTTAGTGGGTGGTTTGTCGCTTATCCAAGACAAAAAGATGTTTTTCCTTGCTGCATATGTGAGAATATTATACAGTCTGACAGCATTGGCATTCTCAAAGGTATCCTGTTTGTTGTAACCCAGGATTAAGGAAAGAGGGACCATGTGCAACACAATGCCAAATATTTTTCAGAGATCTTGCAAAACATCCATCCAATATGTATTTTAGAACACGACCAGATACAATGGGTATAGGTGCCCACTGAGATTATACATTTTAAACATGCAGGTGAGAGCTGAGAGATTTGTAAACAGTGCACATTCCTAAATTGCAGCAATCTGGCACGGTTACACACAGATATTTTCTTTGTTTGAGTCCATATCTTAGTCCACTTGTCTCCATCAATGTCTATGCCACGTTCACCTTGCCACTTCTGCATAACATCCTGTGCATTTATCACATCAGTTTGGCTTAAGACATTGTAAAAACGAGCAATGAATTTCTTAGTCAGGCCAAGGAGGAGTACTTGTTCAACTGCAGATGTAGTGTTATCAATATTGAGGGTAGTTCCCCTGTTTCTGAAGTCATGAAGGATTAGCAGGTACTTGTAAAAGGCATGCCTGGGAACATTATACTTTTCTTGAAGTTGTGCAAATGATAACATGGAATCACCCTGAAATAAATCACGCGTCCTTTTTATCCCTTGAGATGCCCAGGTGCCATATCCACCATCCACCATGCCTGGAAAAAAGTTAGGATTGCCCTGAATTGGAACCAACGAAGATGTTAGACCAGACCTCCCTTCAAGCTTTTGTGTAATAAACCATGCTTTCAGAGTATTACAGGTTATAGGGTTGTTTTTACAATGGCCCCTGGCTGACTTTAAGTCCTTGAAGGCCAAAAGGCCTGACAAGGAGCCTGAGGTCTGTGATCTTTCTAAACTCAGCAGATCAGAGGTAGGTTTCTCCTTGATCCATTCTGCTACAAATCCCAAATGGGATGCCAGCTGATACCATCTGATGTTGGGAAGGTCTAGGCCACCCCTCGAACTAGGAAATTGTAGTTTCGCTATTTTTAGCCTAAGCTTTCTCTGGTTCCAAATGAAGTCACTCAGCCAGCCATTAAGCAGCTTCAGTACCTTGCCTGACAAGAGTAATGGGATCATCTGTAGGGGGTATAACAATCTTGGCAAAATATTCATTTGAATAACAGAAACTCTGCCAAGCAATGATAGGGGGAGCGGAGCCCATCTATCCAGGTCTCTCCTGATGGAGTCTAGGAGGGGGTCAAAATTGGGCTTACACATTCCATGAAATAAAGATATGAATACCCAGGTAAACAAAACCTTTTATGGACCATTTAAATGGAAGTGGTCTGTTATATATTGTTGAAATGCATGTTATGAATTACTTTTGGCTCTGCGTTGAAGCCTACCTAACATCAGGATTGACAATATTTCCATTGAAGCAAATTTTCAGTTTGATCTTTTGTAAGGTCCATGTAACAAACCTAAAGGGGAGATCAAAAGTCTACAAAAACGGTTTTGATGGGTATCTGTCAAAAATGATCTGTGTTGATGTGCACAGACATCCAACTACTGTGGGGAAATAGGTGTGGTTATCTAGTAGGCGTGTCGTATTCACTCATTTCAGAGGTCTACTGGTTTTCTTTGAAAATGGGGTTCTGCTATATCTCCTGCATCACAACCACATGTGTAGGTTTGTGGTAGTCCAATTCATGGTATCATTTCTCTGTTCCCACTATAGAGGGAATTCTCAGTGCTCTGAGCAAGTGGCAGCCCAATACTGTGGGAGAACAGAAGGAAGTGTGGGGTATAAAAATTAAACACTCAAAGCCTAAATAGTGTAGGTGCAGATTGATAGAACGTCCTCAAGTATTCACTTCATCACCCAGTTTCAAACTGATAAGGGGATTCAAATTGTTACCATGAAGCTTCAGAACTTCAATCACCAGCTTCTGGAATGTGTTGCTCTGGATATTTGTAACATGTACAGTAGGCAATCATTTTATATGTTCATCTAAAACAATGAGTCAGGCAGTGTAGAGTAAGAGTTTTATTCAAATCTGACATAACCTGGTACATGCAGAAATCTTGATGCAAAACTCTTGCATGACTTGTTCCATCTTCAGCTTAGTACCCAACAATGTTACTTAGCCACTGGAGGGTCCTTTAAGCAGAGAAGAGAGGAGATCCGTCATGGCCCTCCACGTAGAATCTTGAACAGCAACGTAACGCCGGGGCAGGGCCAGGTCCGTCCCGTTGTCGTGCAGGGCCAGAGACGTCTTTGAGGGTGGTTCAGCCAGAGAAGAGAGGAGATCCGTCATGGCCCCCCACGTAGAATCTTGAACAGCAACGTAACGCCGGGGCAGGGGCAGGTCCGTCCCATTGTCGTGCAGGGCCAGAGACGTCTCGTTGTCGCGTAGGGCCAGAGACATCTTCGAGGGTGGTTCAGCCAGAGAAGAGAGGAGGTCTGTCATGGCCCCCCACGTAGAATCTTGAACAGCAACGTAACGCCGGGGCAGGGCCAGAGACGTCTTCGAGGGTCGTTCAGCCAGAGAATAGAGGAGGTCTGACATGGCCGCCCACGTGGAATCTTGAACGGGAGCGTAACGCAGGTCCGTTCCGTTGTTGGCCAGATCCCGAGCCGTCCCGTTGTCGGCAGCTACCAGTTGTTCTAAAACATTAACATGAGAACAAAAGCCATCACAACTGCAGTTTTAAGCCCCTGACCTCTGATGATGCAGGAGTCACATCCTCGTAATTATGGAAAAGGATAAGCCATCAAATTAGGCAACACCTCCCACAGTAGTATACATCAAAGTCATCAAGGGAGAGCAACGGGCATGCTCACCTTCTTTGACCGGCTGCAACAAAGATTCCATTAAGCGGAGCAGTTCCAGGAAATCCTTTGTGTAGTCATCATTGGAATCAACAGCTGAAGGACAGGAGAAAGTGTCAGAGAAAGGAAGAGAGAAGAAAACTGGATTCTATCAATAACGATCTTACCGTTCACACTCTCCTTCAGCACATCATCATTTCTACTTCCAGCTGGTAAACAAGAGGCTGTGGACAACACACTGACAATTAATCACATGTGCTGTTAGATGGAACCATATAATCAGACTATTGATAACAGTTATCAAAAAGGTTTACTAAAACTAGACAACCAAGATGTTTCTTTTTTAAAGGCATATTCACTCACCTCCAACAAGCCAAACCGCCAGCACCCCAACCAGCAAAGCACAAGGAGCCATTGTTGATCCACCAAGAGATGATGCTACCTGTCCAGCACCATGCAAGCTTTAAATAGGAAAACTGCAGGTGGTACAGCTGTTACTGATCAGCTCTGATTGATTCTCTCTCCAGAGGAGTCAGTGCTCGTTAGGGTTCAGCCATTTCTGGAACCAGCAGACATTGGTGCAATGTCGCCGTATTTAATTGTCATTACAATTGTCACAAGATCTAAATAAAGTTTGTAAAAAAAAAGAGAAAAAAAAATAAAATATGAAAGCTGCTGAAATGGTTGAGTTATATATTATGTTATGTATTTTTATTAGAGAATATCCCCCTGGCTCTGATGTTTTATTTGTATTAATCACGTCTTTGTTGTATTTTTTTTTGTGTTGACCATTGAAACATGTAAGTCGCCGTATTCAATTGTCACAAGATCTAAATAAAGTTTGTAAAAAAAAAGAGGAAAAAATGGCTGAAGCCTGGGGCATCATTCTTCCTTTTGTGGTGGATGTTTGACAAATGCACCAAATTAAACCTCATAATGAAACAGCTGGATCTGGCCCATCTCATTGAAAAATATGCAAAATAACTCAAAATTTACAACTGTGACAATACATTTGTAGGTGCTATATTGTCTTTTACTGTGACTTCAATTGTTGACAGCTTGTGATGTGGTGGTGGTTGTAGAAGAGGGAGAGCTGTGTTTGTTATATTGTAAAAATGCAAGTTGTGTTATTTTTCTTGTCTCTGTGTTGAGATCCACCTTTGAACAACATGCATCTCAAGGGGCTGTCCTAAGTAAATTGAAGGTTAAGGTTAACATGCAGGGGGAAGGATTGACAATATTGCCATTGTAGCAAATGTCAGTTTGTACTTCCATCATTGTAAATGCAGGCATGAATGGTCCATATAACAAACCTAAAGGGAGAGTCAGGGAGTTCAAAAGTCTACATACACTGTTTCATCTGTCAAAAGGGACCTGTTGATGGGCACAGACAGCCAACTACTGTGGGAATATAGGTCTAGTTATCTAGTAGAGACGGGATGTTTCAGAGAGGTCTACTGGTTTTCTGCTATATCTCCTGCATCTCAACCAGCCATGTGTGTACGTTTGTGGTAGTCCCATTTCTCTGTTCCCACTATGTGGGGGAAGAGTCTCAGTACTCTGAGCAAGTGACACCCCAATAGCGTGGGAGAACAGAAGTGTGTGGCAAAAAAGTTCCTCAATTCAAGTATTCACTATGTCACCCACCAGATTTAAACAGCTAAAGGGATTCAAATTGTTACCATGAAGCTTCATAACTTCAGTCAGCTTCTGGAATGTGTTGCTCTAGATATTTGTAATATGTATAGTAGGCAATGATTTTATATGTTCATCTAAACAATGAGTCAGGCAGTGTAGAGTAAGAGTTTTATTTAAATCTGACATAACCTGGTACATGCAGAAATCTTGATGCAGAACTCTTGCAATACCCAACAATGTTATTTAGCCACTGGAGGGTCCTTTAATCAGAGAAGTGATCAGATCCGTTACGGCCCTCCACGTAGAGCAGATACCGAGCCTCGTTGTCATGCAGGGTCGGAGCCGTCTTCGAGGGTGGTCCAACCAGAGAAGAGAGGAGATCCGTCATGGCCCCCCACGTAGAATCTTGAACCGCAACGTAACGCCGGGGCAGGTCCGTCCCGTTGTCGTGCAGGGCCAGAGACATCTTTGAGGGTGGGTCAGCCAGAGAAGAGAGGAGATCCGTCATGGCCCCCCACGTAGAATCTTGAACCGCAACGTAACGCCGGGGCAGGTCCGTCCCGTTGTCGTGCAGGGCCAGAGACATCTTTGAGGGTGGGTCAGCCAGAGAAGAGAGGAGATCCGTCATGGCCCCCCACGTAGAATCTTGAACAGCAACGTAACGCCGGGGCAGGTCCGTCCCGTTGTCGTGCAGGGCCAGAGACATCTTTGAGGGTGGGTCAGCCAGAGAAGAGAGGAGATCCGTCATGGCCCCCCACGTAGAATCTTGAACAGCAACGTAACGCCGGGGCAGGGCCAGGTCCGTCCCGTTGTCGTGCAGGGCCAGAGACATTTTTGAGGGTGGGTCAGCCAGAGAAGAGAGGAGATCTGTCATGGCTCCCCACGTAGAATCTTGAACAGCAACGTAACGCCGGGGCAGGGCCAGAGACGTCTTCGAGGGTCGTTCAGCCAGAGAATAGAGGAGGTCTGACATGGCCGCCCACGTGGAATCTTGAACGGGAGCGTAACGCAGGTCCGTCCCGTTGTTGGCCAGATCCCGAGCCGTCCCGTTGTCGGCAGCTACCAGTTGTTCTAAACATTAACATGAGAACAAAAGCCATCACAACTGCAGTTTTAAGCCCCTGACCTCTGAGGATGCAGGAGTCACATCCTCGTAATTATGGAAAAGGATAAGCCTTCAAATTAGGTAACACCTCCCACAGTAGTATACATCAAAGTCATCAAGGGAGAGCAACGGGCATGCTCACCTTCTTTGACCGGCTGCAACAAAGATTCCATTAAGCGGAGCAGTTCCAGGAAATCCTTTGTGTAGTCATCATTGGATGAAACAGCTGAAGGACAGGAGAAAGTGTCAGAGAAAGGAAGAGACAGAAGAAAACTGGATTCTATCAAGAACGATCTTACCGTTCACGCTCTCCTTCAGCACATCATCGTTTCTACTTCCAGCTGGTAAACAAGAGGCTGTGGACAACACACTGACAATTAATCACATGTGCTGTTAGATGGAACCATATAATCAGACTATTGATAACAGTTATCAAAAAGGTTTACTAAAACTAGACAACCAAGATGTTTCTTTTTTAAAGGCATATTCACTCACCTCCAACAAGCCAAACCGCCAGCACCCCAAACAACAAAGCACAAGGAGCCATTGTTGAACCACCAAGAGATGATGCTACCTGTCCAGCACCATGCAAGCTTTAAATAGGAAAACTGCAGGTGGTACAGCTGTTACTGATCAGCTCTGATTGATTCTCTCTCCAGAGGAGTCAGTGCTCGTTAGGGTTCAGCCATTTCTGGAACCAGCAGACATTGGTGCAATGTCGCCGTATTCAATTGTCATTGCAATTGTCACAAGATCTAAATAAAGTTTGTAAAAAAAAGAGAGAAAAAAAAATAAAATATGAAAGCTGCTGAAATGGTTGAGTTATATATTATGTTATGTATTTTTATTAGAGAATATCCCCCTGGCTCTGATGTTTTATTTGTATTAATCACGTCTTTGTTGTATTTTTTTTTGTGTTGACCATTGAAACATGTAAGTTGCCGTATTCAATTGTCACAAGATCTAAATAAAGTTTGTAAAAAAAAAAGAGGAAAAAATGGCTGAAGCCTGGGGCATCATTCTTCCTTTTGTGGTGGATGTTTGACAAATGCACCTTACTGAACCTCATAATGAAACAGCTGGATCTGGCCCATCTCATTGAAAAATATGCAAAATAACTCAAAATTTACGACTGACAATACATTTGTAGGTGCTATATTGTCTTTTACTGTGACTTCTATTGTTGACAGCTTGTGATGTGGTGGTGGTGGTTGTAGAAGAGGGAGAGCTGTGTTTGTTATATATTGTAAAAATGCAAGTTGTGTTATTTTTCTTGTCTCTGTGTTGAGATCCACCTTTGAACAACATGCATCTCAAGAGGCTGTCCTAAGTAAATTGAAGGTTAAGGTTAACATGCAGGGGGAAGGATTGACAATATTTCCATTGTAGCAAATTTCAGTTTGTACTTCCATCATTGTAAATGCAGGCATGATGGGTCCATATAGCAAACCTAAAGGGAGAGTCAGGGAGTTCAAAAGTCTACATACACTGTTTCATCTGTCAGAAGGGACCTGTTGATGGGCACAGACAGCCAACTACTGTGGGAATATAGGTCTAGTTATCTAGTAGAGATGGGATGTTTCAGAGAGGTCTACTGGTTTTCTGCTATATCTCCTGCATCTCAACCAGCCATGTGTGTACGTTTGTGGTAGTCCCATTTCTCTGTTCCCACTATGTGGGGGAAGATTCTCAGTACTCTGAGCAAGTGACACCCCAATAGCGTGGGAGAACAGAAGTGTGTGGCAAAAAAGTTCCTCAATTCAAGTATTCACTATGTCACCCACCAGATTTAAACAGCTAAAGGGATTCAAATTGTTACCATGAAGCTTCATAACTTCAGTCAGCTTCTGGAATGTGTTGCTCTAGATATTTGTAATATGTATAGTAGGCAATGATTTTATATGTTCATCTAAACAATGAGTCAGGCAGTGTAGAGTAAGAGTTTTATTTAAATCTGACATAACCTGGTACATGCAGAAATCTTGATGCAGAACTCTTGCAATACCCAACAATGTTATTTAGCCACTGGAGGGTCCTTTAATCAGAGAAGTGATCAGATCCGTTACGGCCCTCCACGTAGAGCAGATACCGAGCCGTCTCGTTGTCATGCAGGGTCGGAGCCGTCTTCGAGGGTGGTCCAACCAGAGAAGAGAGGAGATCCGTCATGGCCCCCCACGTAGAATCTTGAACCGCAACGTAACGCCGGGGCAGGTCCGTCCCGTTGTCGTGCAGGGCCAGAGACGCCTTCGAGGGTGGTTCAACCAGAGAAGAGAGGAGATCCGTCATGGCCCCCCACGTAGAATCTTGAACCGCAACGTAACGCCGGGGCAGGTCCGTCCCGTTGTCGTGCAGGGCCAGAGACATCTTTGAGGGTGGGTCAGCCAGAGAAGAGAGGAGATCCGTCATGGCCCCCCACGTAGAATCTTGAACAGCAACGTAACGCCGGGGCAGGGCCAGGTCCGTCCCGTTGTCGTGCAGGGCCAGAGACATTTTTGAGGGTGGGTCAGCCAGAGAAGAGAGGAGATCTGTCATGGCTCCCCACGTAGAATCTTGAACAGCAACGTAACGCCGGGGCAGGGCCTGAGCCGTCCCATTGTCGCGTAGGGCCAGAGACATCTTTGAGGGTGGTTCAGCCAGAGAAGAGAGGAGATCCGTCATGGCCCCCCATGTAGAATCTTGAACAGCAACGTAACGCCGGGGCAGGTCCGTCCCGTTGTCGTGCAGGGCCAGAGACGTCTCGTTGTCGCGTAGGGCCAGAGACATCTTTGAGGGTGGTTCAGCCAGAGAAGAGAGGAGATCCGTCATGGCCCCCCACGTAGAATCTTGAACAGCAACGTAACGCCGGGGCAGGGCCAGAGACATCTTCGAGGGTCGTTCAGCCAGAGAATAGAGGAGGTCTGACATGGCCGCCCACGTGGAATCTTGAACGGGAGCGTAACGCAGGTCCGTCCCGTTGTTGGCCAGATCCCGAGCCGTCCCGTTGTCGGCAGCTACCAGTTGTTCTAAAACATTAACATGAGAACAAAAGCCATCACAACTGCAGTTTTAAGCCCCTGACCTCTGATGATGCAGGAGTCACATCCTCGTAATTATGGAAAAGGATAAGCCTTCAAATTAGGCAACACCTCCCACAGTAGTATACATCAAAGTCATCAAGGGAGAGCAACGGGCATCCTCACCTTCTTTGACCGGCTGCAACAAAGATTCCATTAAGCGGAGCAGTTCCAGGAAATCCTTTGTGTAGTCATCATTGGAATAAACAGCTGAAGGGCAGGAGAAAGTGTCAGAGAAAAGAAGAGACAGAAGAAAACTGGATTCTATCAAGAACGATCTTACCGTTCACGCTCTCCTTCAGCACATCATCATTTCTACTTCCAGCTGGTAAACAAGAGGCTGTGGACAACACACTGACAATTAATCACATGTGCTGTTAGATGGAACCATATAATCAGACTATTGATAACAGTTATCAAAAAGGTTTACTAAAACTAGACAACCAAGATGTTTCTTATTTAAAGGCATATTGACTCACCTCCAACAAGCCAAACCGCCAGCACCCCAACCAGCAAAGCACAAGGAGCCATTGTTGATCCACCAAGAGATGATGCTACCTGTCCAGCACCATGCAAGCTTTAAATAGGAAAACTGCAGGTGGTACAGCTGTTACTGATCAGCTCTGATTGATTCTCTCTCCAGAGGAGTCAGTGCTCGTTAGGGTTCAGCCATTTCTGGAACCAGCAGACATTAGTGCAATGGTAAAAGCACAATATTTATAATATTACAATATCTATATTTAATTGTCATTGTTTTATTGTCTGTGTTTTTGCTTATATTGTGAAGCACTTTGTGATTTTATATCTGTGAAAGGTGATATATGAATAAACTTTACTTACTTTGGTCTGTTTTTAGGCTTACATAAGACTGATAATAAACCTGATTATTTCACTAACAAAATTCCATATCTATAAATCTAAAGTTAGTCAATCAAAGCCATATAGTCTTTAAAAGGAAAGCCAGACAATATATGTATACTTTAGTGAGTCTAAAAATATGAAAGCTGCTGAAATGGTTGAGTTATATATTATGTTATGTATTTTTATTAGAGAATATCCACCTGGCTCTAATGTTTTATTTGTATTAATCACGTCTTTGTTGTATTTTTTTTTGTGTTGACCATTGAAATATGTAAGTCGGCGTATTCAATTGTCACAAGATCTAAATAAAGTTTGTAAAAAAAAAAAGAGGAAAAAATGGCTGAAGCCTGGGGCATCATTCTTCCTTTTGTGGTGGATGTTTGACAAATGCACCTTACTAAACATAATGAAACAGCTGGATCTGGCCCATCTCATTGAAAAATATGCAAAATAACTCAAAATTTACAACTGACAATATATTTGTAGGCGGTTGTAGAAGAGGGAGAGCTGTGTGTGTTTTGTCTGTTATATATTGTAAAAATGCATGTTATTTTTCTTGTCTCTGCGTTGAGATTCATCTTTGAACATGCATCTAAAGGGGCTGTTCTAAGTAAATTGAAGGTTAAGGTTAACATGCAGGGGGAAGGATTGACAATATTTCCATTGAAGCAAATTTGTTTGGACTTTCATTGAATGGTCCATATAACTTTAGAGAGTCAGGGAGGTCAAAAGTCTACATACAGTTTTGATGGGTTTCATCTGTCAAAACTGACCTGTTGATGTGCACAGACATCCAACTGCTGTGGGGAAATAGGTCTAGTTGTCTAGTAGAGATGGGATGTTTCAGAGAGGTCTACTGGTTGTCTTTGAAACTGGGTCTGCCATATCTCCTGCATCTCAACCAGCAGTGTGTGTACGTTTGTGGTAGTTCAATTCATGGTATCATTTCCCTATCCCCACTGTAGGGGGGGAATTCTCAGTACTCTGAGCAAATTACATCCCAATACTGTGGGAGAACAGAAGGAAATGAAGTGTGTGGTATAAAAATTAAACATGCAAAGAGCATAGTAGTGCAGGTGTAGATTGATAGAACTTCGTCAAGTATTGACATCCACTAGTTTTGAATAGCCAAGGGGATTAAAATTGTTACCATGAAGCTTCATATCACCAGCTTCTGTAATGTGTTGCTCTGGATGTTAGTAATATGTACAGTAGGCAATCATTTTATATGTTCATCTAAACAATGAGTCAGGCAGTGTAGAGTAAGAGTTTTATTTAAATCTGACATAACCTGGTACATGCAGAAATCTTGATGCAAAACTCTTGCAATACCAAATAATGTTATTTAGCCACTGGAGGGTCCTTTAATCAGAGAAGTGATGAGATGCGTTACGGCCCTCCACGTAGAGCAGATACCGAGCCGTTTCGTTGTCATGCAGGGTCGGAGCCGTCTTCGAGGGTGGTCCAAGCAGAGAAGTGAGAAGATCTGTCATGGCCCTCCACGTAGAATCTTGAACAGCAACGTAACGCAGAGGCAGGGCCTGAGCCAGGGTCTCGTTGTCGTGCAGGGCCTGAGCCAGGGTCTCGTTGTCGTGCAGGGCCTGAGCCAGGGTCTCGTTGTCGTGCAGGGCCTGAGCCAGGGTCTCGTTGTCGTGCAGGGCCTGAGCCAGGGTCTCGTTGTCGTGCAGGGCCTGAGCCAGGGTCTCGTTGTCGTGCAGGGCCTGAGCCAGGGTCTCGTTGTCGTGCAGGGCCTGAGCCAGGGTCTCGTTGTCGTGCAGGGCCTGAGCCAGGGTCTCGTTGTCGTGCAGGGCCTGAGCCAGGGTCTCGTTGTCGTGCAGGGCCTGAGCCAGGGTCTCGTTGTCGTGCAGGGCCTGAGCCAGGGTCTCGTTGTCGTGCAGGGCCTGAGCCAGGGTCTCGTTGTCGTGCAGGGCCTGAGCCAGGGTCTCGTTGTCGTGCAGGGCCTGAGCCAGGGTCTCGTTGTCGTGCAGGGCCTGAGCCAGGGTCTCGTTGTCGTGCAGGGCCTGAGCCAGGGTCTCGTTGTCGTGCAGGGCCTGAGCCAGGGTCTCGTTGTCGTGCAGGGCCTGAGCCAGGGTCTCGTTGTCGTGCAGGGCCTGAGCCAGGGTCTCGTTGTCGTGCAGGGCCTGAGCCAGGGTCTCGTTGTCGTGCAGGGCCTGAGCCAGGGTCTCGTTGTCGTGCAGGGCCTGAGCCAGGGTCTCGTTGTCGTGCAGGGCCTGAGCCAGGGTCTCGTTGTCGTGCAGGGCCTGAGCCAGGGTCTCGTTGTCGTGCAGGGCCTGAGCCAGGGTCTCGTTGTCGTGCAGGGCCTGAGCCAGGGTCTCGTTGTCGTGCAGGGCCTGAGCCAGGGTCTCGTTGTCGTGCAGGGCCTGAGCCAGGGTCTCGTTGTCGTGCAGGGCCTGAGCCAGGGTCTCGTTGTCGTGCAGGGCCTGAGCCAGGGTCTCGTTGTCGTGCAGGGCCTGAGCCAGGGTCTCGTTGTCGTGCAGGGCCTGAGCCAGGGTCTCGTTGTCGTGCAGGGCCTGAGCCAGGGTCTCGTTGTCGTGCAGGGCCTGAGCCAGGGTCTCGTTGTCGTGCAGGGCCTGAGCCAGGGTCTCGTTGTCGTGCAGGGCCTGAGCCAGGGTCTCGTTGTCGTGCAGGGCCTGAGCCAGGGTCTCGTTGTCGTGCAGGGCCTGAGCCAGGGTCTCGTTGTCGTGCAGGGCCTGAGCCAGGGTCTCGTTGTCGTGCAGGGCCTGAGCCAGGGTCTCGTTGTCATGCTTCTCATGGTTTAGGCCAACCGATGCCACTGCTTCCACTTCATTGGTTTCCAGTTCTAAAAGAAAAGGATATTAAACCAATGAGAACTGAAGGAAAACACTCTGAATTCATTTAACACCGAAACTTGGACTCTGAACTTGCTTAACTTTAGTTTTAATTCCTTGTGACTGTCACACTACAGCAAGGGGATTTTAAAGTTCTGTCTGTGGGGAAAGGAGGTCGAGAGCCCTGTGTAAAAGGTCTATGCATGAGCAATGGTGGAAGGGGAGATGACAAAAATCAAGTTAAAATGTGTGATTCACTCAATGAATTCACCTTCTTCACTCTGCTGCAACACAGATTCCATTGACTGGAGCAGTTCCAGGACATCCTTTATGTAGTTCTCACTGTAATAAACTCCTGAAGGACAGAAGAGTGTCAGAAAAAGTCAGAACATAAGTGTGTTCTGTCAGTAACATTCTTACCTCTCAGTTTCCTCTTCAATCCATCATCATTTATTCTTCCAGCTGGCAAACAAGAGGCTGTGGACAACACACTTATTAATCACAGGTCTATGGTTTTGATAGGACAAGATATCAAACTTTCAGCTAAGAGGTTTCAATTCTGGCAAAAACTCTGATGTCACATAATCAACAATTTAAATTTCAGAAGAATATCTGCTGACCTTGAATAAGCCAAACAGCCAACAAACCAATCAGCAAGGTACAACCAGCCATTGTTGAGCCCCAAGGAGGTAATGACACCTGTCCACTAGCATGCAAGCTTTAAATAAGCAAACTGCAGGTGGGACAGCTGTCACTCATCAGCTCTAATTAACTCTCTCTCCAAAGAAGTTCAGCCCTTCCCTTAACAAGCAGACAGTGGTGGAATGTCCTAACAGATAGATAGATTTTAAATTCATTATTTCAGATTTTATGAAGATAAAAACCCCTGTCATGTCTGTATCAGCAACCCCTGGAGCAGAAAGTATATATAGAATACCGGTATATATAGAAGCCAATATAGAAGTGTTCAAAACGGCACTTCCTCCACTTTAAACACGTTTACAGCCAAGGTCCAAAAAAATGCTTTTGGTCTTTCTAAATAGTTTCCCCCTGTTCATAGCAATTATGCCGTACTGAATGTTTATATAACTCACTCTTTTAAAGAGTTTATTCATAAAAATATGCAACCATTTCTTGTCCTGTAGTAGCAATGCAGTCTGCCTTCTCACACACTCAGCCTGGAAAACTGTGGAAGGATGGGACGGCTCCATGGATCCAAAGGTGGATTATCTATTAACTTCCACTCCTGTTGTGACATCACAATTTGAGCCATTTCTAAACGGCTTGTGTTCAGGTTTCAGCAATAGCAGCAATGGCTTCAAATTATGTATAATTAAAGCCTTCCTGCTTTGAGTGACAGGTGGATAGCCACTAGGTGTGTGTTCCATTTTGAGTGTCATGTTATAACATGACATGTATAATGACTTTTGTAGCTTAAAGGAAGAATGGAGGGGGGATTTGCAAATTTGCAGTGCTTTAAACACAAATTGGAGAGCGGCCAGAAGCCATCGAACACATCACACACTGTTTGACACTGTGTTCCTTGACTGTGCAAAATGTAGTCCAGACAGGTGGAACTGTATTTAATTTGTTATGTTAGTGGACCCATGTGTGTAGTTCTCTGGCGACATCTAGTGTCAGGGTTGTAGACTGCAACCAATGTCCCAGTTGCATGCACCGACTTTCTGAAGGGCCGGGGTGACAAAGGAAAGTAGCGTGTTACCACTAAATTGCTCCTAAAGGCCATTTCAGCAGTGTTTTGTCTCCTAGAGGTCATGAAAGTGGCAAAATGGAGAGAACACTCACACAAGGAAGAAAAAGACAGAAACGAGCCGGTGAAGTTTAAAAGTCTCTTTTTACTTCTGGTTGATGGAGTCAATAGGAATCATACACAGGTCACGGTTTGAAGATCGTAACAATAAATAACAAAAACATTAGTTGGTTGTAAACTTCATCATGTTCATCATGAAGACATGATATTAAAACTCTTTGTTGGTTTATTTGCAGGGACTAAAAGTAACATCTCCAGCCAACCAGCCAATGAACAAAGCTTCTTTATTGACCTTTATCTTTTTTTTTTATGTAATAGCCTTCAATATATTTATATATATGTGTGTATATAGAACAGCCAATCATTTATCAGGTTATTCACAAACTTAACAGTTTTTCAAGAGGCTGTCTGATTTGTTTCTACTCTTATTAGCTTTTACATAAAGAAAAACACCATTTTCTGTCATTGCAGGCCGATAGAGACGGGGTGGAGGAGATGGAAGTGGCCCACAAAGGTCAGTAAAGGTCACATATTAATTGGCCCACCGGCTAATATGTTAATTTCAGACCCCGTTTGTTTTTACACACATTCCTTCCCGCTGTCAAGTAGAACAGCTAAAACGGAGGTGCGCTTGTTTCATTTTTCAGAAGCCGGTTTTGGTCGGATCTTAACCGACCGGAGAATCAACTGCACCGCAGCGGATGACGAAACAAGCGCACCCGACATTGATACGTACAAAAATAAAAGAAAAACAGAGAAGAAAACAGGTCAACTGCATCTTTTAACAGAGTCGAAAACAAGCAAGCCAGTACCCTGATAATTAACACACGCCTGGGCGACAAACGTTGAAAGTTTGAAATGTTTTTTTTTTTAGGTGTTTGATGAAAAACTTTTTTTTTTTTAAAGGTCCAACGTGTAAAATCGTTGCTGAGAGCCGTCTCAAATCTGCAACCTCACCACTTAGTTGAGGAAATAAGGGACAGAAAAATGTACAACTGTACAACTTTAAATATAGTTATATATTTGCTTTCTCATTACTCAATACCTTTGCGTTAAAAATACTTCTCATATTGCACATTGAGTTGTTAGTTTATCGCATGCATCTTTAAAATTTGGGGTTTTTTTGGTTAAAAATGACATAAATTGCCTTTATAATCTTGGTATGGTTATAGCAGTTGATTTTTTTTAGACTTGACACCTGTTGATTTGGAATATTCAACCTCAATAATGTACAGTTACACACCAACATTGTCATTATAGCTATAACAGAAGCAAACTTATGGTTTTGTGTATTGTTGGCGGCCATTTTGAAAAAACAAAACAAAACATATAAATCTCCAAAACAAATAAATTTATTCCTATGGTCCTAAGGTACTTTCACACCAAAGTAGACCTAAAATGTCCCTTAACTCCTCTACTAATTACGCACTGTACCTTTAAAATGACAAAATCCTACAAAGAGTGTAAAATCATCACAGGTAAGGGATTGGAATGTTCTCCAACTTCGCCATTTAATTTTACTTTAACCAAAAAAACATTTCAAACTTTGTTTTGTTTGATCCAAATTGCAATAGAAAAACAAACAAAAACAAGGTTCAGTAACCATCCCTTCATGAGAATTGCACATCATCAATATAAAATATGTAACTTCCTATATACAGCAAACAAAAGCCAAACCTGGGCGAAGATGTGAAAGTTGGAACTGCCTGTAACAGGACATGTGTGGACAGTGGTAACCAATGGTTACCAGTGGTTACCAATGGTTACCAATGGTTACCAGTGGTTACCAATGGTTACCAATGGTTACGAGAGACATTTCTGAAACAGCCGTCTTTAGTCAACTCTAAACACTATTAAAACCATCAGGAATAAGGCCTCTTCTGGCTTCCAAGACGGTTGCTTCCATCATTGGGTTTGACCATTGGTTTCGTTAAATTGAACCTGCATTTACACCATGTGCAAAATGATTAACTACCAACCAACAAATCATTCACTGGTCAATAAATGGATGATATAGCCTCTGCTAAAGAAAATCAATTGGGTGTCTAAACCTCCTGATGCCCCTGCTGATTTTCATCACCTATAGATGTAATAATCACTTAGCTTAGCATAATCATGACACCAAACCACCTAAAAACTGTGTGGAAACACACTAAATTTGGTGCTATTTGTCCAGATGGTGGTGCTACACTTCACATTTTCACCTGATGCTTTGAACCATAAATCTCTGAATTAAAATTCCATGGATATACACAATATCCGGATATGTCTGTAGGTTTTCCTACAATTGATTTAAATTGTTTATATATATACATATATATTATACTTTTTTTTGGTAGAAAACATCTCTTTTTTTATATTCCATGGAGTTTTGATTTAGCTGCCACTCAAAAATTGCTCAAAGGCTGTGGGCGGGGCTTATATGATCTGATTATATAATCTCTATATTATCTCTATAATATCTCCTGAATGCTTTGGGCTATTGGAACCACATTTGGTGGACATGTGTAGACCTGATGTCTGAGTGACCATGACAAATCTGGTGGCATTGTACCAATAGATGGCGCTGCAGCGTCATCATTTATCCATAAAGGAAGGTTATGTTAAACAGTAATATATGTGCTGTACAAAACCGCCTGTAACACAAATGTGTACTAAACACAATTATAAAACATCAACCATGTTGCTCACGGTGTAAATGCAAAATTAAAAACCTGCCTCTCAAAACCACTGCTAACATCTCCCCCAGTGTTCACTCACTCCATTATATTTTAATGTCAAACATGTTTTAAAATAGCTAGCAACTGGTTTTCTTGAAACTTGAGAGTACAGTAAGAAAAAAAAAAGGCAGATCACCTCATGTGATTTAAGATTACGTCACGTTATTCAAGAAAAGAGGAAACGAGCGACGTTGTCTCTTCTAGCTGGCAGTTTTTGGTTCTCTCTTTCTTTAAAAAAAAAAAAAGAATGAGATTTGAGGACCACGGTGTTGTTAGAGTCATATTGTTCCTCGTGTTCGGCCCAGGTCTGACCCAACAACATCAGAATATCTAGAAACACATAAAAACAAACGGGTGACGGGTGAAGTTGCCGCTTTGCCACAATTTAAATTCACGTCACGGATGAAAAAGGTTGTTAAAAAAGCACCGTGGTGACTCAGCGTTGACTTGAGGTGTTGAGTTGTTCCTTTATTGGTAAAAGCAAAGCTCGTTATTCGCGTAAAACGTCTATAATTCTAACCACTGAGTTGTTTCGTCTATAAAATATCTCAAAAATAAACGTGAGAATGTTCTTGTTTCGTTATCGCCATGGCAACGCAAGACACATCTGTGTATGATCAGCTGCACTGTGCTTTAATTGTATTTCCCCGCTATATTTGCCCTGTTTAAACGCTGCATATGACGCGATTCTTGCCGTGTTTCGCGTTGTTTTTAATTTAAAAACTTGCTTCACTGAAGCCGAAGCCGACCAATCGCGGCTCGTGTGGTTTCCGTGTGGCGTTGGCAGTTTCAATCTGGATTCTCACAAAAACGTTGAGATATGCAGGCGGCAAATTTGAGGTAATACATCAACGTAGAAAATGAAATGTGGAGTGAAATCGGCTGCGGGTTAGTTTCAATAATTAACAGCTGTTGCTGCGGCAGTGGGAAGTAAAAGGTCTTGTGGTTTAGTTTAATACATCGAGGCGAGGTCACACTTCAAATACAAGTCAATAATCGTTAAGAAAGCAGCACATCTGATCCCAGATCAGTGTAGAGAGACAACTTCACCCTTCACACTCAAACACACAGTTATTGGTAGAATTAATTCCACGGAATAGTTAGAAACAATGAATAAGTTAAGAATCGTCCCTTCACTGAGATATAGCAGAATACTGAGTGTTGTACTCTGTGTGTGTGTGTGTGTGTGTGTGTGTGTGTGTTTAATACAGTTTAGTAAATAGCACGTCAAACCTTTTGTTCTTCAAAATAAGCACAAGAATGAGGAACGACAAAAAAATACACAAAACAACACGACAAACGGAATCTCTTAGCAGACGTTTTCCATTTCCTGTTTGCTTATGATCGCCAAGGCAACGCATCAAAGGCCCATCATAACACTATAACTATATTTTTAGAACCATTTGTGAATTAGCTCACAGGATGTTATGGAGGACAAGGAGCTGGTTGTTTTTTTGGTGTTTTGTATGAAGGTTTTAAACCTAAATTTACTTAACTCTATATGAAACAGGTTCAGACTCATTAGTTAAATACCTTATTTTGTGATTTCACTGAGTATTTACCTAAATCAATGGGAAAATATCTGATTTTGGTAACAGCCTTTTAAAAAAAAAACACATCCGAGCATAAATCAGCTCTCATCTCATTCAGTAACAAATTGAAGGGGAAACAACCATGAGGTCATTTTCAGAGGGTGAAAAAAAAAAAAACATGGCGAAACAGGAAGTTCACCTCAGAGGCCACGCCCCCCCCCCTCGACTTCCTGTACATACAGTCTGAAACGCGCTGGAACAGAAAAATACTGGCATGAAATCAACTCCCTCAAACGCACCACCAGAAACACACACTGAGCTCATAATGATATGTGATGCATTACTTATTAACTATTGGTTTTTTTGATGTACATAGAATATTTAGCAAAATGTGTATTTACTTAAAACTTATTACAGGGCTGGGCAATTTTTAATTCAAACCTCTGAAAATAATCATAATAAATAGCACCAGTATATTCAGAAAACAAAATATACATTTGTAAAAATAAATACCAGGGATGATCGATTTGATTTAAAATATATATATATATATGTATTTTTTATTTTGTTATCCTTGAACAACTGATTTGTCAGGCTTAGACTACTATGAGAATTATTTATTTGGAGTGTTCATGAAGAAAATATTTATTAAAATGTTGTTTTTTGTAGTTTCTTTAGAGAAAAAAAAACATGAAAGAAATGAGGTTTAAATAAAGAATTGTACAATAGTACAAATTTGCCCAGCCCTACTTTATTATTCTTATTATCATAGAGTTTTATATCTATTTATCATTTCCTATAAAGTGTATTTGACTCTTAATAATAGTGTTTTTATATTGAATCGAATATTCTTAAATGGTCAAATAATTGAACACATCTTTAGTAAAACTGTCCACATCACATGTGTCAAACCTCAGTTTCCACAGGGTGTTAAAACCTCCATGTGTCAGAATAAAGAAAAAAAGCTGGTAGTTTAACTTCAAATCCCCGTCAGTGCTCTGCTTTCATCACAGGAAACAGAATTTTCAGGAGTCTAGGGTCTTTTTTTGTAGGTCTTGGGGAGGGAAACACCCCCCTCCACACACACACATTAATCATTCATTCATTGAACACACACACACCCTCATTCACATTCATTCATCTCCATCTTGGCCTTTCCTCCTCCTCTTCTTCATCTCTCAGGTCCAAAGATAAGACGTCGTAGTTCAGCAGGAAAACTCAATCTCTCTCTCTCTACCTCTCACAAACCCTTCCTTGTACCTTTCCTCGCGTCGTCTGGGTCAGAGGTCAGACGTCGTAGTCGGGCAGGGCGGAGTAGGTGATGCCGCCGAACGACGGCGGGCTGGAGTGGAGAGGGAGGAGCCAGCAAAAGACCGAACCTGGAGAAACAGAGAGACAGAGAGAGAGATCGACTACAGATAAAACAGCTGAAAAGCTTAACGAGATATTCGTTTTAAAGAGTTCACGGGGGGCAAACCTCTTCCGAACACCTCCCGCAGCAGCGCCAGCTTGGGCTTGCGGGTGTGTGTGGGGTGGTGAGGCGTCTGAGAGGAAGAGGATGAGGAAGGAGAACCTTTGTCCTTTATCATCAGCCTGTTCCTCATCTGTTCAATCGGAGTCTCGTCTGTGATGATGGAGACCAACTGAAAGAGAGAGAGAGAGTCAATATAACGTAAAATAGTCAGTCAGTCATTTCCTATACCTGATTATTCCTCATTAGGGTCGCAGGGGTCTGCTGGAGCCAATCCCAGCGCGACCCCAGATGGTCGCCAGCCAATCGTGGGGCACACACACCATTCACTCACACACTCACACCTATGGGCATTTTAGAGTCTCCAATTAACCTCAGCATGTTTTTGGACTGTGGGAGGAAGCCGGAGTACCCGGTGAAAACCCACGCAGACACAGGGAGAACATGCAAACTCCACACAGAAAGGTCCCAGACCCAGGACCAAGGAGGTCTTGAACCTGCGACCTTCTTGCTGTGAGGCAACAGCGCTGACCCCTGCACCACCGTGTCACCCATAAGGTAAAATAGTTGGAGGTTAATAGTACGGACGGACTATTTAGTTGTTAAACTCATATACTTGAGGTGGGAGTAATGGAGGCGCCATGTTTTGAGGAGGAGGAATAAAAGCAATGATATAGTCAATGATCCAATGAGTGTGTGTGTGTGTGTGTGTGTGTGTGTGTGTGTACCTGATCGTAGAAGATGACCATGACAAACACACCGAACAACACCGACTCCACCAGGAGGATGATGTAGTGAGCACTGAGGCAGAGAAACAAACAACCAGCTGAATAACTCTCTCTCTCTCTCTCTCTCTCTCTATATATATATATATATATATATATATGTATATCTATATATATGCAGATGGCTCACACTATGAGGTGCTTGCTGGGCGTCTCCTCTCCTTCTTCTTTCTCTGCATCCCCTTCTCTCTCGTTCCTGATTCTCCACACCCAGGCCGACACCACCAGCACCATGGAGTACAGGCTGGCCATGCCTGCAAGTGTTAAGAGAACAACAACAACAACAAAAAAAAAAAAAAGGAAAATCTTGCTGAATTTCATTTAAAGCGAGGAGCAAAGTCCAAAAATATATCTCATATGCTAAACCGAGGAAATTTACCAGCCAAAAATAGAAGGAAAAGTTACATATTGGGCCTTTAAAAAGTTAGCTGAATAAGCTGCTAGCGGTTCCTGTTTGCAGCGTTACCATGGAAACAGAGAGAGTTGTTGTTGCAGGATCACTAAGAAACTGAAGAAAATGTAAAGATGTAATGATTAAGTTCTACAATTATAGGGAGCAGCTGTTTTCTATGATTCTATGCTGACGATATCTTTGTCTATGTATCATCTCTACATGTTCAGATTTGACTGATTTATAACTCAATGAATGAGTAGTTTTAAGGTAGTTGAAGCAGTATTCATACCATTAATACTCACTAGTGTTACAATGGTAGTTTGACCAATGTTTTACTCACCTGTGTAAAAGAGAAACTGGATGAAATACTTCTGGTTGAGCTCTCCGACGCAGTTATTGATCCTAAACAAATCAACCGGAAAACACCAATTAGACGCCGACGGTAACCTGAGGACGTGGAGGGGGTGACGTGGGCATGAAAACAGGAAGTGGAGGCTGCTGACGTCTCACCAGGGACAGTGATGGTCCATGCGGCGGATGCAGCGCTGGCAGACGCGGCAGTGATGCGCTCTGGGAGGTCGGTAGGTTTCACAGCGGCTGCAAACCGTCCAGCCCTCACAGCCCTGCAGGTCACACAGTAACACACCTGATACACCTGGCTCAACACACCCCCTAGTGGCCACGAGTGGAACTACAACGCTCCAGAAAATACCTATTTTACATTTATCGGTTAATAATTGAATCCTATTTAATGTGCAGAGAAATACACTGCAAAAAAAGAGGATGAAGAAAACTTTATTAACTAATGTTTCTAAAGACAATGATCAGAATCTCAATATTGACCAAACTAATCAAGCAACAGCATTTTGAACCATAAATTAAGTACCATAAAGAAGATTTTCCCCCAAAAATATGTAATTAAACTTAGTTTATAACAGTACATGTTTGTAATTTTAAGGTTGTATTATAGCTGAACTTTTTCTTTAGGTAATTTAAATATTTACAGGTGTTAATACCTTTATTTATCATTATAAAGACTTGTAAATCTGTCAAATTTACGCCATATGCATTATTATTATTATAACAAGTAAATTTGACGCTTGTTTGTTATTTTCCAGTATTTTACAATGTAAATTGATACATATAAATGTCAAATATTAGTGAAATGACAGTTCAAACCCTAAATATATCTATTTTAGAGGGTGGATCCGGTGAATAATCAGCATTTTGTTTTGTTTAAACCCACAGAATATGAGGGTGTAAAGGTTTTTTCTTCACGGCACAAATTCGGATATCAAAAACAGACGTGACGTTCCCGGCACTGAACAAACTCTACGCAAAAACCTCCTTATAACATACTTTCCAGACATGGGTCAGAAACTGATGAGTGTATAATGACAGGCCTCCCAGCAGACATGAGCACAGCTGTTCACATGTAAACACACAGTCAGCAGAGATAAATACACAGTTGTTAATAATATAGTTGCTATCACAGAGAGGCCACATTCTCCTGATGCTCCCTCTCTATTATTAGATCCCCACATTACTGCTGAGCTCCTGACGAGAGGAAAAATAGGAATTTACATGATTCCTATGGGGACAAAGCTGCAGTGAATACAGCTCTGTGAGGTCAATTTGTTATTAATAGATTATATTTTTACAAATTTGGGATTTATTTGGACAATTAAAATGTCAACAAGGCCAAACTTTGTGTAGAAAGGAAACGGCTCACCCGCTCGTTCATCCGGGACGACTGCGAGCGAAGGTCTGAGAAGTCTATGGCTGTGTCAGCAAGAGGCACCATCCCTGTAAAACACACACACACACACACACACACACACACACACACACACACACACACACACACACACACACACACACACACACACACACACACACACACACACACACACACACACACACACACACACACACACACACACACACACACACGGGAAGAATTCAAAAGAAGAAGTTAGGTCCTGTGTAAAAGCCCTAACGTGGAGTGTTTTACGCCTCCTATCTGTTAATTTTATCCAAATTTTCACACGAAACTGTGGAGGTTGTGATTACAAATGAAGCGGTGCAATACCACCAGAAAAAGGTAGGGGCGCTGTTGAGTTTCTAGTCCAAAACACGCAACTATAGGCTTGTTTCCACTGCAGGAACCATGCCCGAAGGAAGTCCCTGCCTCAGAGTAGGTGATCGGAGAGACCCCGGAAATATCCCAAATGGATAATATGCTTCTTTGTTTTGCGTCTTCTGGCTTGTTTTGCTGTTTTTTTCTCACGTTGCCTAGGAAACGGTCACACAATTATATCACACCAGGAGTGCGTTAACTTTGCAGGAACCTTCCTACTTGGTGTCCGTGAAGGTTCTCAGTCAATCCAGGTCGTCTTTATCTTGTATAGTTGATGAGATCTGGGAGGGTTCTGGGATATCTTCTCCTGGACAGCCGCCATTACTATTAATGTTAGTTATTCGCGCCCAGCACTGCCACCTAGAGGAAATATTGCGTATTGCACACCTCAATGTAAAAGAGGGACAAAGGTATGAAGATATTAATGGATAGAAAGGCCTTAATCTGTCATATCCTACGTAAAAGATGGATACGGATACATGTGGGGAGTTTCACATGTCCTACCCGTTAATTCCATCCATACCTTGACACTAAACTTGGGAACTTACAATTGCGGATGAAATGGAGCAATACCACCAGCAGGAAGTAGGGGGCGCCGCTGAGTTTATCGTCCGAAACGCTCGACAAAGTCACGCGGAAGATTATCTATCAGGGCTTTGAACAATGGCGGGATTTGAGTAGCGATTAGCGTACGGACAGAAACGCGGATGTAATTGACACACGTGTAGGGTATGAATGGACCTTTTTATTCCCCTCCTGATTGTTTCCCTCCTGATCTGTTGCCGCGACAACCAGTCACTCACCGGGGTCAGAGAACACGGCTTTAGAGTGGCAGGCCAGCAGCAGCAGCAGGATCAGGTTGAACACTGATCCATGGAGGGTACACCAGATGCTGTGAGAGGATGAGAGAAGGAGAATTAAAGGGTGAGTTCACCACGTTCCCACTGGCGACAGACAGACAAAAGAGTATCAACAGGGGTTGAAAATAGAAAATAATAACATAACAAGACACTATTATAGATAATAAGTTCCCCCAGTCTTTTTTTAAGTATCAAATTCCCTTTTGTGTTTCCTTGGACAGTGTTTCCCTGCTGAAAAAAGAGGGACTTTGGCACTAAACAGACTAAACATGGACTGGTTTGGATGCAGAAGCTTCATATTAGTGTAGCATCAGATTAAATTTCAATTACATGTTGGCTGATGGCAGGAAACTGAATATCTTTATATTTCAGGCTATTTTCTTACATTTTATAGATACAGCGATTAATATGAGAACATAATAACTAATTATTACTTGCAGCTCTACAAATACAAATCTTCTGTTCACATTGAGACTATCGTTTTCATTTATTTCCTTCTTTTTCTTTCTTTAATTAAACAATCACTTGTCCCATATAAGATCAATAGTTTTCCTTTATTACTCGATTCTTTATAAATGCACAGTGAAATCTTAAAGTCAACCACTCTTTAGGTTTGTGAAGCTGAAAAACCAGAAAATGTAACATATGAATATTCAGTTATTAAAGGTTTATTAAAGATTTCATATGGTATAAAAGTTATTATAACATCCCGGGAAATGAACACAGCCCGTATTCAGAAAGCCCTCGGGATTTCTGTGAAGCTGTGACGTCACAACTATAAAGTCAGTCACCACCCACCTTCCTATTCACAGCCATTCAAATCAGCCAATCAGAGGAGGGGCTCATTAATATTAATGAGACAAACACAAAAACAACCTGTTGTTTCTTGATCTCCACAGCTTGAGATGATTTTTTTGTCTGGTTCGTTACATCACAACTCTAAATAAAACACAGGAGAAGTGTAAAATATATATAAAAACTATATTTTACCAATCGATTTAATTGTCTCCGCTTTAAATACAGTGGTTTAAACAGAAACGCAGCTAATCCTCACATCTCACATTTCAGAAGCTACAGAAAATGTCTGACATGTTTTTTACTGACAGATGATTTGAACAGCTGATGGATTATTACTTAATCATATTATGAATACAGCAAAACAAGCTAATAACAAGCTGGTAAACAACAACAACACGCGTTATGTTGCACCTGCTACACACACACACACCAGACAGGTAAATGTGAGTGTGTGTGTGTGCGTGTGTGTTTGGGGGGGTAGGAAACAGAGGAGGAAAACAGACCTGCGACCAGGATGCTGTCAGACCTGCTGCTCTTGCTGTCAGATGAATGGAGACAGAAAGAGACGCTGCCGCCATGTCGGCTTCCTTTAAACAGTTTAAACGTCACAAAGGAGAGGGATACTGACCTGTCCGTGAAGGCGGGAAGGAGGACATACTGAATGACCACGTAGTCCGCGTACAACACGCTGAAGTACGTTAAAATCAGGCAGATAACGCCGCAGGGGTCTCGCCTACAGCGTAGGGAAGCCATCTTCTGCCGGGCTCCGCCCCCTCCTATCCCCCGCTTCCGGGTGACGTCAGAGTGAAACCTGACGCTGCCTTCTAGGACCGTCGGAAAAAATAGGAAACAATGAGAGGAGCAAACGTGAGAAAATAAGGATGATGAAAAGTTAATATAAAGGATATAGAAGCTAAAAAAAGAAAGCAAAACAAAAAGTAACAGCAGTAAAAGAGTGAAAAAGAGTAAATAGACAAAACAAAACAAGAAAAAGAGAAAATGAAATAGATTTCAAAGTTATAATGATAAGTTAAATAAAAAAACAAATATAACAAAAATAACAGATACAATAAATTAAAATGCAATAAAATAAAACAAGTGAACAACATAAAGAAGATTGTCTTTAAATTAACTTTTTTTAATATAACATTAATATGAAAATATGATATATGATCATATAAAACAGAAGGATTTATATTAATCTGAGATAATCATATATTTTTTCCTTTTTTTGTGATTTTTATTTATATACCTTTTATACTTTATTTAACATTCATATACTCAATTAAAATATAAAATGGATACAATTATATTAATCAAAGGTAACCCTATATTTTTATTTATTTTTTGTAATTTTAATTTATATATTTTTATTTTTTATTTAACATTCATATTCTCAATAAAAAGAGATATATTATTATGAGATAGCCATATATATTTTATGATTTTTATTTATATATTTTTAATTTAAAATTTGTATTTATTTAATTCAGATCCTCATATTCTTTCTGGGGTCCAACAATGCAAAAATAATTTTCATAAATGCGTAAAACCAAAAAAAAACAATTATCATTCTATATAATAATAAAACAAATACTACTACTACTATTAATGATAATAAAAGTAATAGTAAATATTCATATTCTCAATTAAAATATAATACAATTTAAACAAATGAGCAGGCACTCCTTCAAAATAAAAGCACCAGGAGGGGGCAGCAGCGGCCCCGTGTCTCTCCGTCGCTCCTCCCTTGTAGAGGAGGTAACCAGCTCGTCATCCTCCACCTCGTTTCTCGACACTTTTTTCCCCTTGTTGCTGCAGACTCACTGGACGAGTGTGTGCGTGTGTACGCGTGTGTGTGTGCGTGTGTTTGGAGTTTCTTCATTTCTTTTTCAGCTGCAAACACACACACGCCGCCTTCTCCGCTCCCGGTGTCGGATACTTTTCCTACTACCTTCTCGAAGTGAAACCTGTTTTTTCTCATTTTATTTTGAAAGGGGGGGGGGGTGAGTTCTTCGTTGTTTTTCTTTTTTTTTGCTGCCGCTGCTGTGAGGTGACGCTCAAAAAGAGGAATAAAACAAATAAAGGAGAAGAGGAGGAGAAGAGAACGCTGGAGGAGAACAGTGCGTTCACACTGAAGTAACCATGGAGGTTCCTGGTATGCAGGTGAGTTAAAGGTGAACTGGACGCTTCGCTTCTGCGTTTGTAGGCGTCGATAGGATCAAACTAAACCAGTTTATCAGCAGTGGAGGCGACACTGCAACACCAGGCCTGTTTTAACACCATCAGCTGCTGTGTTTTTCTTATAAAAAACGACACTTTTGAGTCAAAGATCCGCCTCCAGCGTCCAAAGCGTCAGGAGAAGCCATAATAAAACAAGACACTTCAAGTTTATAGTCAAAGGAGTGGATTATATTGTTCAGAAATTCCTTTAGTGACTTATAATGTGTTCCTTTGTTTCTCAAATTATGACGTTACGGCTTTAAAATATGTCCAATAACATTCATGTAGAAACTTGATACTCCCAATGTGAGTTTAAACACATCTGACGGTGTTTTTATGTTTCACAATATCCTCAAAATGTTCCTTTTGTGACTTATAAAGTGAGTGTAGAGCAGTGGTAATGTTTTTTTTTCCTTAAACACACAAAAACTGCACCATGGACCCCCCCCATCTAATAAGATCTTTAGCTTTTATATGTTTTATAACAAAAAAACTCAAACTGCATGATCAAAAATACACGTCTGACTCTACATGAATGAATATAATAATTTATCTAAAGTAATTTATGCGCTTTTATTTCTGGAAGTTCCACTCCTCCATATAAATGCTTTTACATTCTGTCATTGTGTAGCTATGAAAGGAATTATAGTGCAAATCAATGGGACCCCTCAATGACCCCTGGGGGACTCCACTTTGAGAACCGCTGCTGTAGAGATGGTAGAGAAGTTCTGACACATTACTTTATAATAATCTTCAAATATTCCTTTAATGGCGTTTAACATGTGCCTATGTTGAGTTAATATGGAGTTAATGTCCCATAATATGTCCTAATATTATTCCTATAGAGATTCATAGTGGTGCTTTAACACATCTAATGGTGTCCCTATAACATTCAAGCTGACTTATAGTCCTCCATATTGGTTTAATAGTGATCCTGTAGTGTTTATATCATTCGCAATGTCTATTAAATAGTCCTGTAGTGACATATAAAGTGACTTTTGTGCTTTAAACTGAGTTTATTGTGGTCTCTATGCGTTTAAATCTCATAATTCCACTGTACTATTTCTATAATGTGACTTTAATGTCTCCTTTATTATTCCTGTAGTGACCTATAAAGTGGTGTTGATGATCTAAATTGAATTTATAGTGACGTTAAACGTCCTTATAGTGACTTTTAATGATAATTTGATACTCAAAATTGAGTTTACACACTACATCACACTGTAAAGTATTTCTATAGTGACTTCTAAAGGGTATTTGGTGCACTGAATTGAATTTATAACAACTTTTATGGAGTTTCTATTGCTCCTGTTAATGTACAATGGGTTCTGTTGTGATATTGGTGCTCTTTATTGACTTTATTGTGGATTCTTTTGGCACCTTATATGTCTGTTTTCTCCTAAAATCTCTATATAACTGACTTTTATATTGACTGAATATAGATGTAACAGCCTGTTCATCCTCTCAGTGACTCACTGTGTCTGTGAGTTTATAACAACCATATTTTTAGCTCATAATCTTTATCTGCTTCATGGCACAGTCTGAGCCTCTAATGAGACTCTGTTCCAGGCTGCAGGTTCACATCATTGTCATTTCTCTGTTAAATATTTTGTCTAAAACACCATATTAGTTTCTAATTATATAAAACAGAGACATTTGAGAAGCTGGAGCCATCAATCGTAAGTTATTTCTCATTATCTAAATTAGTTCCAATTTAAATTTTGTGGCTGTGTTGCTTAATAGTAAGCGTACATTGTTTAAAGTCTTTTATTTTGTTAACCCTCTATCGCATTATCTATCTATCTATCTATCTATCTATCTATCTATCTATCTATCTATCTATCTGTTTTTACAGTTAGGCTTTTATTTTTGAAGGACATACAATTTATGATGTCACATGACCAGGATATCCTGTTTGTCAGTCCTTTTTTTGCTCATGGACTTGGAGAATTTGTACCAAAAAAAAATGTATTACTTTATTTTATTATTATTTTATTTTACATTAAAAAAAACCTAATGTTATATGTATTTTTTTCTAATATGCTAAAAAAGACTTGTGGACAAATGTGGACAATTCTAAGTCTATTCAACCCCATTGAATTACATAGCATAAAACTATATATATAATGTTTTTTTACCATGTACCAAGTAATATTAGATTAGATTCAACTTTATTGTCATTGTCACAAGTACAAAACAATGAAATGCATGCATATATATATATATATATATATATATATATATATATATATATATATATATATATATATATATATATATATATATATCTCAGGTAAACAGCAGGTAGGGCCGTGCCGCTGCCTTTTAGCAGGTGTGCTCGGTGAGTTGTGAGCCTCCTGTTAGGCCGGCTCCCAGGTGTGTCTCTACCTGTGGGACCTGTCGCTCTCTACCTGTGGGCGCGCTCGCTCCGCCGCGCCGCTTCGTCCCAGGTGGGCGGGGCGGAAGCGGTGTCACAGGCCGTTAAAGACGGCGCAAACACAACACCTGACACCTGCGAGCAGCTGCCGCGGCGCTGAGGGCTGACGGGAACATGTGTCGCACCTGCCACCAAGATTGATGATGCATGGCGGCCGGTGTTGTGTAACACTGACAGAAAATATAGATAGATGGATGTTTATTATGTATTATTTATTTTAATTTTATATCATTTAATTTATTTATTATTAAAGGGAGGAGTCAGTGGTGGACAGTGGGGTATATGCCTTAACCATTATACCAAGGAGGCCAAAATATAGATATAACCACCTGATTATATTTCTATTAATATAATTTATAATGTAATATATTTATATATACACACAATTCTATCATATCTATATTGTATAGTGTGTATTTTCACTTTCAATTAAGAAAATAGTCCAAAGATTAATTGATAATGAAATTAATAATTATTACATGCAGCCCTTTTATATATATTTTTTATCTCAGCAATATAACTAGGTGTAAAGATAGTATGACTGCTGGACTCTGTTTTACTATCATTGACCTTGTGTTGGATTATTGGTGAAAGCTATTTACTGACAGCAGCAGGTACCTTAAATACCCTTTATGCACTGCTTTGGTAGTTTATTAATCCATTGATTATTGAAACAATGAATTGATGATGAGTTTGGGTCATAAAATGGTTTAAATTGACAATCACTGTTTCCCAAAACCTGAAGATTCAACTTAAAATGTCTTTTTTTGTCCACAACCCAAAGATCATCAGTTTACTGTTATAAACGACTATAGAAACTAGAAAATAATCAGATTTGAGAAGCTGGAACCAGAGAATTTGGACATTTTCTTCTTAGAAATCACTCAAACCGATGAATCAATTATCAAAATAGCGATTAATGCAATAGTATGTAGACAATATTCTCTATCTACTTAATACTAAACTGTAGACCAGTTGGTGAACTTCTATTTACTATCTAAAGAACAGATATTTCCTTTAGGAGTTGGTAAAGAGCAGAAAGAGAGCTAAATATAATTACAATAAATCATAAATTTGCCCTATCAGCATCTTTATTGTGAGTATTTGCTGTTTTTTTGGTTTAATGTGATACCAAATGTGCCTTTTGGACTGTTGGTCCAACCATACAACAGATTTAATGACATCAGTTTTTGTTTTCTGCTCCTGTTTATGGAGCAAACACTAATTTGATCAATTTAAGAAAACGTTCAACAGGATAATTGTTTAACAAAAACCTCTAAAGTCATAATCTCTGACTGATAGATAATTGCAGCCTTATTGTCGTCATCTTAAAGGTACAGTGTACAGATTCTAGTGGCATCTAGTGGTGAATTTGCAGATTGCAACCAATTGAGGACTCGTCAGTGGCCATGAAAAACCTAAAACTCCATATCTGGAGCCCTTGTTTGGTTTGTATTTATAGAAACATGGTAGAATTCATGAAAGGGGATCTACTTGCCATGTAGATAACATCTAAGACAGTAAATTATTTTGATTTAATTATAATTAGCACATTTCTGCCAAGTCTGCTGGTAAATTTTAACACTGCACCTTTAATGATTATCCCTGAGCTCTTTCAAGTAACCATCCACTTACATAATGTCTGTCTGGTTGTATTACCTTGTACATTAGAAGACAGAACAGCTCTTTGTGGACGTCTCAGTCCCACACATGCACCTTCGGAACTCTGAACTCACTTTTTCCCCTCCTTCCTTATATCAATGGATGTGCTGTTGTGAAATCACAACACTCGAGAACTTGTTTCCCAGAGCTCCTCCAGCCTCAGACTGCTGATGTTTTTGCGGGTTGGTGGCTCATCGCGGACACTTCACATCCTGTTGGAGAAAAAAATATTACATAAAGAAGACAATTAAACGATGATGTATTTTTGAGTAATGCCCACAGCCGAGTCCATGGTTTACAAAGCCGTTCCAGTCTGTGTGGAAGAATAAGTTAATTGTTGAGGCTCTAGCGTTTGCCGCCTCGGGCTCATGTCTGCATCTACTTCTCTGGGGTTCTTACAGTATCAGAGCGGCGGCGCCGGCCTCCAAACCAGCCTGAAACACAGACTGTCTGCCCTCGTGTCAGCAGAATTTATTACACTTACATTTACTGTTGTTGTTGTCACACTCAGCGAGTCTAAATTGTGTATTGTGGCGAAATATTTAGCTAAAAAGATTGGGAACCAGTTTCCTGTCATGTGCCACTTCATGTGATTTACTGTCCTGACGTCAGTTTAGAGTTGGGCGATGTCCTTTTAATTGGCAGTTGACGATGTTTACTGTAAATCATGGTGATGGATGATGATATCTGCTGAGAATTCTGATTAGTTGGCACCAACCAGACTTTCTCTTTAACCCTCAGGAACCATCATTGTCGTAGACAACGAAATTCTGCGCAATTCATTTAACTTTGAATACATTTGATCAATTAATCATAGCTCCTTAAATGTATTTTAGCTTGAAAGCTAACAGTGCCTCTGTTGTGATCATAGTCCATGTAGAAGGTTTTCTATCCACCATGGAACTTGTGTCTCTTTTCAGGGGCTTTGTAAAATAAATCCATATAGGTAGATCCGATATTGATCATTTTTATTGTATTGCAGCTAGCATTCACACTAATGGCCATATTTGTTTCCCATAATGGTTAAAGTGATAGCATGGGTGGTGCTAACACCCATCAGAATTCCCTCTGTCATCATGACTCACTGTAAACATCGTCAACTGCCAATTAAAGGGACATCGCCCAACCCTATAGTCGTTATGGTAAGAAATTATGGGTGGCTGCTGCTGAATGCTCTGATGTCGACACGTAAACATGCTTCTTCTGAGTTTTAAAAAATAGCTGTGTCTGTCAGTAGGTTATTTGACAAAAATATATAGAAGAAGCTCTATGCTTTGTGTTTCACACAGTGGCAACGTTGCTAGGTGTGTGTGTGTGTTGAAAGGTGTGAGTGTGTAAAGTTGTGTAATCGATGGTCTGACTAGATGCAGCCATCTTACATCCAACTTGTAGCGTGTCGATGCACGTTACGTAAATCAACATATTTTATTTTCAGTTGGACAGACTATGTAGTTTGCACCTTTTTTTTATTGATACCTTATCAATAAATGCTATTTTTTAGGTTTCTGTTTTTGTTGTGTTACTGGCTTAAGGCTAAAAACAACTTGATTGCATTAGAGAATCTTGATTTTGAACTTCCTGAAGTAATTGAATTTTTTTTTGTCAATTTAACCTCCTTCAGAGGATAAATTCTCTAATTTCAGCTGAGGCTTCCTGCTTTGTGTCACACTGATGTGAAAAGCTATAGGACGGGCTTTGTGCCCAATAGCAGCCGTTGTGGTGAAACCATCCGTGGGCGTGTCGATAGAGATGTTCAAACACAGGGAGTGTTCTCTTCTGCTGCTGCTGCTGCTCTGTCATTTTTTTTTTTTTTTATGACTGCACCTTTTTCAGAGACCCAGTCATAGCTAATCATAGCTTCCACGAGACCGACAATTTAAAGAGAAGCTTTAATGTGTGCGAGACACCACAACTCGTGACTAAATGAAATGAAAAGAGACTAAATTAGATTAATAGGATCCTCGTTATTGTGTTTTGATGTCATATTTTGCCTACTATGTATTTATTCAAAGCTTATTATAGAGCTGGGTTAGTTTGTGGGAAAACTCATGATATAAAAACCCCCCAAAAACATGTTAATTCTTGGAAAATAATCAAATTATTGGGACTAGTTGTTTTTTTTTTATTCTTATTTAACTGATTTGTTCATATAGGCCTTAACCTTTGTTGCAATCACTTAATAGTTTTTTTTATTTTTATGTTAAGAAAATAGTTCTTTAACCCCCTGAGATTGCTCCACTAATCAGGTACAAATATAGTGAAGCTATCAAATTAAACAGGAGAAACTCCACTACAAGCACATATAAGTCATATTTACACACACCAAACACAACTCCAACGCCAAGCTAATTAATTAACAAATATGAAAATCGGTATACGATCATAAAGCCAACCCGCTCGCCACATTTTGATGGCTAGCGCTCTGATACTTCATGTTACACAAACAAATGACATCTCATATGAAAGCTGAGACTGTGACGAGTCCAACGGTACCATCAGTGTAGCTTTATGACAACAACTCAGTAAACTAGCAGCCAAAAAACACTACAGTAAAAAGTCATTTGTTTGAAGCGACTAACAAAAAATGTGTTTTTTTGTTGCTGTTTTGGGATGAAAATGTTTATTTGAGATCAATAAATGGTCGTTTAGTGTCGACCAACATCTGTGTTTATTCCAGATATACCCTACTGACTATGGGTATGTCCTAAACCTAAAAAAGGGCTGGAGGTCAAGGGGTTAATATAGTTTTTTATATAGAAAAATAAGTTGTTAAATGGAAAATTGTCCATTAATTAAAAATATATATTTTAGGTCAAATCACAGAGCCCTGTTGA
The DNA here is from genome assembly GCA_030544235.1 of Lepturacanthus savala. Lineage (NCBI taxonomy): Eukaryota > Metazoa > Chordata > Actinopteri > Scombriformes > Trichiuridae > Lepturacanthus > Lepturacanthus savala. The sequence goes on from CM060483.1 coordinate 18,836,464, forward strand.
AGTCCGTGTTTCTGTGGTCTGAATCAAGGAAGAACATTTTTCCCTCTGGTCTGTTTACATGTGTTTTATAGTTTATCTGAGAGGGAAGAACCACCAGAAATAGCTAAAAGCTTCTTTTCAGGTCTGAAGGGCGTTTTTTGGTCTTTTAGAAATCCTGTGGCCTGAGCTCGTCCATCCCTCGAATCATAACAGGAGCTTTGAAAAGCCGAGGAGACGACTGCAAGCTGAATTTTTTTAATGTTTACAGGGAATTATCAGCGGCTCAGCCAGTTTCAGCTCATTGTTTATCTGTCCGGCTGCAACTTTACTGTTTCTGTTCCCTCAGCGCTCTTATAGCGACTTTTACAGAAGCCTGTAAACCGCTCGTCAAGATTTCCAGAATATTTCCGTACCCAACCCCTCAAAAATCAAAGCTTCTATTGTTGCCATGGTAACCGGTCATGAAGTCTGTGAATAGTGTGTGTGTGTGTGCAACATAGACTAGTTGACTCCAGTTCTCATTGGCAACCGATATGTCAAAAAAGTAAGTGAGAAAAAAGAAAAGGGGCGGAATCAATTTGTGGCACCTGGTTTTCATTCTGTGGCGCTGCACCACAGACCGGTCCATATCTGGGAAACACTTCACATCTTTTGCTGACTTGCTTCCAACCGGCGTTTATGGCCCCAACTCGTGCCGCCGACTGTTGAAGCTTCAGTCAAGATCATTTTTTTTCAAATCGGACCATCAGCAGAAACCAAAACTGTGAAATCGGCTTCAAATACTCGTTTGGACATGTATGAACCAGAAACCCGCAGTTTCTTTGACCTCACATCATGTGACGATAAATGGGAAGTTGTATCCATGGAGACTTGACGAGCCTTGTGATTGGCTAAAATCACCTTCCTGTTAGGAGCGCTATCGCCACCTACTGCTTTGGCATGTGCATGACGGTAATGAGGCATTTTGCCGATTTTTTTTTTTTTTTTAACCAGGGGCCATAAAAGTTTGGTTTCAAAAATATCATTGTTCATGCAGACTAGGCCTTAGCCTGTTAGATTTTTAGATAGTGGGTTAGGGTTAGGCTAACCCTAAATGCAGATGCACACCTTCAGGATCTTGTGGACAGGTGTGTACCATGTAAATGTTGGTAAGTTCTATATTTTTAGGTTCTACCGGCTGATTATGGAAACAATTTCAGTCTTTTCCAACACTTCACTGGGTTCGTTCCCATTTGTATTGTCCATCACTCCTAATAAGTTTGCAATAAAAGTGTTTCTTCTCGCGTCTTTTAGCCCATCAGCACACCTGTAGCTTAAAGGGGCTCTATTTAAGCATTTTCACAGTTTTAATATTTAAAGTTTTGTGGTCTGTTTGTAAAAATATATATATTTTTATGTTCCAGAAACACCCGTTTAGACTTGTAGCAGCAATTCTTACTATTACTTTAGGACCTTCTATTTAAAGACCTATTGGAAATGGTGCAGAAACTCTGTTGTTGTTTAACAAAACAACCTTTTTTTTTTTTTTTACCTGCAACTTTTTTGTTTGCAACAGTTTGTCTTCTTCCCTTTTATTGAGTTTTTTGGGAAACATGTTGGGTGACTCAACGGATCGCATCATGTGTTTGCGTTTTAGTTCAAAGAAACAGGAAACACGAAAGCGTGGTGAGATTTTCACATGATGCGACTCCGCAAAGGTCATTTTGTGAGAATGCCGGCTTTTGTACTTCCTCCAGCAGCTGTGATCCCTGACCTCACACACACACACACACACACACACGCACACACACACTCATCAAGCTTTTTTGTTTGGATATTTGGACACCAGTTGTTAGTAAAAACATGGTTCTCTCTCTCTCTCTCCCCCTCTCTCTCAGTCACTCGCTCGTACTGTTTCCATAACCTCGTCCAAGTTTTCCTGAGCCGCTGAATGTTTGCATGTTTGACGGACCGAACAGGGTTCACTGACCTCTAAAAAAAAAAAACACCCTCCCAGCTCCGCCTCTCTTTGCTCTTTCTACCTCCACAGGTTTGACCTGAAACCACCTGTTATCAGCGTTAAGCCTTATCAACATTAAAACTCAGGTGTGCTGCTGTAATATTTAAATCTCCACAGTCTGATATACAGCTGTAGAAAGTAGAGATACTCAATTGAAAATGGCCTGTATAAAATATTGATAATGGACTATTAAAGTATAATGATCATCGGAAAGGTAACTACATCTGTTAAATAAATTCATTGCAGTGAAAAGTACAATATTTTCCTCTGTGAAATGTGGAAATACACAAGTAAAACTTCAAAATTGTTCTCATATGCAGTACTTGACTTAAAATACTTGGATATTTTTCCAGCACTGAGTATAAAATGTGTTGAAGAACATTGAAGGAACTGTACAAGAAGCAGACTGAATGTACAAAGATGTTGCTTGTGACTTAAAATTGTTGAGGAAAGTTAGTGAATGGAAACATTGACCCACCTTCTGAAAGTCAATTTACATTTCTTTATTTTTGTTGCAGAAAATGTGACTATTAATATAAATGGAGATGCCAAACAAGGCTGATGTTTAAAGAGGACACATCCTGCATGTTTTCCAGCTCTGTATTTCTGTTTTTCTATCTTTCACTGGTTCTTTATGCAGCCCCTCAGTTCAGCCTCTGTCTGAAACAGCCTGTTTTAGCTCCTGTCTCTTTAAGCCCCGCCTCCCGATGACCCCGTTCTGTTCTGATTGGTCAGCTTCAAGAGGCTACGTTAGCAAATATGTTATTATTACATAATATATTTGAATATTTTCAGCACTAGTTTCTCAACAAGTCAACTCAATACAACTTTATTGACAAATATATACGCACACAGTTCAAGTCATGTTAATCTCAAAGATGAAAGATGATTGGTCCACTTCAAGTATCTACAAGCTACATAAATAATATTATGCTATTATTAAATTATATATTAGAATGTTTTAGTTTTTTGCTTTATTTTATTTAGGCTACATTTCTAATACTTATAATTGTAAAGCACTTTGAATTGTCTTGTACTAAAATGTTCTATATCATTAAACATGCCTTGCCGAGTGGAATGTTAATATAATAATGATTAAAAAGATCGTGTACTTTATTCGTATAGCTGAAAAAAACCCATCAAAATCCAACATTTTAGAAACTAGAAGAAGTGAATGTTCAATAAAACAGTTAGTTCTTCCAACAGTTGCCAATGAATTGTTTTTCAGTGCTTGATTACTCTACTAATCGTTGCACTTCTTTTATGACCAGTACAAGCAAAGTGGTTGGTCATAGTGTCTGGACTCAGTTGGGAACCCAAGACATTTGGCACATCTGGAGACACAGACATCATAAATAGCACAGAATAATAAACACGTGTATCACATGGTGTGGCCGAATCCAAATAGAGAAGCACATGTTTTCTGTCTGCCGGCACTTGTCAAGATCCAAGATGTGAGTTCAGACAGCACCTGATGCTGTTAATCGCTGACAGAAGTGGGGATTCATCACCTTTTTTGCCAGCTCAGCTCTGACTGCTCATCCAGCTAACCTGCTGCCTGCTTGGTTAATCACCGAAGACTTCTCCCAGCTCCCAGCTTCACGACTGACTGCTTCCATGGTTTCGTGTTGCCCTCCCTCGGAGGCGTCGCAGTTAAAACCTAAAACTGGGACGTTTTACGTCACGTCTGCGAAGGATGATTGTGCAGTTAAACATTAACACGACGCGCCTTTTATTTATGGTATCTGGATAATGGGTTTATTTGCATTTATATAATTCTCCTTGAGTGCCTGTGACTGATTAAAATCTGAACCGTCTTTCAAACGTTGCCGACCTACAGTGAAGCATTAACCGCGTATTAATACAGAATTGATCTACAGTTGAATGTTTAACTTCTTTCCTTCGGTTCTCTCCCCGTCCTGAAAGAGACGGAAAGGTCAAAGACTAACCTGTCGAGTTTATATAATCTGTCAGCCGGTCTGTCGTGTTTACCCATTGTGTGTTTATGTGGTTTAATACTTATACAATGGGAGAGGCAGGGCTCTGCCAGGAAAAACCTGTCCCCAAACCAGGTGTGCTAACGGGAATGATAAAAAGGTCCGTTTGTCCCGTCATTAACAGCTGTAAAACGAGCTATCAGGAGACCGAGGATGTCAACCGTGTATTTATTTAACAGAGGGGCAGGACATATTAATGGACATTAAAAATGCAAATACACCAGATTATGGCGTTAAGCTAGTTCCCGTCTCTACCCTTGGTGGGTTGAACTAAAAGAGGCGACTCCCAACGCTGGTCCCGAAGAGCTGCTGGGTGCAGATCTTTGTTCCAACACACCTGATTCTACCAATGAAGGGCGTTAGCAAGGGTTCTAGTGGTTGATTGGTAGAATCAGGTGTGTTACTGCTTGGTTGGAACAAAAAGCTGCACCCAACGGATCTGCAGGACCAGAAAACTGGACCCATGCCCTAAAAACAGCCACAATCCAGGACATTTCGACAGTACAAGACACAAGAATCACAAAACGGTTCATGTCTAGAGCTGCAACTAATAATTATTTTGATAGCTGATTAGTCTATTGGTTATTGAAATGATTAGTCAATTATTTTTTGGTTGATAAAATGGTGTAAAATGTTGATCCCTGGTTTCTAAAGCCAAAGATGCAACATAAAATGTCGCTTTTTTTGTTGTTTTTTCTCTAGACCAAAAGTTTAATATTGTAGAAGACTAAAAAAAAAACAGAAAATAAGCAGATTTGAGTAGCGGTTGAGTAAAAATGACTTAAATCGATTGTTGGTATTTTAGTTTAGTTTTAGTTTTACTGGTTTTTTAAAAAATGCTATGCTATTAACTAGCTAACTAACTTTCAAAGACCAACTGGGAAACACACTTGCAAGCACATTGCTATTGTTATAACCTGTTTTTATTGTAACTGATGTCCAGCTGCTTTTAACCCATTACCGTACATATGACGCTGTTTAACTCTTGTTCAGTACATCGGACAAACTTTTGGAAAGTCACTGTTGATTAATACTGGGCCCCAAAAAATGAGAATTGGGATTCTGACAGCTACCGACATGAGGAACAACTCTTTAATGGAGCAATACCTGCTTTGCATTGGGCCAGATTTCATATGCTTGGTGCGAGTTGGTTCCTCTTTAATGGTCTGAACATTTCATGACCGTATTCTCCTCTGTCTCATCTTGTTCTAATCGGTTCTCGCTTGGTTTCTCTGCACCGAGCAGAAAGTATCATTAGACGCTAACCACTGTGTTTGCTGAAAGGGTGTGGCAACATTGTGGGCTCTCTCTGTGTGTGTGTGTGTGTGTGTGTGTGTGTGTGTGTGTGTGTGTGTGTGTGTGACTTTCTTTTTTTAGCTCAGAGTGGAAACACAACCACCATCAGGAATATCATACGCTTCTGTGAGTGTGTTTATTAAATGTTCGGCCAAACAATTCTTGGGGGTTTTAAGAATTGCGTGTGTGTGTGTGTGTGGGGCAGCCTCCACAGTTCCTACTGACAGGGAGGAGAGCTGTGTGTGTGTGTGTGTGTGTGTGTGTGTGGGATGAGTATGATCATTATGGGGCTCATAGATAATTGTTTGTTTTTTTTCTGTCAGATCGAGGGAAACATTTCTGGAAAAGGCTGCGTGTGTAAATGTGGCTCAAATTATCACATTCATGCTCGCCAGAAGAAGAACCCCCCTATTTGATTTTAATGATCTTCTTCTTTTTAAAAATGTGATATAATATATTATTATTTGAAACTGAACTCTTCATGGTGGTGATTACCCCCCATGAAGGCACAGCCTGCAGCACAAACGGTTACAAAAGAGTGTCAAGTTTAGGAAATGAATGTAAGTCAGTGGAAGGCCCTCAGAGATAAATGTGCATGTGTGTGTGTGGTTAGGCAGCTGTGTGTGTTCAGTTCCTGTTATCTTTAACTGTCATGCCTGTTTCCTTCTGCGTTTTATGGCTTTTTTGTGTGTGTGTGTGTGTGTGTGGTGGCTCTGTGATGACATGTCTGCGTTGCGAAGTCTTGCGAGTGAGGAAATAAAGAGTCAAAGTTACTGGGAATGTGATGGAAACACAGTTTGCCGCTTTTGTTCGGCTTCTGCAGCTTCCTGTCGATGCTGTAATTCGTGTTTTCTCATAAACGAGTTGACCTGATTCAGCGGAACTTTATTGATCATCAGGCACATGCATGATTAATAGAAAAGAAAGGGGAGGGTGAAAGCAATGAGAGCCTATTGGCTTAAACAACTCTGTGTTTGTGTAGGATCGTGCATCCGCTCCCATGGTTTATCTCATGCTATGCTGACGATACCCAGCTCTTCTGACCATTCCCACCGGAAGACCACAGGGCTTCTGCTCGGATCTCATGTCTTGCTGATATTTCGACATGCAGTCCTGCTGTATAACAACAGATCATTATCCAGCTTGCTTCTTTGCAATCCATAAATTACCTCTGTGCACTCCCTGTTGACACCTAAGTCCTACCAGACTGGAATTTAGCTCGAGGGTTGTTACTCACATTGTTCTCGACCCTGCCTGTGTTGTAATAATTCTCAGGGGTACATCGCTTTGGATGAAAGTGTAAACTTATACATTTTACATTAGTAATTACCTATTTATGTCAGTAGCAATACAATACAATGAAAACAACTTTAAACTAATCAGAAATACACTCTATATAATGTAAATAACTATTCTAGTTGCAAATAGAGGCCCATTTCCAGCAACTATCACTCTAGTGTTCTAATGGTACAATGTATTTGGTCATTGCATCCGAAGGCTTATGCAACAACATTTTCTATTCATTTAACAACTCATGTTGGTAAATAAAAGTGTGACATTTCATGGAAAACACTGAATTGTCTAGGTGACCCCAAACATTCGAACGGTAATATAATGGTTGGCGAGATGAGAAAGTTCAGAACTTTTTAAAATACACTTTTAAGTTAAGAGTTAAATTATCTGGTACCAGGTTTTTGGTTTAAAATCACATGACATTTTTGATTTCATCCCTTTGTCCTCTTCTTCTCAGAGCACTCAGATTGATCCGGAGGAGTTGTTCACCAAGTTGGATCGGATCGGCAAAGGATCCTTTGGAGAGGTGAGTTTGCAGTTCCTCCGCCGAGATGGTTATGTGAACACCAGTGTTTCTGTCTGTTTGTTAGCAAGATAATTCAAAAAACCCAGCCCAGATTTTCTTTAAACCTTCAGGGAATGTTGGGAATGGGGCCATGAACAGATGATTAAATTTTGGTAATGATCTGGAAGAAATCCTGGTTTCTCGATCACTTTCTGTTGTTTGGTAACACTGTGGTAGATGGACCTTCAAAGAGGTTCTTGTGATATCTGGCGACATCTGGCACCTGCATAGCTTAGCCGTATGCTAGGTCCGTGCTAGCGGAGTTTATATTATTCATATCCGTTAGATCTTTACTGCATTTGTTGAAATCTAAGCTATTGTTGAATCTTCCCTAATCTTTTTGGGCATTTCTCCTCCAGGTGTTTAAAGGCATCGATAATCGCACCCAAAGCGTCGTCGCCATTAAGACCATCGATCTGGAGGAGGCCGAGGATGAGATCGAGGACATCCAGCAGGAGATCACGGTGCTCAGTCAATGCGACAGCCCCTACATCACCAAATACTACGGCTCCTACCTGAAGGTACAAAACGAGAGTTCCGTCTTCCGGGGGTTTTATTGGCTCGGGCACATTTTAGTTCTTGCAGGGAACGGGATTCATATATAAAAACTTGAAATCTTCCTCTTTCAGGGCAGCAAACTATGGATCATCATGGAGTATCTTGGAGGAGGCTCTGCACTCGATTTGGTGAGCGTTAAAGGAGCCCTGTTATGCCCGTTTAGAAATGGCTCCAGTTGTGATGTCACAAACAGGGTTTTTTTGTTTAGTTTTATATAAAATGAAAGGTAATGAGTCAGAGTGAATCGTCTTACACTCCCAAGTTTGTCCGTGTCATTCTTGCCTCTTTTTTTCCCACTGAATCTTAATTAAATATAACTGAACAAGGTGTGTTTAGGCACATCAAGGTGTGTTTAGGCACATCAAGGTGTGTTTAGGCACATCAAGGTGTGTTTAGGCACATCAAGGTGTATTTAGGCACATCAAGGTGTGTTTAGGCACATCAAGGTGTGTTTAGGCACATCAAGGTGTGTTTAGGCACATCAAGGTGTGTTTGGGCACATCAAGGTGTGTTTAGGCACATCAAGGTGTGTTTAGGCACATCAAGGTGTGTTTGGGCACATCAAGGTGTGTTTGGGCACATCAAGGTGTGTTTGGGCACATCAAGGTGTGTTTGGGCACATCAAGGTGTGTTTGGGCACATCAAGGTGTGTTTGGGTACATCAAGGTGTGTTTGGGCACATCAAGGTGTGTTTGGGCACATCAAGGTGTGTTTGGGCACATCAAGGTGTGTTTAGGCAGGTTTTATATAACTAAGTGTGTTGCGTGTGTGTGCAGCTGCGGGCAGGTCCGTTCGATGAATCCCAGATTGCCACCATGTTGAAGGAGATCCTGAAGGGCCTGGACTACCTGCACTCTGAGAAGAAGATCCACAGAGATATTAAAGGTACGCATCTATCAGCTGGTGAGACTGAAGATCTTAAACTGTGATTTTTATCAAACTGGTGCATTTGTAAGATGCATGAAGGAAAGAGACAAAAATGTTGCAGCAGAAGCCGACTTAGCCTGATTGTTACTCCCTTGTCTCAAAAAACACTACACTTCCCATAATGCAACTCAGTAGAATCTTGCATTAGACCCTCCCTCACTGGTAAATGCCCACATTTCCCAGTTTATGCGTTTTTCTGATAAAGATTTATAGTCTCCAGAACCAAAGCAACACTTAATGAAGCAACTTTCTTGAAGGTGCTGTTTTTGATAAAATTTGAAAAATTAATCGGAAACAAACTAAGAAATAATCCGATTTGAGAAGCTGGAACCAGAGAAGTTTCATTTTTTCTTCTTAAAGATGAATAAAACCAATTAATTATCAGAATATTTGGCAATGAATTGATTAAACATTGCAGCTCCAGAGCTGAAACCAAAGAACCTTGAGCATTTCCTTTTTAAAGAATTAAATTCCCTATTAAAATAGTTGCCCATTTATTTATTAGTTAGGTTAAAATATTGATATTACAATACGCATTATTATTGTTATTTATCTAAGTGCTTTTTGTATTTGGTCTCAATTTTAATGAAATAAAAAGTTCCCATAGAAATTTCTAATAATTGAATCATTGAATGAATATTTATAAACTCCAAAAATGCATGAAATACACTGTGTCTCACAATATCCCTGATTTATTGAGTATTGTGCATGTGCTAACTTTTAAAAACATTTTCTACACTAATCAAGGACATAATTAGCATCTTAATCAATATCAGAGATAATCCCTAGTTATAGCCTTACTAATGACTAGGTTTTTCACATATAAAATGTATGTGCACATATTTACCCAGTCAGTGACTCAAACTGCTGAAACGCACACATTTAAAGGCCGACTGTATGAAAATATCCGACACTGGCGCCCTCTGGTGGCAGATCTGACCCAGGACCCAACACACTGAGTGAAACGTCACCTACTGTTGACTGCAAACTGTGACTTACGCCATCAGAACAGTCTGAAAGACGCTTTAATCCAGTTTATATTTGCTTTAGCGGCCAACGTGCTGCTGTCGGAGCACGGCCAGGTGAAGCTGGCGGACTTCGGGGTGGCCGGTCAGCTCACCGACACGCAGATCAAGCGGGAAACCTTCGTGGGAACGCCGTTCTGGATGGCGCCCGAAGTCATCCAGCAGTCCGCCTATGACTCCAAGGTCGGTATAAACGCCCAGAGCTTTTAACTCAACAGCTTTTTATTGTGTTAGTGGTCCTTCCATGTCGAGATAGGGTTATATGTGACTCTTTTCTAATCTGTCTTTGGATATTTTCGCACAAAACATGACTTCTGAAGATGGCAACAAAGGCTGTAAGAAATTATGAGTATTTTTCGGTCAGTTCATTGACAAAAATCGACTAATCTCCATAAATCATTGGTAAAAACAATCGTTAGCCACAACTTTGGTTGGATTTGTACAAAAATAATATGAAAAATGACCATATGCTTATGTGTATAGCTGCTTCCCCTTGTTTCCGGTCTTTATGCTAAGCTAGGCTACGCTAACAGTCTCCTGGCTGCTTCCTAAACTTAAAAAAACGTAAACTTAAAATGCTACCTTCGAATTATAAAGACGAATATTTTGAATGGAGCATTTAACCGTGTCTGTGAGTCGTTTTTTGGACTTGCACCTGGAAATAAGAGCGGAACGTGTGTTAAGTCCTTTTTCTAGCAAAAACAAAAGCAACAAAGCAAAAAAGGGAAAACTTTTGTTGGGTAGCATATGTACAAGCCATGGTGTGTGTGTGTGTGTGTGTGTGTTATCTGTGTGTAAGCTGCCATATGGTCGGTGTGGATCAGTGACAGAGTCGAGGAGTTAACAGTCAAACTGTGAGCGAGCATCCTGTAACGTGACCTGATCGGGCTGACAGATGGTTAGTGGGCAAACAAAAAGTCGACTCTCCTCCAAACCACCTGACTGACGAGTGCGTTTGCGTCCACGTAGAAGTAGCTGTAACTTATATTCCTGACAACACAATGAGTCAATCAACAAAGTATTAATTAATCTTGCAAGGCTAAGGTGTGGGTTGAAATAAAACCTTGGCGCTTGGTTTCTGTTGGTTTGCAGATGTTGCAGTTTGACGTTCCCAACTCTATCATTTTTGGAGCTTCAGGGCTTCAGTAGTAATCAACCTCAAATATTTGAACAGTCACTGTTTTATACTTGACTTTTTAACTGTTAATCTAGTTGGGAAACATTACCTAATCCTTCATAACAGTAGTTAAGTTGCAGTGTTTAGTTTTATTGCAGCATCTTGTGGTGCTTAACATGTAGGAGAACCTACCGTGGCCCCAAAAACCCTGAAAGTTCGTCTCTAGAGCCCAATTTGGTTTGATTCTGGGCTGCTGTACAAATATGGTGGCCTCCATGTAGAGTATCTTTCAAGTGTCTTTATCTCTAGAAAATACAATTATTACAACAATATAATATGTGAATCCCAAAAATTTAAAACCAAACACTTACCCAATGAACCAAAAGTCCAATATTTGGGTCCAAAGATGCCAAAATCCTGTTAAAACCCTCCTATCAGACAACAGATCCACACTGGGGAAGTTTCAACTCTATATAATCTCTATACAGTTTATGATCCACACACAGTGACTGCAGCAGTGTTTGATTTGATTGATTGATTTGATCTTTGGAACTCAAATTGTAGGTTCCAGTACAAATCTAGTACTAATTTAACCTGTCGTGATTGGTGCAAATGTCTAAAACCGTGCCCGTGCATGTCTCCAGGCTGATATTTGGTCGCTGGGCATCACCGCCATCGAGCTCGCCAAAGGCGAACCTCCGAACTCGGACATGCATCCGATGCGAGTTCTTTTCCACATCCCCAAGTCTCCGCCTCCGACGCTGACCGGAGATTTCTCCAAGAGCTTCAAAGAGTTCACGGAGGCCTGCCTCAACAAGGACCCCACCTTCGTAAGATGCTCCACATTTACACAGGGACTCCTTCAGTTCAAAAATACCTCTTTTTATGACATTTTAGTTATATTTAAATAGGTGAAAATCAATTATATGAATCTTCCTGCCTTTGGGGTGTTTTCCATTTGAAGCCACCTCTCTTTTACTGTGTGTGTGTTTGCATCATGCTGCCCCCTGGTGGTAGACTTCACTTTTTGTCCTCTGTCCATTGTTCTTTGTTTCTATTGGATACTGTTTTAAAAGTAACATTTCCGGACTGTTTTATTCACCTTTTTCCTCAATGAAATGACAGTAAACGTGTCTCTGCAGCGTCCCACGGCCAAGGAGCTCCTCAAACACAAGTTCATCATCAAACACTGTAAGAAGACGTCCTACCTCAGTGAGCTGATTGACAGGTACAGGAGGTGGAAGGAGGAGGGCCACAGCGACAGCAGCCCCGACGACTCCGACAGGTGATTTTTTTTTTCATCGAGAGACGGAACCAATTCAAGCTGGGACTGTTTGCTCTGTGCGACTCATGAGCGTTTCTTCTCGTTTGTGTCCAGCGAGTCCAGTAACAAGGAGAACAGTGATTCTCCTGAATGGTCCTTCACCACCGTCCGTAAGAAGAAGACGGAGGGCAGGAAGGTGCTCCAGGGGACGGTCAGTTGGACATTTCAACATTTTAAACCATTTCATGAACTCATCGATTACTCTATTCAGTAATAGATGGATTAATCGACTATTAAAAGAGTCGTTGCAGTCCAAGTGTGTATGGATGTTGATTAGTACCATATCATAAAGGTCAACTCCAAATAACTTGCATAATACTTTAAATTCCTATATCCCTTATTATTTATTTTTTAATCTAAAAGAATTCAGGTTGTAGAACTGCTATAATTAATTACCCACCTTCTCCATATATTCATCTTCCTCTTCATCTTTTTGCAGGGTCAGGATCAGCTGAGTAAATCTGCCAGTCTGACCACAGTCATCTCTCCTGTCTTCACTGAGGTTAGTTCACTATATAAATATATAAGTGAAAGAAAAGTGCCAAGTTCCTTCTTATTGTGCCACCCTCTGGCCGAATTGCACCAAATTCAACACTGCGCTTCCATGATTCCTCCGGCAATACCCCCACCGAGTTTGAAGCACATCAGATTAATGATTGGAAGATATGTGAGGGGAAAGCAGGACGGACAGAGATTGTGCATTATATGAAGAGATTTGAATCTAGAAAAAGACCAAAGTGTTAAAAACAGAGGTCCAAATGGCAGAAATCAAATTTCTTCCTCTTGTTCTTTGGTCTTCTTGTTCTTGTTTTGTGTCACCTTGATCTTGTTCTTCGTCAGCTCCTTGTTCTTCACCATCTTCTTGTTCTTCTCTAGTTGAAGCAGCAGCACAAGGAGCACTCTGAGCAGCGACTGGCCATCGAAGAGCTGGAACGCAACATCCGATTGGCTGAGGAGGTCTGTCCAGGCATCACGGACAGGATGGTCACGCACATCATTGCCAGGTACCAGAAGTACGTTTGCCATATTTAAATCCCTCTGCCTTTTTCCTGCTTGCTCACTTTATTCGATACTTTCCTGAGCTTTTGGCAGATACCTTGTGGTTTTATTGAGCTTCTTCTTCTTCGAAAGATGTCTGTCAGATGATTTTTTTTTTTTTTTACCAGATCATCTTCTTTCTCTCCTTCAGATTCACAACCAACTGAGGTGTGGATAGATCGAGAGACCGTGTCTCCGTACGGTGACGCTGCTGGATGGTTGGAAACAGAGGAGATCTGCTGTGCAATGTCTCTTCGCTGTACACACACACACACACACACACACACACACACACACACACTACTAATGTAATATATACACTATATATATTATATATATATATATATATATATAATCACTGCTGCTGGTTGAAGAACTTTTTCTCTCTGTGTTAGATTCGAACAGCTACATTTTTGGTCTGAAGGTTTGAAAATACAATCGGTAGAGTTTCATTTCCCCTTTTTAGGATCATGAGCATCTTTCTAAAAACACTTTTTGCAAACCATTTTGTCCGACAGTTTTCTAAACTTTCTAGATTACCGTAACGTGCCTTAATTCTATCTCATTTTCTAAAAGAAGACGTCACTTTTTTTTTTTCCACTGTGACGTTTTTTTTGGGAGATTAATCTCTAGAAGAGGGTTCATCGTCCATCAGCAGTGGTATGTCTCGTGTCATGACTTGCCTGGACTTTGTAGATGTCTATATGTTTGTTCAGTAGCACTTGAGTCAGATTATATGCCAATATTCCATTTATTTTGTTGTCTTCGGTAATGCTTTGAAATTACAGCTCCCTGATGCCGGAATTCAGTCTGGTCTCGCTATCAAAGCAGGATTACATTGATTTTAGAAATTAAAGTGAGTAAAGTACGGGGAGAGTTTAAGCCCCTTTCCTTTCAGTGGACTCCACGGGACCTTTCTGAAAAAATATGCATGCAGATAAATAATTTCTTGATCCTGTTTGAATTGTTCCATGAATTACACACATGAAGCTTTTCAATTTGATGCTACAAAAAGTCCCTTGTTGAAAAAAAGTTAGGTTTAAGTCCCAAAAACTTAACTTCTTAACATTTAATGCACAAATGAATCTTACCTGATGTGTTGTATTCAGCGACTCCTGGTCCTGGAAAAGAAAGAGCGAGGGAGACCTCTTGTAGGTGTGCATCACGTTAACGTTAGCTTCAGCAACTCTAGGTTACTGTTTGATTCAAAGGCTCCAGGGTAATGTTAGCTTACAAGCTATCTTACCGTTCGCTTCAGAAGCTCTGGGATAACGTTAGCTTCAGCGTCAGCGGTTAATGTTACCTTTAGTGTCTCGTACGGAATGTTAGCTTTAACGTCTCGTGGGTAATGTTAGCTTCAGCGTCCCATGGGTAATGTTAGCTTCAGCGTCAGCGGTTAATGTTACCTTTAGTGTCTCGTACGGAATGTTAGCTTTAACGTCTCGTGGGTAATGTTAGCTTCAGCGTCCCGTGGGTAATGTCCGCTTCAGCGTCCCGTGGGTAATGTTAGCTTCAGCGTCCCGTGGGTAATGTTAGCTTCAGCGTCCCGTGGGTAATGTTAGCTTCAGTGTATCATGGGTAATGTTAGCTTCAGCAGCTCTTGGGTAACTTTAGTTTCAGCGGCTCTGGGTTACCATTAGCTTCAACGTCTATGGGGTAATGTTAGCTTCAGTAGCTCTTAGGAAACATTAGAAACAAAGAACTGGGGTCAAGAAATAATTTGTCTTTCACTGTTCACAACCGTACATATTTTTCTGAAATAAGGTCCCATGGAGTCCACTGGAAGGTGGAAGCACCTCTACTAAATATTAATCCACCTCTGAAACAGTTTTGAGAAACACTTATTAATAATTTTAATTTTGGAATTTTATGAACATTTTTATTTTCCGAGATTGTTAGTATTTTGGAGCTTAAACATTAGCATCAAAATTTGTGATTTTGTGAATCTTACCATTTCCTGTGGAGACAAAGACCGAATTGTTCTCTGGGATATATGTAGTTCAAAAAGTATCTGATGTAAATAACGTTTCAGAGATGGAAACTGAACAAAACCAAAAAAATGTCCATAATCTGTGAGCAAGGTACAACCAGTCAAATGTCTTCCGCTTGCTCATGAAAAGTCTGTCCTGTTTTTTTAATACAAGAACTCTCAACTAATTTGTGAAAGTTGATGTGTCAGTTTGTCTTTATTACCCAACGTTTAAATAGCACGGACTCTTCATGTGCATAAAGGGAGCTGTAATTAAAAGTATTACTGACAGTATGTACCAAAGACACTATAAAAGTTGGTCATTGTATATTTTTTTTGCCTTTTTATATATCATAAGGGATACAACAATGCTTGTTGAAGGGGGGTGTCAAATGAAAGATGTAAGATTTTACAGAAATGTACTTTTTGTTTTTTCTTCTTTTTTTAGCGGGACTTAGAGTTTTATGAATAAATATTTAAGTTTGATTGAGAAACTTGTGGTTTCATACGTTTCTTTATCGAGCTGTTGGATTGAGTTAACTTGATCATCTTTCGATGTACAAAAATTATTTATATACCAAAAAACTTCTTTAAGGTCACATTTTTCTACAGAATTCACAAGAACCATTTATTTCCAGAAACGATACATTACTACACCACCCAGAAAGTTATCCAATACATTTTTCAAACCTATAAATGCATCACACCAACAGATGACTCGAGAAATTGTATGAAAGTCTGCTTTAAAGGTACAGTGTGTAGGATTTAGCAGCATTTAAGGGTAAAGACCTGTTTTATTAGTATTTCAATCAAAATAAATATTGTATTTTGATTTACTTAGATTTAGCTCCTTTTATCTACATGTTGAGGTACTTGGTGAGTTGCAATGTGCAAACCTGCCACTAGATGCCACCAGAAACCACACACTGTACCTTTAACTTGGCTTTTAGGAGGCTGCATATTAGGAAGTTGCTTTACAGGTTGACTATACATTACAAATTTGACTTGAAATCCAGGCTGCCATGTCACTAACTTTGTACCCATATAATGTGGCTCTACTCAGCAGTTAGTATTAATTTTCGGAAGCTAGTACAACTTAAAACAATACACATTTTTGTATACAATTATCACATTTGTCTTCTGTTTCCATGTATTCGGTACTTTTCTACAGTTTGGCAGTAATCCACGAAGCACCTTTCGTTGTCTCCTTCGTCTTTCTATACCTCTTCATCCTTTGACGCCTCCCCCTTCACTCCTCCCTCCTCCTCCTCTTCCTCCTCATCCAGCTGGAGGCTCCCAGAGGAAAACCTTATCCTGGCTAGTCCGGTGGACCGTACCACTTTCCCTGGCGTAGGGCAGTAGTACGGATAGAAAACCTCCGGGTCAGAGTCGCTGTAGTTTCCCGAGGTGCCGCCGATCATGCAGAGAGAAGTGGGGCGGTCGGGCGGAGGGGAGGAGTTTAGCGGAAGGTAGGTTGGCCTGGAGGGGCGTGTCAGGTGAGGGTAGTAACCGAGGGGACGGAACTCGGAGGCGGGGTTAAAGGACGGATTGGAACTCCTTGAGAGGTGAAACTTAACATCTGGTTGGCTGGCCACGCGGCGAGGCAGCCCCGGAAGAAAGCTGCAGTCGTCGCTGTAATGCCCCGCCTCTGTGTGTCCACCGCCCAAAAACCTGGCATTGTTGCTTCCCGATTGGTGAACCCTGGACAACCCCGGTCCGCCTGAGCCCGAGGGGCGAAGGTTTCTTCTGATCGGCGAATGACACGGTGAATTTTGGCTTAGCGGGTAGAAAGACGGCCGGACAAGGCCGTCCATCGTCACATAATCTTGTCTCCGTGACTGTGGGAAACGCTCCAACGAGGAAACCGCAACATAGTCCGACAAGTAGGGGTGTCGACTGAGCGGTAAGGAACCAGCAAATGGGAATGTTGGGAGGACAGGGTGGTACTGGTAGGTGGGGCTGTTTGGGTAGAGAAGAACCAACTGCTGCGCTGCGTCCGGGTGTGGCTGGGGGTTCGGCCGGCGCCGCGAACGGTTACCATAGATACCGGCTAGGCGCTGGGCTTGGCGATGGGCCCCGATTCGTCCCCCCCTTATATCGTCCATCACAGACGTGGAGGCAGCTCTTATCTTGGGCGAGGGGGTGAATTGGTGGACAGATGGTGAGAGGGAAGTGACCTGGGAGAGAGGGCGGGACTTCTGTGTGACCTCACTAGACGACTGGCTTCGTTTCGCCACTCCACCCCCAATTCCCATGTGGTCTAATCCCTGCGGATGCGGGTCCAGCTCGTCCTGACTACGGACCACCAAGGCTCGACTCGACCGAGGGAACGGGTGAGAGTGCTCGTACAGCTGAAGAAGTAAAAACACATTCAAATGGTCATTTTTTTTTCACTCTAACAGTTAAAACTGCTCTCTGTCAATATATAATGCTTTTACTTGTTTGGAGACGTCGGTGAGGAGATCAGGGGAGGATCGACACTGTCTGGGGTCGTAGTCTGACTGACAGTAAGTCCTGGTGAAGAGAAAAAAGGGAAAATGACACCTTCAGGTGGCGTTTGGCATTGTAATCAGTGTGAACCTTGTTCTGGGGGTTATATCATGTACGTTTGCACTGGTGTTGATGAACTTGCTCTTACCTCTCGAAGTGCGAATGCTTCTTCTCCCCTGAACCCATGCACTCCATTAGCTGTTTCTGTGTCCGTCCACTGCAACACAGTAAATGAACAAATCATTGAAAATGCATATTATGGAATATCTAAATTTCTGTTGTCATCTTTAGCTCATTAAGTCTTTTTAGAAAAAGACAAAAAGGTATGTCAAGTGAGTGTAAAAACCTTTTGGAGGTTTGCTGAAAGTTTTTCAATGTTCTACTGTGTGTGTGACCTGTATCTGAAGCTGGAGCCCTTGCAGGAAAGCAGTGTTTTTTGTTTTGTCCTGGGTTCCTCGGCCAGTCGGAAGAAGGCGTGGTACTCTACGCACGTCTTCCAGAACGACTTGCACACATCTCGACTGGCCATGCAGAACTCCAGCGTGTCCTTGCACGATGGCTGGATGGACATTACATGGATGGATGGACACAACATGTAGATCAATACATACTCTGAGGGGGTTTTCAGCGGTCAGAGAGGATTAGGCCTAGGTAAGAACCTCACCCCGACTTTATCATGCAGCTTGATGAGGAAGTGCTTGCGTTTGAAGCTCAACTTGCGGATCTTGGCCCAGCTGAACGTGTTGATCTTGGTGTTTCCCTGGAAGCACAAAAGAACAATTGTCCGTAATTGAACAATTGTCAATTTGATACAGTACATCTCTGGAACAAGCCAGAAAAAATGTACTTTTCCAGATTTATGATATTCCATTTTCAGTTTTACTGTAGTTGACCCTCAAATTTTCTCAAATGTTGTGGGCAGGGCTTATATTATAAAAAAATGCTATATCTCCTGAACATTTTGTGCTATTGCAACCAGACTTGGTGGATATGTATAGATATGATGTCTGAGTGACTATGACAAACTTGGTGCTATTCGGCCAATAGGTGGCAGTGTGGCACCATCATACAACTGTAACAGAATGGATTTTCTCTCTATATGACTGTCCTTATCTCTAGAACTGCTCATCTGATCCTCTTCACTCTTGGTTGGTGTATTGCTGACTCCAGAGACTACTGTGTGGAGTGTTAAGTCGATTGAGTAGCACTTCCAGGGGCCAGTGAACCGTCTGTTCTGCACCAGTATACCTGAAAGACCAGTACTCCAGAGTGAGTGACGGCCAGATTGATCCTCATTCCCTCCCCGTCATGCGCTGCATGAGGCCTGATGCCGTACATGTCCAGCTTCCTAGCCACCTCCAGCAGGTGGATGTCCGACTCCGCCGGCGACTCACCTCTACGGAGACAGAGAACTGACGTTTAATGTCGACCAAACGCATCCCAAATCTGACTTTTCACCCGTTTTGTGTTTCCCTTTGAGTTTCTGTGTGTACCTTACCTGTGTTTCTTGTGGAATTTGATGATCTTGTGGTCCAGATATTCCTGGTTGGGGACATACTGCTTCATCTCCAGATGGTGACAATCCAGCTCATCGTCATAGTTCCCTAGCTCTGCTGTAACACACACACACACACATGTTGAACATGAATTTCTTAAATTGTACACACGCATCTAAGAATTATTTTCATTATCAATTAATCTGACTATGTTCTTGATTTACCTGATCATACATTTTGTCTATAAAATGTCTAAAAAAAAGAGGGAAAATCCCTGTTATGATTTACAAAGTCCTAGAACAACAGTCTAACTCACCAAAAAATATTAAAAATAATTAATATATGATTATCAAAATAGTTGCTTCAATTAATTTTCTGTTGTTCCACAAATCATTTCACTTCTACTATACGCCTTCATAAAAGATAATTATTCTTTTTCTTTATATGGATGAATTAGGTGATTATCTCTTGATTACAAATATGAAAGTGTTAATAATGCTAATTTAGAAATAATACATGAAAGTAGTTTATGCTTACACTGCAGTATGTGAGACACCAGCAGGGCGGCGCTGTTGTCATTACAGGTCAGACTCCCGTTAGACAAGTCCTGCTTTATCTGTAAGGCAAAAAGATACCTACACACACAAACATTTACATATACACACATATTTGGTGGCATTTTGACTTGATTCGTGTTATCAGAGCTGAAGGACCAATAGAACCGTGCAGGTTGGTACCTGGTGAGGCCCCTCTTCAACTGTCCAGGGTCTGGTGGAAAGAACTTGACTATAAACCTGAAGAACAGATCGTTGGTGTCTGAGAGATAAAGAAAGAAGAGGACGAGGGTGAAATACGTAAGTTGACTACTACTGATTTGATTTAGATCTAAGGAACATAGGGAACTGAATATTTATGCTTAGCTACCAAAAAAGTAAAGTAAACCTAACGTAAATTCTACAATTATTTATAGAAAGCCTAAGTTCTAAGTTTTAGTTTGTCATAAAACTGTTGAAGTATAAAACTACATATCTAAAAGTGTGTGTGATCCTCTAAAGCTAATGTTAACTCTGAAACTAACGTTAACTCAGAGCCACTGAAGCTTAGGTTAACTCTGAAGCTAATGTTAACCTGAAGCCTCTGTAGCTATCATTAACTAGGAACCACTGAAGCTAATGTTAACTTTAAAGCTAACATTACCTCTGAAGCTAATGTGACGTCCAAGCTTATGTTAAGTTTGAAACTAATGTTAACATGGAGCCTCTAAAAGCTAAAGTTAACCAGGAACCACTGAAGCTAATGTTAACTTTAAAGCTAACATTACCTCTGAAGATAATGTTAACTCAGAGCCACTGAAGCTTATGTTAAGTCTGAAGCTAATGTTAACCTCGAACCTCCAAAGCTAACGTTAACCAGGAACCACTGAAGCTAATGTTAACCCAGAGACTCTGAAGCCAATGTTAACTCTAAAGCTAAGATTAACTCTGAAGCTAACGTAAATTCAGAGCCAGTGAAGCTATCGCTAACACTGAAGCTAATATTAACCCAGAGTTGCTGAAGCTAATGTTAAGGAAGAGCTCCTTAATGCTAACGTCAACGTGATACCTCGGTTTTGTTCTAGAATGTAGTTAAACCAGCAACAGGGTCTCGTTCTTTCTCTTCTCAGCTGCTAAAAGCAGCTGGGAATGTTTTTATTTATATATATTGGCAAATATCCGTTTAATTCATAGCACAATTCAAATGGGATCAAAACTAAATGTGTATCTCACCGTTCACTATTCCACCACACTACATATTTTTTTTTCAAGGCAGAATGCCCAAAATCAGCTTGTGATGAGATTCCTGTGGCATCATTTAAAGGGAACCAGCTGTTACAGTCGGTGCTAATTAAGAATTTCCGATTTAAATCACACCTGTTGGTAATCAAGCACTTAAAGGAGTCAGCAAGCAACATGGAAAATGTCTTTTATTCTTATTTTAAGACACGGTCGGACTTACATTTAATCTGTTTTACCAGCGGCTTCAGTAGCTCCAGCCACACCTGAAAAATACCAAAAAAATCACATTGCGTCTTTAATAGAGTACATGACGATGTTCTGCTTGTGATTTTGGAGGTTTCTTACATAGTTTCCACTCTGGTGTCTGAACTCCAGTCCAAAGTATTCCTTCTCCAACAGCTTCAGGTGACCACACACCTTGTTGAAGAAGTCACAACCTAAAACCTTTTGCTGGGAAAGAAAGAGAGAAAATCAAAGTGGGGGTGAGTGTTTTAAAATAGACTCCAGTTCAGTTTTTTTTTAACCACTTAGTATTTTATCTGTTATTTTTGTATTTATACCAATGTACAAAGAGCTGAGACGTTACCGGAGTCAAATTCCCTGTTTGGCATGAACAACCTTGGTCAATAAAGCTGATTATGATTTTTGGAAATTCCAATATGATAAATAAATATTCCCAGTCATTTCTACATTTTTTGACAGATTTTTTTTTTAAATGTTTAAAGGGGACATATATAAAGCACATTGCAAAAACTGAATATGCGAATATATCATGTTTTTTGCACAGTTAGTCCAATATTATATTATTCCACTTTCATTTTTTCCATAATTTGGGCTTGTTTAACAAAAAAAAATATACAATTAGCTAAAATTAAGAAAAAAAACTTGAATTAAGCTAAATTAATAATAATTCCCTTAATATTGGATTAATAATTGTACCAAAAAAAAAGATATTTTCACTTTTTTTGATAAGATTTCATTTTTTTTTTGCAGTGGTAAATGTTACAATAATTTAATATTTTACACCGATTTATTATTTTTGATTTTGTATTAATTTATTTATATTACAAATTTATTGTCAAGGATTTAAATGCTCTAATTAAGATAAAATACAATTAGTTTCAATGAATAATCAGTTGTGTTAACTTTTACACTGTTCCACACTGTAAAAGTTACATTTTCTCTCTTTATTATCCTCTTCTAGGTCTATTAAATTAATGTTCTCGTATAAAACACTTCTCTTTTTTTATATTTTATAAAAATATAATATACTGTATGTATAATTACTAAATTCCTCTTCCTGCTACCTCCTCTCTATCTCCCTCCTCCAGCCCTTTTTTTTTATCCATCTATCTTCCTCCTCTCTCATTTCTTTAATTACCGAGAAGGTGTCATTGCTTTGCGTGTCAAGCACGGAGCAACGCGGCGGCACCGGGTTTTATTTTAGTGTTTGCTGTCTTCTAGCTAGTGTTTAGCGCTCCGACGGGGGTCACTGGACGGCCCTCATTAACTCGTCAGAGAAAGGGAGAGAGGGAGGAAGAGGAGAGGCAGACGGAGGAAGAGGAGAGAGCAGCTGGAAACGATTACAAAGAGAACACAGAGCTAACCGATGATTACTGGAACAACAGAGCAGTTAGCTGAAATGGAGCGGAATTCAACGTTAATGTCCAATCTGTGGACCGAAACATGTGGTGGAAAGTAACTAAGTATATTTACTTCAGTACAATTTATTAGTATTTCCATGCTAGTTATCCACTTTTACTGCAGACTGGTTGGGAACCACTGGACTAAACTAGCTAACTGTATATAAAGTAGTTAAACTAGCTACAAGATGCTAAACACTGATGCTGCATCATAATAATCTAATGATGATAGAATAATATATCAGTAAGAAGACTAAATCAATACTTTTACTGCAATACTTTACTACATCGACTTATTCTACTCATGTAATTTTATTGCACTGATTTTAAGTACAAAAAGCTCATACTGCTTGACTTTCTCCACCTGTAAACAAAACTATGTGTAGCATTAATGCTATTAGCTGCTGTTTCTTACTGAACTAGTTGTCATATTGTTAGCCTCATGGCACAATTGCGCTATCAAGCTAGTTTTAGTCTTAGTCTTGTTTAAAATGCTCACATTAGTTTTAGTCATACACTACTCTTTCAAAAGTTTGGTGTCACCAGGCAATTTAGTGTTTTCCATGAAAAGTCAGACTTTTATTTAACACCATGGGTTGTAAAATGAATAGAAAATAGAAATAATGATTTGTATTTGAAATAGTATTTTTTTCTAGCTTCTCTAAGCAGCTAAACTGTTGTTCAGCTGTGCTAACATGTTAGCATCAAGGGTTTTCTAATCACCCATTAGCCTTCTGATGCAATGAGCAAACACATTGTTCCATTAGAACACTGGACTGATAGTTGCTGGAAATGGGCCTCTATACACCTATGTAGATATTGATGCGCCAAAAACCAGACATTTGCAGCTTGAATAGTCATTTGCCACATTAGCAATGTATAGAGTGTATTTCTGATTAGTTTAAAGTTATATTCATTGAAAAAAACAGAGCTTTTCTTTCAAAAATAAGGAAATTTCCCCAATAAGGAAGTGACCCCAAACTTTTGAACTGTAGTTTAAAAGGTCCATTTTCTACTCATCAGTCAATGTTGTTTCACCCTGAAGGTTAGAAAATCAGGGTCAGAGAAGAGAACACACACACACACACACACACACACACACACACACACACACACACACACACACACACTTTAGCAACTTAAGCTGTTTAACTATTTTAGATGTCACGAGTGTCTCTATAACGCACAAACACTTGAATTACCTCCCCTGTGTACATAATACACTATATTTATCACAGAGTGGGAAGGATTCATTTCTGCCCACTTCCATCCGGTCTTCCTCATATTGTTTCTTCATCTCTCCTCCTCCTCCTCCTCCTCCTCCTCCTCTTCCTCCTCTAAAGATGCTACTAATGTCCCGGAGGCTGCTGGGAAAAGCCTGGGTGTGGAAAGTGGAGCGACTTTGTAAACACAATACGGCAAGCTACACACACACACACACACACACACACACACAGTCACTCAGACATAGAGAGTCTGTTTTTAGTTTGCCTTGCAGGCGACGTCGTGTTAAAGCTGCAGCTCGTCACTCTGCCGTTCTGGAGCTGACACATGACAGTTCTTCGACAGCAGAGTTTGCATCCAGCTGTTAACTCATCACACAGCTGCTAAATATCACTGTAACATGCTGGGGATGGAACAATATGGACGATATCAGATAGGTGAAAAAATCGAAATGATGAATTTTACAGTGTTTCAGGAGTACAGATGTGGTTGCTTTTCATCACCAGCTGTTAAGTTAATATTGAGTAATATATTTGAACTTGCATTAATTTCACCACTAAAAGGGACCCGTAGTTTTTAAAGTTTTAATATTATAATGTTAGTGTCAAATGTATTTCCATGGTGCACCTCTGTTTTCTACACCATCACGAGTTAAAAATGTCTTCAAATTCCCTCAAGTGACATTTTTTTGGAATTAGATTGAGAGTATCTGCTTTTCTTGGGATTGAAGGGCCTTTCAGAGCAAAATGAAAAATGCAAGATTGCCATCTGGATAGATATTTATATCAAGTTGTTTAGAGAACCGATTGAACATGTCGTTCCAGAAGTTATCTAGTGCCAAAAACAGGGTGGAGAGTCTTCCCCCAGCAGTCGGTAAAAAAAACAAAAAAAAAAATCTAATTATTGTGTTAATCCAACTAAAACTTGACTTTTAAACATCATATAAGCATCTTATTGCAACTGAAGTTGAAACTTGCAAATTCAGACTAACACACCCACATGATTTGAGTGGAACTGAGCTATTTCTGGAGCTGGATGAGGTGATCTCTGCTAAAGGTCGACGCCAAGCTCCGACCCGGAAGCTGAACAGTATGTAAAACGTAAACTCAAACCGGTAGAAGATGGTAACTTGGCAAGTAGAGTGTACAGAGGGTACTATTTGCAGTTATTTACAAGACCTGTGAGTTGCTAACCTGCTAATTTAGCCACTTTTTGGCTTTCGTTGTCGCCACCTATCGTATGCATCTATCACTTATGGGAGAGATAGATTTCTTATATTTTACTCAGTTTAGTTTGGGAGTGAGTAAGTAGTACGGCAATACTACGCTTCATTCCGTGGTTTCTATGTGCAAATAACATAACAGCTATGGCCTCGAAGTTGTTTCAAATCGATTGACACCATCAATCACGAGCCAATCGAAGTATGGGGTCAGGAGATAGACGGCATGGAAGCCAATGAGGGCCGACTACAAAAGTTTGACCACCTTTGATTTGACGGCAGCGTGAGCCAATGGAAGTTTACCATGACAAGACCATCCAAATCGGCTTTCAAACGACAGGTGACATGTGAAAATTGTGCTACTTACAACTTGGGCGTACCATTTTTGCAAAAAGGCCTGAAAAACGGCTGTGTCCTCACAGGTTAAAGGGAATGAATCTGTATTTAGAAGGGGTTAGCGCTGTTGCCTCACAACAAGAAGGTCGCAGGTTCAAGACCTCCTTGGGGACCTTTCTGTGTGGAGTTTGCATTGCTTCCTCCCACAGTCCAAAAACATGCTCAGGTTAATTGGTGATTGAGTGTGTGTGTGCCCCACGATTGGCTGGCGACCATCTGGGGTGTATCCCTGCCTCTTGCCATAATGCGCTGGGATTGGCTCCAGCAGACCATGTGACCCTAATGAGGAATAAGCAGGTATAGAAGATGAGATGAGAGGTCTGTATATTGGCCAAACCCAGTTCCAATACTTCCTATGGGATTGAAACCATCAGATCCACAGCCCAGGTCTCTCTGGCGCCTTTCAGACAGAGACGCCTCTGGTTCTGGCTACATTCTGAAGTCTCAGTACCTTGGTGCTTTCCTGGCAAACCAGCTTTCGTGAACCCATCCTCGTCCATCTCATCCACAAGTTCAGCACATAACCTGCTCTTTTCTTGTACTGCCAAACATTTCATTTCCTCAAGACACCACCACCACCCTCTGCAACTGCAATTTTTGCGATTCCACTGAGAACCAACTTCTCAAGAAACAAGCCAATTATTTTTGTTCTCATACCAGCTGGTTCAAAATTGGGTTCAGGAAACCGGAACCAGCATGGGGTCCTGTCGGTGTGTAATACCCCTACCTAGGATGTCTACCTAGGTGTCTGCTGAAGCAGTAAAAGAGTTAACACATTGCAAATTTAGATGATTTGACAGGAATAAGTCAAAGAATATATGAATCTCAGACTTGATTGTGATACAACGGATGCATTTCTGAAAAGTGGAATTGGAGAATTTGATATTTAGTTTGGAGTTCAAGGAGCAACGCTAATTATTCATCAAACTCACCAATGCTTCCCCTTCTATTCCAGCAGCAGCCCATCCATCAGTGCTGGTTTAAACAAATGATTATAAGTATATACAGAGATATCTGACAGTTTAAGTTGGTTTGATATCTTCAGGGAATTCCTAATAAGCAACACTGGGAGGGAGGTCAAAGGCTGTAAATAAACCTTCTAACCAAATGGGGACATGGTTGTCGCAGTATTTTCTGAATACAGCCAGAACAAGGCCTTTCTTCTTCTTTTTCTTCTTCTTCTTCTTCTTCTCCTTCATGCTTCTGTAAGTGGGCTTTAGGGATTTTTTTTGGAAGGGGGATTTCCCCAGACAAATGGAGGATAATTGAATCCAGTCGTTTAAAAAAAAAGAAAGTGGTCAAAGCGATAAGAAGGTTTTGGAAGAGATATAAGAATCATGGACGCGTAGATGTTTTTATAGCAATGATGTGGCCAATCACAGAAAGAGGAAGCAATTTCCAGCTTATAATGGCTCGTAGTTTAGCTTGCAGTCACATATTTTCTAGAGATTTTCTAGGTTTCTAGAGATCTTGAGTCCAAGGTACACACGCTCTATGTGATCTCATATTTAATCCTTATAGGAGATAAATACAAATACTCGTTAATCGGGTATTGATTGCACATTGAAGTGCAGTTAATTCTCTTGACGTTGCACTCATCAACATCTACAAGTCATTGTTTTCTTACTCCATCAGTCACTGGCCATCAGAACACATTAGCTAATCACAATAATCATAATTATTTTTTTTTCTGCTCTTATTTAATCTGATTCATAGATTTGTTTGAGTGAAGTCATTGCTGCCTGTGAGATTTAATCATATGCTCCCTAACGACCGTATAATCATGACATCATGACTCATAATCTGCATGATTTATTACTTTGAGTTTGTCTTTTGGGCCTAAAATGGTTGAAAACCACTGTATTAGACTCACTTCACTTTTATTGTATTTTAATGATCATTTTAACCCAAATTTATTCCCTAAATCCAACCGGACTGTAACCACAGTGTTGTAAAGTATCATTATAATATAGATAATAAACACTAAAGGAAGCAACAACCATAGCAGTGATAGAAACCTAAAGAGAATCTTCATTTGGGACATTTTTAAGAAGAAATACCCAAATTCTCTGGTTCCTTTAGTCTCTATAATAATAAACTGATGATCTTTGGGTTGTGGATTATTGGTCTGGACAAAAAAAGACAGTTTAGGTTGAATCTTTAGGTTTGGGAAACAGTGATTGACATTTTACACTATTTTTTTTTAAAGCAGTCCATAGAAACAACCCTAGCAATGATAGAAACCAACTAATTACTTACTAATTAAATTAAATTAAACAAATAATTGCCAACTTTTACATTAATCTCCAACTATTTTGATAATCCATTTTGGTGATTTTTAAGAAGAAAATGTCCAAATTCAACTAGCTGAGCTAAAAACAAGGCTCAAATACACAAAGATGGCCGATGAAACAAAGGCTAATGCTAATGGAACAATCCAGCTAACAAACAGCCTCTTGGAACCTACTGTGTTAGGCGCTGCCTGTATAATAATCTTTGATTAGTGAATATATGCAGCCTGTCACTGTCTCTATTTTCTGCTGTTTTTGGTTGTTTCTCTATTCCCTTGTGTGTCAACTTCCTGTTTTATTTTGAAACAGTTTCTTTTACTTCCTTGTTGTCTGATGCGTCTCGTTTCTCACCTGTCTCTAGTCAGGAAGGTGTTTTTTCTTGCTGAGCCTCGTATTTAATTACATTTTCTTGTAGCTCTTTATTTTTCTAATAAAAATGCTCTCTATATTTGGGACCTAGGGTTGCAACTAATGATTATTTTAATAGTCGATTAATCTATTAATTAATGAAATGCTTAATTGATTAGTTGTTTGCTTCATAAATTGAATATATTTACTACATTTAGAATAAATATACAATCAATATATCATATTATATACACCATGAATATATAATATTATATTCTGTATAGGTTTTACAGACAAAGTGAATTGAGAGCTTACCTGCTTCACTTGATCACCAACTAGACTTTTTAATTTAAATAAAAAATACTTCAATATACAATAAATTCCCCATAAATATCAACGGAATGGAATTTAAACAATTAAATAAGAAGTTTGAGTATTTTTAATACCTTAGATGGATAAATATTTGCATATAAGAAGGGATTTAGGAGAAAGGATTTTGTTTTCCTCATTTATTTGACTTTTTTAAAAACCGTTGACAGACTCACCTCCACCTCGAACGTGCGCTCGCTGTCGTCCAGGAAGATGACGCGCAGCCGGAGCTTGGTCTCCTTGGAGACCCGGGACCTGGGTGAGAGGTTCCCGAGTCTCCGGTTCCGCCGGTGATGCTCGCCCATCTCTCGTTTTCTGTCTCGCGCTCTCAGATATAATGACACCGGTAATCATCCATGACATCCATCATCCCGAAATTATAAAGCAGGCGCTCCTCATCACCTTCATCATCATCCCCACCGCCACCGCTATCATCATCTTCATCATCATCATCATCCTCCTCTCTGCTCCTCTGCTTATCTGGTGGATGCGTCGCTGCCGCCGCTGCACCAGATGCGTTAATGGCACGCTGCGCGCGCGCCCGGTGCGTTATTGCGCACTGACGTTGTTTCCAGAGCTGACCACTAACACAACTACTCTACTACATTACTGTAAAAAATACTCTATTACAAGTAAAAGCTGTGTTTTTTTTTTTTATTAGAAACACATTAAACACAGAGAATTGTTATTACAGATACATTAACTTGATTGATTCTACATTTATATGTATTATTTTATTATTATATATCATATTTATATATGCACTAGTGTGAATTAAAATTGAACTGAATTAAAATTAAAGGGTTAAAACAGTTTTAACCCTTTACTGCCATTATCTTGTATAAGGCTACAAAATCTTTATATGAAAGTTGATGATATAATAGTAAATATGCATCTATATTATTTATATAAGGGCTTACAGTCGTAATGAGGTTAGTGACTTCATACAATAAGTCTTATACATTATACTGTACCGTGTGTGTGTGTGTGTGTGTGTGTGTGTTCCATGGGAATAATACGTATTTCACGGTGGCTGGATGCTTTCAGAGAAGTGACCTGTTGTCCTAAAGTAGGCTAGTAGTGCAAATGCCTCCTCCAGCCTCCAGCAGGGACTGAGCACTTAGCGTGTGTGTTTTTGTTGTCTTTCATATCTTTCTAGGACTGATACACACTCTCTCTCTCTCACACACACACACACTCTCGATAGCATTACGACGATTATGTGACATTTTAATGACATGATCTTAGTGATCCATTTGCAGCTTTAAAATCCACCTTAGCTCATTTTCAGCTCTAAGTTCATCAGAGATCAGCAAATTCTGCTTTTTCGCACCACTTTAGTTCAGACCTTGGTCGAGCATTTAATCATTTCCATTCCATCAACCACACACACACACACACACACACACACACACACACACACACACACACACACACACACACACTGTACATTGTTATGTGTGTACATATATATGTGTACACACATTTTTTTAGTTTTAAATGATTCAACCTCTTCAGGCTTGATTTATTTATGTGTTATTTAATTATGATTTATAAATTCGATTTTTGATCCTCTTTCCTATTTTGTCCATATCAAAGATGTTAATTACAGTTGTCTTCCAGTTATTAATGAATTAATATGTCAGTATTCAAATCCTTTACATACACTACGGTTCAAAAGTTTGGGGTCACTTATAAATTTCCTTATTTTTGAAAAAAAAAGCATTGTTTTTTTCAATGAATATAACTTTTAACTAATCAGAAATACACTCTATACATTGCTAATGTGGTAAATGACTATTCTAGCTGCAAATGTCTGGTTTTTGGTGCATCAATATCTACATAGGTGTATAGAGGCCCATTTCCAGCAACTATCAGTCAAATGTTCTAATGGAACAATGTGTCAGAAGGCTAATGGATGATTAGAAACAAATCATTTTCTTGACTTCATTTTCGATTCAATTTACAACTCATGGTGGTAAATAAAAGTGTGACTTTTTATGGAAAACACACAAAAACTAGTTGCCAGTAGGTGGCAGCAGGTTTCTTAGCAAGCTAAACTAAGTAATGAATTTTTGGACACTTGGGTTCTGTGTCAGAAAAAAAAGTGAGATAAAACTCTACTACACACACACACAAACACAAATCTATACACATATGCACACATTTATATTTCACTGACCAATCAGAATAGAGTGGGCTCCTCAGGGGGCGGGCCTTAAAATGACCACTTCAGATAGTGAAGAAGAAGAATAGAAGAATATAAATAGAATGTACAATGTTTCCCTTTGACTCTGGAGCTGTAGTATCACACTCAGGCCACCAGATGGAGGTAAAGACCTGAAGATGATCTACAGAAGAGACACACACACACACACACACACACACACACACAAATACGCACGCTTGTCCAGTAAACATGAGTAGTTGTTTTGATACTGTAATATGAACTCTCCTCTCTTCGTCTCCACTCACCATCTGCCTCACGCGCACATGCACACACACTTACACAGACACACACACACACTTACACAGACACACACACTGTTCATTGCATTTTTCCATTCCTTGTCTTCTCCTGCCCTCCTCACTCTCTCTCTCTCTCTCTCTCTCACACCTAACCTGCCTGACACAGTAGCATCTGGCGTCTTTATGCTGCTGCCTCCCTCCTGAGACACACACACACACACACACACACACACACACGCTGACAGCTTTCCCTCATATAATTTTTCCAGTGCAGCAGTGTGTCGTCCTCTAACTGGTGGATCCTACCTGCAGTTCATTGAGACTCAGCAGTGCTGCAGCAGCGACGACACAAAACACTGTTAAAATACGTGCATTTAAAAAAAAACAGCAAATTTAAAATAGTAATTGACTGGAAATGGATTCTGATTCAGGAGTATGGGGTACCGGACCCATCCGGTCCTTCTACGACTGGTGTCAGAGCTTGATCCGCTTTGGACTTGTTTCCAGTTGGGGTTGGACTATGCCACCGATTCTGTTCATAACGTTTATCTGTGAATATTCTCATTCATCCAAGTCATTGTTCTCTCTCTCAAACTGAATCATAGGCAACTGGACTTTGTCTAGGGAGACGTTACGCCTCTTATCCAAGGGGCTTCATCAGTTCTTATGCATCGGTCTGATTAGTCCGCAATAGTCTGACTAGACGGTGAAGTGAGATTTGGTATTTAACCTCTGTGGGTTTCACTTGACCATCGTTGGAATCGAGTACTGTGGTTCGCTGACCTCAGGATTGGATCGCTGCTTTTTTACAGACGATCTGGTCCTGTTGGCCTAATTGGACCGTGATGAATATTTTTTTCCTACAAAGTTTGCAAAGGCTGTGCCTAACTGTCAGCTGTGCTAACATGTTAGCATCAAGGGTTTTCTAATCATCCATTAGCCTTCTGACGCAATGAGCAAACACCTTGTTCCATTAGAACACTGGACTGATAGTTGCTGGAAATGCGCCTCTATACACCTATGTAGATATTGATGCACCAAAAACCAGACATTTGCCGCTAGAATAGTCATTTACCACATTAGCGATGTATAGAGTGTATTTCTGATTAGTTTAAAGTGAAGAGGAGCCAGTTAAGGCGGCTCAGGCATCTAGTAAGGATGCCTCCTTGATGCTTTCCTGGTGAGGTGTTCTGGGCCCTGGGAAGATTCAAGACATGCTGGAGAGATAAATCTCTTGGTTGGCCTGAGAACACCTTAGGGTTCCCTTGAAAGAGCTGGACCATGGACCAGGGAAGTCTGGGTGTCTCTCCTTGTGCTGCTACCAGACCTGTACTATGGGAGGAAGATGAATGTAAGGATTCGTGATACAGTCTTTCTTCTAAACAATGAACCAAATGTTTATCTCTTATTGTTTTGGGGGTTTTATAGAAAGATGAAATCCATTTATTTCTCTGCTCATGAACCATAAAGGAGGGAGGTTATGGTAAAGCTTTGCAGTATTGCAGTAAAAATACACAAGTATTATGAGCCGGTTGTATTTAAAGGTCCCATATCGTGCACTTTTCTAGGTTTTTATTTGAAGTTTTGATAACCCCGACCTGATATATTTGCCATTTAAATTACAAAAATTCAACTCGCTGCAGTTTTACAGTCTTTCTCACTAAGCACTTCACCAGGAGCTCCAGGACACACAGGTCGTTTTTTTTTTTTTTCTTCCTCTGTCGCCATAAATATTCATGAGTCTCTCTTCTGATTGGCTGATTTTCACTCGGAAGGCTGAAAAATAAGTGGGTGTGACAGCGGGTGCAGGTGCTACTATATGACATCACAAAGTCAAGGAAGTACAAACAAGCCGTGAAACAGCAAAGTATTTAAATCCAGGCTGAAATCTATTGTATTTAGTACAAATACTTCAATATTGAATATAATTATCTTGAATTATCTTATTCCATTGGCAGATTTGGCACTTATCTATCTTACACTAGCTTTCTGCTTCACTTCTTAATACACTCTGAGGTGCTTTAAAGTGATTTTATGAAATCTGTCTGTTCCGTTCTTACACCCCACTTTATGTTTCCCATTCTTTTTATTTTATGTTGTAATGACAAATTTATTATTATTATATTGATCAAGTCTTGATCCATTGAGCCAAGTCTTTATTAAT
>CM060483.1:18874434-18904434 GCA_030544235.1 Lepturacanthus savala
TTTAGACCACTCAGAAAGACCTTGGTCTGACGAATAAAGAGGTCTCTGATTGGATTAAATCGCTGGTTCGGTTTGTTTGGGGCATTTTTTTTGGGTGGTTCGGTCTTTCAACCAATGACAGAAAGTTCCTGTAGGGTATTCAGAACCCGGAAAAGTAGAAATTAGCCGTAGCACCTGGAGGAGAAGACAAAGTTTTTAACATTCTGAGTAGAAACCGATTCAACGTAAACATACCCTGTATAATACACTTCCTTGCAAAATGGGGTCCTCCCCTATGCTCCCCACTTTTTCTGTGACCAGGGAACAGAACAAGGGTTAAAGGTTATGGTCAGGAACAGAAACAGAATGATGGAGACCAAGGAACACACCGGATAGGTCAACGCTGAAGCTGTAGGGAAGTCTAAAAGCATGATTATCTTATTAAAAATATCCCGAGCTTTGAAACATCTCGCAGAGCAATGTTCAATCCATCATCCGTAAATGGAAGGCTTCTGGTACAACTGCAAACCTACCAAGAAATGCTCATCCACCTAAATTGACAGGCTGGGTGAGGGCAGCATTAATCAGAGGAGCAGCCAGGAGGCCCGTGGTATAGCTCAGGAGGAGCTGCAGAGATCCAGAGAATCCGTCCACAGAACAACTATTAGCCGCGCACAAAGCTGGCTTTTATGGAAGAAGAAAGCAAGAAGAAAGCCATTGTTGGAATGTCATGGAGGATTCTGCTTAACTGTTGTTTTACGAAGAAAGAAAATACCTTCAACGTGTCCGACAGACCTCGAAGATACCTGGGATTTTTGGCAAGTAACACTGACTTTTAACCCCTTTTTTTGTCAAATAGGGTTAGAATTTCTCCATATTTGCATGATTTTCCATATGGCAACAAATCTATTTTAGCATAGTGGAAACAAAAATGAATTAAATTCAAGTTAAACCGTTGATTGTGAGCTCACATGTCAAATGTCCATGAGCAAACAGGAAATCCTGGTCATGTGACCTCATAAATTGCATGTCTTTCAAAATAAAAGTGCCCTTTTCACACCTAACTTTAAAAAATACTTTGGAAAATACTCCAAGTTAGCTCCAGCCCTGTGATGACATAATATGCAAATTAGATGGGTAAATTTAATCCCTACATAAATTTTGGGTTGTCCTTGTTATTTCCCTAATTTACAGAAAGTCTTTATCTCTTATCACTTTTAAGTTATAGCCTTTTAAATTTAAGACGTCACAAGGGTTAACGCTGCAGTAGAATTGTTGGAAAGAGTTTAGTACGACTCCTTCCTTTCCAAAAGACCTGCAACAGATTATTTTTAAGGAAGAAATCATTTACAACAGGAGCAAAAAAGGACAGAAAATGACGTTAATTTAAAAGGCTGAATCTTTTTCTTCTTTTGAGGGCAGAACACAGGATTTGCCGTTGCGACAGCGGAGAGCCGTCATAAGCCAGTTAGGAGTTTAGAGCAGCCTATTTCACACCGAGGAAATAAAGCTGCATTCAAGACCCAATGCGAGGATAAAAAAAAAAAAAAATCCCCTAATTACAGCTGCAGAACACTCGATTTAATTCACATATTCTGCGTTTGAGATTATTCTCCTGTTCTCGGCTCTCAAGGCAGATGAGGAGAAAAAGGCGCCGACAACTAATCTGAGGACGAGTCGTAAGCCCGTTAGAGGAATCAAATGGCCGATTTCACGCTGAGGAAATGACTTCTTCAAGACGTTTAGCTTTCACGTGTGGTATGATGTCCGATTTCACGCAAACTGTTCGACTGTGAAGCGTGTTGGCAGATTAATAACACACAATGAAACTTGCACGCTTTAGCCATCGCTTTCCTGGTTGATGTCAAACTTGTGTTTTTTTAGCAATCAAGGCGACACAGTCAGTTTAAAACCACCACACTCAAGGTTCTTAAACTCAACAAACCCAGTGTTTCATTTTACATGATGTCCATTCATGTAGTATGGAACATTTTATATTGTGTTTATCTGCCTGGATCTTTGTTAGAAGATAATTACAGCGGTGCTACACCCATGTCTCACCAGTAGGACGCGTTAAAGCACAACCACTTAGCTAAAGACAAAATTTTACAATTTATTGCAATAAATCCTCAAAATTACACGACCGCATAGACCGGTTGACTTCCCATTAGAAACAGAGAATTCCCGCAGCTTGGTG
Organism: Lepturacanthus savala; assembly: GCA_030544235.1. Classification (NCBI taxonomy): domain Eukaryota; kingdom Metazoa; phylum Chordata; class Actinopteri; order Scombriformes; family Trichiuridae; genus Lepturacanthus; species Lepturacanthus savala. The sequence goes on from CM060483.1 coordinate 18,876,611, forward strand.
TCACTTCAAAACATGTCCATGTGTCACGGTGAACTAAACAAAGGTTCCTAACAAAATGAACAATAACATTACTATTAACCTGCTGTCAAAGACAAAAGAAAGACTGTTGACTAAACGTAGACTACTTTGAATTTTATTCAAATAAAACTGTACTAAAATACTTTGGATTTTCTTTGACTAAAACTAGCTTAAAATGCTCAGACTTTTTGTCAACTAAAATATGAGTAAACAAAAAAAAAGCTCACTAAATATGGGCATTTGACACAAGACTAAAACTAGCCTCATAGCATAATTGTGCTATGAGGCTAACGATATGACATCTAGTCCAGTAAGAAACAGCAGCTAATAGCATTAACCATGCTAACGTAGGCACTTCAAAACTTGTCTGTGTCACACTGAACTAAACAAACTAACAATAATTCATATTATAGATACCTGATTAAATTAATTTTGATTAACATTACTATCAATTTGCTATCAAGGACAAAAGAAAGACTACTGACTAAAAGTAGACTAAAATACTTTGAATTGACTAAAACTAGCTTAAAATTCTAGGACTTTTTGTTGACTAAATGACGTTGACTAAATACTGTTCAAAAGTTTGGAGTCACTTAGAAATTTCCTTATATTTGCACTGTTTTTTTCCAATAAAAATAACTTTAAACTAATCATAAATACACTCTATACATTGCTAATGTGGTAAATGACTATTCTAGCTGCAAATGTCTGGTTTTTGGTGCATCAATATCTACATAGGTGTATAGAGGCCCATTTCCAGCAACTATCAGTAAAATGTTCTAATGGAACAATGTGTTTGCTCATTGCGTCAGAAGGTTAATGGATGATTAGAAAACCCTTGATGCTAACATGTTAGCACAGCTGGAAACAGTTTAGCTGCTTAGAGAAGCTAGAAAACTGACCTTCCTTTGACGAAAGCGAAGTTTGAAGGAAAAAATTATTTCCAATCATTATTTCTAACAATGTCAATGTCTTGACTATATTTTCTATTCATTCATGGTGATAAATGAAAGTGTGACTTTTCATGGAAAACCCAAAGTTGTCTGGGTGACGCCAAACTTTTGAAGGGAAGTGTATGACTAAAACTAATATGGGCATTTGATACAAGACTAAAACTAGCTTGATAGCATAATTGTGCTATGAGGCTAACAATATGACACCTACTCCAGTAAGAAACAGCAGCTAATAGCATTAATGCTAACGAAGACTACACTAAGTTTACTTTACAGGTGGAGAAACTCTAACCAGGACTGTAATGGATGAATTGTACATGATAAATAGACAGAAAATACATTCCCTGTACTTTCAAACTGCACAGAAACACTTTAAAAAGCTCCAGAAACTTAAAGAAAAAACCTCAAATGTAAAGGAAGCCCGGACACAGGCACATGCACAGCCTTAAAGTGATTAAGACAAAGTAACACTCCGATTTAAATGACTCGTCTTTAATATGATCTGACTTGACCTCAAATTTATATGGCTAAAAAAAGCCCAGATTGGAGTGTTAAATGTGTGTGTGTGTGTGTGTGTGTGTGTGTGTGTGTGTGTGTGTGTGGGGATGGTGTTAAAAGGATTGGAGTAGATCTCATTATTACAGTGGAAGCGTTTAATCACACTTTTTTAGACGGTGTTTTCCACTTGGTTAGCTCTCATCTCACAAATTAGACGTTAGCTAAGAGACACGGCCGCTCTTTAATGCTCTGATCTGTTCATTCTCTCCGCTGCCTCCTTCACCTCTTCCTGTTTCTCCTCCTGTTCCTCTTCTATCTCATTTGTTTCCCGTGTCTTAACTTCACTTCTCTCACTCTCTTTATGCCATTTTTTTTACCCACTCTCTAATCTCTGCCTCTCCGTTCTTTCACCAATCTCTTATATTTCACTGTAAAAAGAAAAAAAAACACATGAAAATGTCAATAAAACTACAAAAAATGTCTAATATATAACAACATGTAACAAATTTTGTTATATTACATTAAATATAGAAGACTTCACATATAATTGAGTGGTTAAAATCAATATATAACAATATAATTCTGTAATTTTAAGCTAGTATTATAGCTGTGTCAGTCATTTTTTATAGGAAATGTAATAATTTTTATAGGTGGAAATAGCATTTATTTATCATTAAAAAGACAACAAATAAAGATTACTTGTTAAATTAAAGCTATAAACTATATTTTAGCTACAGAATATTACTATATTCTTATGAGATGTGCTCTTATTTTATAGTATTTTATTGGTGCCCAGCTGCTGGAATATTATCCTTTTTCCCATCCACCATCTTACTGTCTATTAAACTAAGTATTTGTATGTTTTGTATCAGGCGTTGGATACAGGCCGTTATTAAAATAAAAATAAAAAGGCGCGGAATGATCCTTTACAGATTTACTCCTCTTCTCTTTCCATGTTGTGTTGCTGCTTCTTTCCTCTCCTTCATCCTCCTTTCCGTCCGTCTCGCTCTGTCACTTCTCTTCATGGCAGCAGCTGTGTGTGTGTGTGTGTGTGTGTGTGTGTGTGTGTGTGATGAAATCCGTCCTTCTGCTTGATTTTTTACATCTAATTCTTTATCTTCCTTTGCTGTTTTTCTATCTTTTAATTGGTCGAAGTTCATTTTCCTGCTTTCCTTCCCTTCCTTACATATCCATCCGTATTTGTGTCAGCTGGTGCGACCCACCAGTGTTTCCAGTGGAGGAATTCCGCTGATCTTTCCTCTGTCCGTGTCTAATCATGTGTACACTCTTTCCAGCACTTTGATGGTCAGATTGGACGAGTGGAGGAAAAACAGCAGCGTGAGGACGTGGAACATATGAGCCTCGTAACTGGCAGCTCTTTAGATAAAGACGACATTCCCCTTTCTGTCAGGAAGAAGCCGTTTTAAATTGTCTGTTTTACATTCATCATCTGCCACATCTGCGGCCATCTTCTAACCTCTGGACCCAGCTTCATGTTCTGCTCTGGTGTTAATAAATCATTAAAGGTCCTGTATGTAAGATTTAGCAGCAGGGACTTAGCAGAACTGAAATACAATATTCATAAGTATGTTTTAATTAATATATAAATCAGTCAAAAATAAGAATGGCGTCTTTTTTTAGATGAAAACGGCAATGATTTTGAGAAGCAAAATAGGAAGGTCTTAGCCAATCAGAGCTCGGTTATTTTAGCATTATGCTAATGAGAACAAACACTCTCCTGTGCTCAACTGGCTACGGCTATTTTTGTCTTTGTTGTTAGCTTTCTAGCTTTCTAGGCTGTTTCTGAAAACTGTGATTTGTAGCTGTGTGTTATAGTGGCTCGCTAGCTTGCACGTGTACGGCAGGAAGAGCAGTGGCAGAAACACAGAAAGGAAAAGGGAGAGCAGAATTGCTTCCATTGAAGTTTCAGGCCTCATTTTCAAAGTATCAGATCCCAACATTAAGTTCTTACAGTGGAATTATTTTAAGTAAGTAAATAACCTTTAAAACCCACCTGTCCCTGTCACCTGCCACATATTTGCCATTTTCAAATTACCAGCAGCTCGTTTCCTACAATACTGTAGAGAATGTTGTACAGTATTTTCACTGTAAATTCACTTTTCAACCAGTTCTGATTTACATAAATCATGATTTAGAAAGTATTTTTGAATTATTTAAATTCATTAGTATCATTATTCCCTTTGTTATAATGAACATTTTTTGGTTTTTCTGTGTGATGTATGAATAAGGACCCTATTGGAATCCATCCAGAAACAAATACTTAAATCATATAAATAAATTTATATAAGGAAAATAATGTGGCAATCAAATATAATAAGATTTGAGTGTTTTTATTAAAGATCTTTGCTAATTTATTTAGGACAACGTGGGGTAACTCTAACGAACAGTAATACGACAGCCAGCCAGCGACGCTTAATTTGATTAAAATCAACATCAGGATACCTTTTCAAATCAGAACTGAGATGGACTCTGAGGTATTTAGCTTCGTTCAGCAAGGTGTCGCTTTCAGCCCTGTGCGTTATTATTAAAGATGCGTAGTGTGTGTGTGTGTGTGTGTGTGTGTGTGTGTGTGTGTGTGTGTGTGTCTTCCCTTTTTTTTTTTACCAGGCATCTTAATGACGACGCTGCTGAATCAGCAAAATAACGGTGCACGGAGTGAAGAGGTTGAAAGATGGAGAGTCAGAGAGAGAGCGAGGGGATGAGAGCTGGAAAAAAAAAAGATGGAAAGTAGATGTAGATGAGAGAGGAAAAGGAACGACGTAAAAAAAGACAAAATTAATAAAGGAGAGGAAAGAAGAAAAGTGTTTTTTAGTCATTTGAAGGTGTTTTTTTTCTGCGAATTTCCACCTTGCTGCTCATATGTGCATTTTATTATGTCTCCTGTATGCGCAGCTGCACACACTCCTTCCCTGCATGTGTGTGTGTGTGTGTGTGTGCATCAGTGTTTGTGCCAGGCTCATGCCAACCTATATGTGTGTGTGTGTATGTGTGTAAACAATAGAGTTGATTAGGCGTTGCGTGGCAGTGACAGCACTGAGGGGAGATGATTAATGATTCTCTGTTTAATGTGATTAGTCCATTAATACCTCCTGTGATGGCTCAGACCGGCTAACACTGGGGAAAGGTCAGCACACACACACACACACACACACACACACACACGCACACACACGCTGCTATAATGGATCATTAAGGAGGTCAAAGAAAAGAGTGCTGCTGTAGTTTCCTGTTTGAGAGTCAATGGTATTTTCAGTGTAATGCTTCTCAGTTTAATGTGATTTTTCCATTTATGCTGCTAAACACACACACACACACACACACACACACACATTGACTTAGTGACTCAGTAAACCTAAACCAATAAAATGAAACAACACGCATTTTTAGTTTTGCTTCTTTTTCTTGTGATTCTGAATATTATTTAATTTGTAGATTAGTATTTGCAGCTGTGACAACAAGCTGGTGGCAGCATGGAGACAGCTGCAGTACCGATAATGGCCACTAGAGGCTGCTCCCAAACATCTGCCTGCATAGGTACATGAGCCTGTTGATGGTCTTTATCTTCCTTATTGTCAAATGAAACAATGTTTTATTGAATTTAATTGATACTATTATGGAAATTGGGTTCAAATAATCTAAATCCACACCTTTTTTTTTTAAAGATTGTACTTTTTTTTCCAAAATATCAAATTAATTATATTGGTAATATCAGCTTTACTACTTTGTGTAAATTTCAGTCTAACGCCCATAGTAATTCTAACTAAACCCATGTTCAATTATATATTTAAATGCATTGTAATAGTAACCTATTTGGTTCCTTATTGCACATTCAGATCTATAAAAATGGTTTAATTCCCACTTAATAATACATGTCATGTTTAATCTAATTAAAATTCTTTCAATCAGCTTTATTATTAGTGCCATGTGTTGTTAGAGTATATTTGTACATGTTTTATAGTTACTTTGAACTGAGTAAATTTAACTTGTTTTAACTGCAGACAATATATATTCTGTAATCAATTAAACAACAGTAGTTAATGAAGACATTAAAATTAGGCATTCCTCTAACCCTTAAGAGTCTAGCATCAACCCTTTGCTAGCTGGTTTCACACTTTTTTTTACACTGTCCAAAGTTTGAATTAGGGGGACATTTTCACAGAATAATTTCTGGAGGGAACATAAAAGATACTATACTAGCATATGCACTCACGAATCAATGTGGGAAAAACTAGTAAAATCTTTGGAGAACACCCCTATCCCCCTCTCTGTACTCTACTTCCTGTTCCCTCCTCCCTCCCCCTATGCTAACTTCCATCGTTAGAGCTCATTAACGATCATTAGGTCTGATTTTAACCAGCAGCTTACCCTTTTTACGTAGCTAGCTACTAGCTGACTGTCAAAATTAGCCTAGGCCACTGGCCCCGCCCACTGGAAGAAACAGCATCTGGACCAAACCACTTTGAGGAATATGGGGGGGAATTCATTATTTTACATTTAGCAGCACCTATGCTTAAAGGGACAGTTCAACATTTGGGAAATGAGCTCATTTGCTCTGGGAAACACTCGGTTTGAACCTCTGCCATCATCAGGGTGGATCTGGACGGGGAATTTCTGGGTCCTTTGCTTTGGTTTCAGTTGTTTTTTGTGGCTTTCGGTTTGAATATGGTTGCTCACCTGCTGCGTGACACATCGACTTTCAACAGCCCTGACGTGGTGTTTGACCGTCTGCTGCTTTTGTTCGGTTCAGGCCGGCTGGAACGTTTAAGAGTTCACATTCTTCCCTGAACGCCCAGGTGAATCTCTAGCTTTTAGCCAAACCCCAATCTGTGTGTGTGTGTGTGTGTGTGTGTGTGTGTCTGGCAGGTGTTGGGAGGAAAAGCTGCCGCTGTGCCAGTTTCCCTCCATGGAGATCAGTGATTTGTAGATTTGATTTGCGTCAATGCGTTTTTATGTGTCTTTGCAAGTCGTGTGAATGCGTTCATGTGTTTGTCACATAATCGCTGGCAGCTAAACCAATCAACTGTGAAACTGATCAATAGTTAAGACTGTATTGGTGCTCATGTTTGAATGTGTGTGTTTGTGAGTGTGTGTGTTAATCTAACCGGTATAGCTAATATGTTGTTCTCATACTCTATTAGCCAGTGTTGACAGCTGATGATTGATCTTCTCATCATTTCTCCCTCCCAACACCCTGCGGTGTGTGTGTGTGTGTGTGTGTGAGATCTGCAAGTTTGTGTGTTCAAACCTGATTGTGTGTGTATTTGCCTGAAATCCTGCGCAATGAGGATGTGTGTGTTTATTTTATGCACAATATACATATCTCCTCTGAATATCACTAGTATATAACTCTATAATAACTATTAAGACCAATTTAAAATAATTATAATAATTAAATTCAATTAATGTAACTTGTTACTTTTTCCCTCTCATTGTCAAATAGGACGTGTTGTAAAATCAGTTTTTAACTGTGGTAATTGAGTAATTGCATTAGTGTGTGTGTGTGTGTGTATGTGTGTGTTAGGTTAAATGTCTGTTATTGATCACAGGCAATTTCAATTGATCACTTTGTGATTCCTGCAGCGGTGGAAGAATTAACCAGATCCTTTACAAGTTAAAGTAGAAATACTGTAAAAAATGTCAATCTCAAAGTAAAAGTACAGCTATACTAGTAGGAAAATATAAGTAAAGTATAAGGAAAGTACTTGTTATGAGAGGTTTATAATATTAAGGTTTTATTTTTTATACTGTTTCATCACCAACAAATACATTTAAAAGCATTATAATGTTGTAGTTCATCAATATAGAGATAATTCATAGGTGTTTCTAGCCCAACAACCCTAAAATTTGAGTCTTTTACATATTTAAAAATATTTTTTAACAAGCTATTTATTAATTATTATTATTTGGTAGATTTAAAGCATTTTAAAGTATTTGTATTTATGTATTTTTATTATAAAAGAGACAAACAAATTGAAAAAGTCAGTTTCTGTTAGTGTTTTACATTTTTTGGCATATTGCATTTCAAAATAAAAGTCCAAAAAATAAGTCTAAGGTAATAAGCTCATTTTTGACATTATGTGAGTGAACAGTGAAGTTCATTTCTGATTCTGATTCTAGAATCCCCCCCAGATATAAATACCTTTACGCAACCCATTGGTATCAAGGATCTCTTTCACAAGGGTGACCTGGCCTAGAAAGCAGCAGCATATGCTGTCATATTAATCACAGCTAGAATAACACACACCGCTGCCAAGCTTATTGTGACTCCCACCCAGTATTGTTCTCCTATATTAATTGAATACACAGTCCTGAAACGCATGCAAAAGTTGGGTCTGTGGGGGAAGGTTCCGGATATCACCACTAGATGGCCCCAAACGACGGTGTCCATTGAAGGTCCATTTACCGCAATGTTACCAGACAACAACATATTCAAAGTGATCCAGAAACCAGATTTTATTCCGGATCATTACCAAAATTCAATCATCTGTTCATGATACCATTCCCGATATTTACTGAAAATTTGACGAAAATCAGGCCAAGATTTTTTGAAATATCTTGCTAGCAATTAAAGGGACAAACAGACACCGGCTAAAACATACATTCCTTGGCGGAGGTAGTAAAAGTCCAAAAAATAGGTCCTGTAGCTCACTGTTTGATTAACCTTTATCAGACTTAATGGTTTAGTTGCAGACTTTTCCCCCAAAAATGCACAAAAGTGCGTTAAAACGTGCAAGGGTCAGTGACAAATAATGGTTGGCAAGATGAAAAACCCCCAAAAAAACATTCATCTGGTCTCACAAAATGTACATGTTGTGTTCATGTTGGTTTCATGTCATTTGAAAATCCATTTGTACTATTTTCTTTAACAAAAAAATCGCATATACAGTTTTTTGTTCTGAAATCAGCATCTCTACATGTATTTCAGCCATTACATTCCAGCGTCTGTTGAATTCCAACACATGAACACCTCATTCTGATTAAAGATGTACCAGGAGTGGAAATAAAGTTGCCTAAGAGCAATGTTAAAGACTGTAGAGAACATGACAAGACACATGAAAACTGGGATTAAATTTGTTTATATTGATTAAATTGATTTCGGAATGCTTTCTAATTGGAAACATTATTATTATGTAGTTTTAAAATGAATTTTATCTTGTTTTTTTGCATTGTTTGAGGTCCCATTTGTCATTTTCTGCAAATAAATGCTCTAAACAATAAGATATTTATTTGGAATTTGGGGGAAATGTTGTCAGTAGTTTATAGACTCAAACAGAAATGTTCCTTTTGCCCAAACACACACCTATAAGTAGTAAAATCAGAAAAAAATGATAATTTTGCGGTAATCTCAGAGCTTTAAGGCATTTAACCCATTGGTACCAATCATCTCTATCAACAATGTTGACCTGGCCTAAAAACCAGCATCATATTAATCACAACTATCTAAAAAACAACAACACGACAACCAACAAACAAAAGCGGCAATGAACAGGAAGTAAACACAATAAATATCACGTCACATAAAAGCGCAGATTCCGATGGGGAACGGCCGACGAAATCAGATTCAACGACCATGTCCAATGGTTTCCCTTGGTGGACCTAGATTAAACAAATAAATAATAACTTTACTAAATAAATCTAAGGCCGATTATCAGGCCGCAGACGTGGTTGATTCCAGTTGATAAGACGCGAGGCATATTCTGACTTTAGACTCATACCTGCTGCAGTTTAACCTTCCAGGCGGCTGTGTTTTATTGAGCTTACCTTCAGCGGGGCCTTGCGGGGTCTTGGGACAACCTTGGCAGCCTAACACAGCCAATAACTCACTGCAGCACTTCAACAATGCTGTTAGGACTCAATTATTTCCCACCTTTGTTGCATCCCAACCCGGACTCGCCGAGCAACCCCTCGCGCCTCCGGAGCCGTTGCCACATGAACCCGGCCCAAGTTTTTTCGTAGCCATAAAAAAATGTCACTTCTCTCCTTTTTTTAAAAAATATATATATATTTTCCTCCTCCTCCTCTACATTCGAGGGCTTCAAAAATCCGCTTCAAAGCAGATCAATCACCAAAGCCTGAAATTAAAGCGGAAACGCTTTTCAAGTTGGCAACCGGCAAAGTTTGCCTTTTTTTTTTTTTTTCTCAAGCTAACGAAGCCGTTATCTATATGAGAAAAGTTAAGCTATACGTTGAAACGCGTATCTGAGGCGATCACAATTTCAAAGAGTCACTGGCGCTTATCCAATCACGCAGCAGTCTATCCCCCCCTCCTCCTTCCTGCTTCCCTCTCTTTCTCTTTTCATTTTATCTATAACTCTCACGTTTTTTTTCTTTCCTCGATCACTCCCCTCCTCTTTTTCTTCTTTCCCGATTCTGCTCCTTTTCTCCGAATTTCCCCCATGTTTTGCTATCGCTCCCCCTTCAAATCTCTCCCTCTCTTTATCTCTCTTAAAGCGTGTTGATCCCTTCCTCGCTCTAGAAACCTCGCTCGACACACACACACACACACACACACACACAAACACACACACACATTTTAATTAATACATAGATTTAAACCGCGGTGCCTGTGTGGTGAAGTGATATACACCCCCGCTAGTTAAAAGTTTTTTTTATTGCTTAATCAATGTTGAAATTAATATGATTTAACTCCTGACCCCTCGTTACACATAGACACACACGCCGCACACACACACGAGGTTACACACACGCACACACACGTACACATGTCTGCTGGGTTATTAATTATAACACTAATTAACCTACGACTAATGATTTGGCCTCTGAGTGTGTGTTACTGTGTGTGTGTGTGAGAGACAGAGAAATTATGTGAGCTTGCATTTAAGTGTGTGTGTGTGTTCGTGTAAATATATGTTAATTTGATTTCCAGATATGATGGATTATAGGGGCTTACGATAACGACAGTGAAACTTCTCTTCAAAGCTCGGGCGTCCGCGTCCGTAATTCCGTTTGGCACCCGGATCAATAAAGTTTTCCGAGTCAAATTTAAAAACCGAGCCCTCGTCCAAACGCCTCAATTCTTCCCGTGCCATTTCCCTGTCCCCGTTGATTTTTATTTATTTATTTAGACAAAAATGAAAACCGCAGCAGCACCTGGGGACCCCCGAGGGCCCCGGCGCCCCCCGCCGCCGCCCACCTCCGCCGCCGCCCCTCCCCCGCTCCCTCCCGGCTTTGATTTAGATTTAATTGATTGAAGGTATTTTTTCACACTGGTTTCCCTGTTTAATGTTCACTTCTTAACCGGTTCGTGATTGACTATTTTGGTCCATTGGTAGATTCTTCAAACGGCTCATCAGTTGAGTGCTCAGCTTTTGACATTTCGCCGGTTGTGAAGTGTTTCCACGGCTTGAACCAGAAACACACCAGGAGCTCAGATAAGGTATGAATCACAAATACAGAATATACGAGTTAATTCTAATAATACGACACATGCTGTAGGAGGTGTCAATGGGAAATTGACCTACTGAAACATTATCGTTCACATTTAACATCTATAAGATGCGGATGGCGCGATGGTGTGATCCTTTTTTGTGGATTTTTTATGATAGATATTCAAAACATCATTAAAAGTTTAAAATCCCATAGACTCACTTATCATGGAGCTATCAGCGTAAAGCTCCGTATCACGGCTCCTCCTCATGTCGCTTCCCTGCGCTTTCATTACAATTCAAAGCTCCGTTGTCCAAATGCTAAGACGTTAGCCATGTTTAGCCGTAGCCATCTTACTCCGAGATGCGTTCACGGAACCTCAGGAAATCCAAGCATTATCAGAACAGAAACCCGGGCCTAAATGAGTTTAGCTATGCAATGATTCACATCCGGTGTATAATTCCTGTAATTAAAGACAACATCGGGTTTAGTTTTCATTTCCAATTATATCGCCACAAACTCATCTCCTGTTCTATGCTTCAGCGATGGAATACGAGACACCGTAATCGATAAGTCTTCATCTACTGCTGTTTATTACTTGTCACTTTATAGAGTTGTGAAGTGGGAGGAGCCACTTTTAGCTTCAAAGCTGCCTTCATCTCTCACTCTGCCCGGAGTTTTGTTGCTGCAAGATTTATCTGTGTAATATTTGTTTGAAAGAAACGGGCCTTTACTGAAACATTGCAACTCTTAAAAAAAAAAAAAAAATTCCTCTATCCCTTCAGTATTGAAGCTCAATCATTTCATAACCTTTGACCTCTAAAGCACTGCTGTTTGCATTTGATCCACAGAGATGCAGATCTGAAATGGAATTGATTTGTTCCTCTCCCCGTGCCCTTCGTCCAGTGTTCTCTGTCCTTCCTTTGTCCTTTCTTTTTCTCCACTTTGAATTCCACATATTCCACCGCCGTTGTTTCTTTCCTCCCTGTTTTTCCTTCATTCCTTCTTTCCTCGCTCCCTTTGCTCCCTGCATCCTTCCTACCCTTGTATCCTGAGCCCTTTGCCTTAAGATGAGGGCTATTGATTTTAGACACCTAGTTAAAATTGCGTCAAATACACCACTCACTCCCTGTCTCTTTATTTTTCTCTCTCTTTCTTTCTCACACACTCACACACCACACACACACACACACACACAGACAGTGGTGCGGTGTGACAGCCAGGCTGACAATAGGTGGCTGTCACGGTGATTGATGGCACTGATTATATGTTAATAATGAAATATACATTAAAAACACATTCATTGAAGCTCCCCATTAATTAACCTATCTATCTATCTATCTATCTATCTATCTATCTATCTATCTATCTATCTATCTATCTATCTATCTATCTATCTATCTACATTTTAAAGTTGATAAGTTAGACTCGCCTATTTCAGATTTAAAAGCTGATAAAAAAAACAAAATGTCCGACTATATGTCTGATAATAAAACCACTTCCACACCTTGTTCAAAGCTGTCACTCTTTGGCTAATCTGAAATTGACTTCGGGGCACAATATTTATCACCTCGCGAAGGCAGCTGGATCTGTGAAATCACAAGATCACACGAGAATCCATCTTGTCAGGCTTCAATCAGCATCTGGCACGATCTAGTGATCACCAGCTGATGTCTCGTTCGGCCTGTGATAGACGGCGATAGACAGATGGTTCATCCAAATACCTGCCAAGGTTGTTTTTATTTTATTTTTTCTTTTGCAAATGCTGTCCCTTCCCAAACAGTATCCAAGGATGATATCACCTTATGAAATTGATCCTGTTCGCCTTTTTGGTTTTGTGTGTTAACCTTCTGGCAGTAAATGCAAAGTAAAACTGAGACCAATAGGAATGTTAGTAAGTTTGGGAGGTATTTGGTTCTTCCTGTGTTCACAGGAAGTTGAGACATCGGCTGTTATCCAATTCAATAAGGCCACTGGCTCCATGTGGGTATTTGAGATTGATGTGTTTGACAGTCTGTGGTTTTCTATGCTCACAGAGATCAGTGGCAGATACACCAATGGTATGTAGATAGAGTTGGGTCTTAGTAAGTCACACAGCAAAATCTGTTGATATTGACCCAGGTATTTCGTAGTAGGTTTCACCTAGGAGGAAAGTCAATGAACTTCCTCAATGTGGCTGTTGAAGTGCACCATTAATTGTTCCAGGAATCAAGGATCCAACCAAGGTGTGAAGGACTCATGGTAAGGAGTCTCCTAGCTTCGGTAGAGAAATGTCTGCATTTGAGTCTCCGATAGGCTTAGTCAGCAGGTTGAGGGGGGGGGATCAGGTTTGTTGACTCAGCTGCTTGCTTGCAGGCCAGCTTCAAGGTCAGGAAGTGTCAGCAGAGCTCTGCAGGTGGGAGGCCAGACAGTGTGAGGAGGAACTCAACCAGAGTTGATAGTAGCGCTCCAATTGGTTGGTTGGTCATGCGCCACCAAAAAATTGGACAATTCCAAATTTTGACTTATGATGGTGCTAGAAGTTAAGAGGTCGTCAGAGATGTTACGCTGCATCCGCAGTGCATCCAGTAGTTTTGGAGATTATGCTAAGCAGGTGTGGAGTTGAATGAGAGATGTCCTTGGAAAACAAAGTATCTGCCAGTAGGACCAGTAGGGGCGATCTCCCTCTGGTCCAGTACCGTAGGAGATGCTGACCTTTGGGTAAGATGTTAATCCAAGGCCCTAATTCACGGGGGTCATTAAAGATTGCAAAGCACTTATCTCAGTGTGTGTGTGTGTGTTTGGTTGGTGGGGGGGTTCCCTGGTGTCCCCTGGTGTCCCCTGGTGTACTCTCACATCTGGCCACCTAATCATCCCCCAGTGTAATTGGCTCAACCAGATGTATGTTGCACATTGGTGGAGTTTGAGGTGAATTTCCCCTTCACAAAGTTCTTATTGTATCAAGACAAAGTGCTATAAAAATGTGATCTATTGCTATTATTTCAACCTCATGGTGGCAATAGAAGGTCAGAAGACTCAATTTAAAAAAAAAAAAAAGTTCAGAGTTGCTGTAATCCCCCTGTCCATACGGACTGAACAGTTGTCTCTTCATTGAGTGAATACACTTCAAGAGATGTCCTTGTTCTGGCCAACAATGCATTCTACAGCAAAGCTGAAGCTCATATGTGGCTTCAGCAGGAGTTGCACCACTTTGAACATATGCACACAAACACACACATGACCCAGCAGGGGGGAGTTGACTTTCACAGAGGGCGTCTAAAAAGATTTCAAAAATGTTTCTGGAGAGAGGAGAGAGAAGAGAGAGTATTTTGGTAAAAACAGAAAGCAGGACACAACAGTAACCGACGGCAAGCATCATCAATCAGAGTTTGAAGACATCGCTGCTGGCAAAGACGACAGGAACGGGGGGGTAGGGGGGGGTTAGCATCAGGATGCTGAAAGAGAACGAGTTAAATATAAAAAAAGAGAGAAAGAGGGAGACAGGTGATGTTTTTATCCTCTTTTGGTGTAGATGGCAGGAATAGAGGGAGAGGGGAGGGGCGGGGGGGAAGAGATGATGAATGAGAGACATACGAAGAGAATGAGAAAAAGAGAGAGGGGATTGTTGTGTTTTTGGCCTCTTTAGCTGTTTTAAAAGAGGAATCAGGACAACAAATAGTCACCTTGAGAGTTGCTCTCTCTCTCTTTTAATCATTCTTTCTGTCTCTTTCTCTTCCTCCATTGTTTTCTCTGTTTTCTGCCTCTTCAGGACCAGACGCTGTGCAGTTACATCATCATTACATATCATGCTACCTGAGATGTTGGCTAGTAAAATCGTGGTCACAATCTGTGTATTCTGAAGCATCAAGTGATCAATACGCACCACAACAGCGATCCTAAAAGTCCAGACCAATGGTGAGTCAATCAGGATCCAGCACTGTCATTAATACACTACATCATCATGTATAACTTGAATAATTAACTATTAGCGATGTTGAAAATACAGTGTGGCTGGTCATCATGGGTTTAAGTAAGAATTAAACACAAAGAACCACTCGGTATGAAGAAAGCAAATGACCAAGCCTTTGCCATCATGGTCATTTGCCAACAAAACAACAATAACACCATTAACTTATGTTATTTCATGTTTTGATTTCCAAATTTTCTCACAAGTCCCAACTCAGTTTCCCCGGTAACTGTCCTACCCCTCAAGGAGATTTTTGAGTATCTTGCTTATCCACAGGGGTTCCTCAAGGGTCAGTGCTCAGCCCCTTTCTCCTCTCAGTAGACACCTGATTTGGTGCAATCATCCACTCAAACCATTAGCCTGTCTTTTTCTAACCCTGACCAAGTGCTTGATGTATGTGTATGTGGAAGCTGGCGTCTAGAAGAGTTTTCTTTTTTTATTCCAGTGGTCAAATGGTTGACCTATACACTATGAGCAGTTCCCTCCAGGTCTTATACCAGTGCCTTGGCCAGGGGCCCTGAAGAGGAAAAATACAAACCCAACATACATGTCTCTGATGGTTGGAGGAAATAGAGGAAACTCATGCAAGTACAAGAAGAACATGCAAACTCCACGCAGAAAAGTCCTGACCTCAGATGGTTGGTGACAGTGCTAACAACTGAGACACCATGCTAGCTGCAGCCTGGGTATTCCCATCCTTCATTGCACGCAAATTCACTTGGCTGTGAAATACCTGTCTATAAACAAATGAATGATGGTTCCCAGACTTAATATTAATGTACATTGATATGAGGTCTGGTGATAGTCAGGATAGGAAGCTGGTGTCTGGAAGCTGAAGCCTGGGAGCCTGGAAGCTGGAGCCTAGAGGTCTGGAAGCTGAAGCCTGGGAGCCTGGAAGCCATGAAGCTAGAACCTGAAAGCTGGAGCCTAGAGGTCTGGAAGCTGGGGCCTGGGAGCCTGGAAACCTGGAAGCTAGAACCTGGAAGCCTGGAAGCTGGAGCCTAGAGGTCTGGAAGCTGAAGCCTGGAAGCCTGGAAGCTGGAACCTCAAGGTCTGGAAGCTGAAGCCTGGGAGCCTGGAAGCCATGAAGCTAGAACCTAAAAGCTGGAGCCTAGAGGTCTGGAAGCTGGGGCCTGGGAGCCTGGAAACCTGGAAGCTAGAACCTGGAAGCCTGGAGGCTGAAGCTTGGAAACGTAAAAGCTGGCATCTGTAAGTCTGAAGTCTGGAACCAGTTTGACATGCACTAATACTCTGATACAACGTATTAGTGCATGTCTATAATCATGTGGCTAAGATTGGAATACCCCATGTCTTTATTGGACTATTGCTTAATCCACTTATGACCTTATTCAGGGTAAATTGATCCAGTGTGTATTGTACTTTAATATTATATGGAAAGTATTGTCTTAAGTTAAATTCTGAATATTACTATGCATGTAAATGTGATTTATGTGGTTCAGATTAGGTTCAGAGTTCAGAGAAAATGTTGTGTTCCAAGAAAGGATATTGTCGCAGAAGAAAAATGAAATGTTAGTGAACAGTCTTTAAAGCTCTGAATACTATTTAATCTATCAATCAGTCAATCAATCAATCAATGAGACACGATTGATTGTGACACCAGAAATTTCACGATGTTTCTTTCCCGACTGTCAACTTTTGTCTGTGAAAATTACAAAGTGCGAAACGGCCGTTTACACCGTTTCTGGGTTCATGTCTCCATCAGTCTCTTCCTCCCTCTATCTGTTAAGGGTTTTCATTCTCTATCCCTCTATCTCCCCATCTCTCTTCCCTCTCCCGTCCACTACATCCCTCCATCTTTCATTCCTCCCCCTCTTTATCCCCCTCAAACTCTCTTGCCGTCTCTCTCTCTCCTCTCTCTCCCCCATCCTCCTCTAAACTCTGTTCTTTCTGGATGAGCAGGTTTTATGAGCGGAGTGATAAAGAGAAGGGGGGATGAAGGGCAGAGAGGGAAGGAGAGGTGGAGGACAGAGGGGGGAAAAGAGAGAGAGAGAGAGATGGGGATAGCAAGAAGTGGAAACAGGAACGAGGTTGGGCTTTATTACACCAGACTGGAGATTAACACAAGAACATGTTTTATGGTGGAACATGTTTGTTTCTGTCTGAAATTTATTTGATTTGGTTTTTACTTTTTGTTTGTTTTAAAAAAAAACTACAGGAGAGCATGATGTAATGCGCTAAACCCTTTAAATACGGGCTTAATATGTTCGTGATGCAAGAAATATTTTCAAAATAAAACTCCAAACCCAGTGAGTTTTAAAAGAGGAAGGTGGAATCTTATAATACTGTAATTTTATACCATAGGGCTGAAGGATAGACCCCATAATTTCACTGATCCGTCCAGTTTAGTACTGATTTCCCTCTGGCTGGATTTTCAATATAATGGAAGTGGACAAGATCTTCAGTTTTCCAGTTTTCCAAAACGGGAAGCGCAACAGGAAAATCATGGTTTAATCTTGTTGTGCCGCAGTTTATAGTCTTTCAAAGCAAATACAAATGAATGAAATGGAAAACATTACACAGTGAAGCTCAGTGAAACGGGTTCGATTACACAGCGAGCTTCCTTCCTACCAGTGTTTATTCAGTTTTTCACAAAGTTAAATTTCCTTCAATATCTAAGATATTTAAGCGCATAGACCGATAAAGCTGATTAAAATGTTCCTAACACTCTTAGGCGAGGTTCACTATCCCACACTTTGAAAAACGCCTATTATTCTCTGTGGCCGTGATGTACTGAAACAGAACTGAAGTCCTGTAAAAGTCACCGTTCTCCCGATTGTTTCGCTGGAAGGAATTATTAAATTAAAAATTACATCACATCACTATTTTCCACCTCATGTGAGCGTAAAACAAGAGGAGATTTGATCGGAGTGTCTGGCATGCCGGTGGAGTTGTAATTTAGCTGATGATTGTTTAAGAAGCGAGAAAAAAAAAAAAAAAAAAGAAAAGCTCCTTGTATGAAAACGAAGTGTCGCTGTCACTCCGTCCAGCCCCTGGATGCTCGAGCTGCAGTGTGACACTCAGTAATTGTGTTGTTGAATTAGATTATTAAAGAACACAACTCGCGCCGCCGTCGTCAACATCATCGCTGGAGGTACCGAGGATGATGGGAAAAAGACGCACACACACACACACACACACACACACACACACACACACGTGTCATTTCAGAATTACTGTATATCATCATAAACTCAAAGTTGCTTACATGCACGCAATGTCATCTGCTGCACACACACACACACACACACACACACACACACATATATATATATACAAACACACACACACACACACACACACTGTAATGAAAGCTGGGGGCTATTGAGTGTGAGATGGATGGTTTGACTTTAAGCTTGTATAAATAAAAGCTAAATAAATCCTGATGGCCTCTAGTGATGGCTCAGACACAACAGTGTGTGTGTGTGTGTATGTGTTGTGTGTGTGTAGAGAAACACTTTGAACAAGAACTGAAGTGTGTTATGTGTGTGTGAGACAAGAGTTTGAAAAGACACACACACACACACACACGTACACAAACACAGCCCGGGGCTCTTTCTCATTCATGTTTTTGTCCCAAAGTGGAATAAAAAAAAAAGAAAATTATAAAACGCCTGCAGACCAATGTCACCTAACACTTCACGTCTAAAGATAAAGTATTCTCCCTCTTTCTCTCTCTTTTTTCCTCCCTCTTGCTCTCTTTTCTCCATTTTTTTTGGTCATTTTCCTTCACTGCACTTTTTTCGTTTTCGTTCCCCCCCTTTTAACTTTCGGTCCCCCGTTTTACTCCTGTTTTCCTTCCCTTTCCTCATCCCGTCTTTCTATTCCCCTTTTCTTTGCTCTTTACTACCCATTGATTTGTATAAAATGATTGAATGTATTTTTAATAACATTTCTAGTGAGAAGTTCTGACTGTGGATTTAAACATCAATCACTCCGATCTGACCTTTACCAGAAGCGGTTCGAGGACTCTTGTCGTCCAGAGGTGGCAAAGCATCCCGTTCTCACTCCCAACTCGTGATGAAGGGGGTCCGTGCAGTGTGAGATGGATCCCCAGCCGAAGGCGGGGACCTTAGCGGTCTGACCCCCATCTGCAAAAGCTAGTTCTGGGGACGTTGAATGTCACCTCCCTTGCTAGAAATAGTCGGGATCACCTGGGCTCTTGTTGACTCTCTCCCACTCTGGAGTTTCCAGAGAGGGGAGCCAACCCCTGCCTTCAGGTGGTGGGAACAGGTCCTGACTGTTTGAGAGTACCCACCCTTTCTGGACCCTTGCAAAGGGGTCTTGGAAAGTGCTTCTTGTGGGGTAGTTCTAGGGGCGTTGAATGTCACCTCCCTTGCTAGAAACAGTCAGAATTGCCTGGGCTCCAGAACCAGTCTCGTTGACTCTCGTCCACTCTGGAGTTTCCCCTGGTGAGGCTTCCCTTCTCCTTCGGGGTGGGGGGGGCAGGTCCTGACTGTTACCTGAAGAGTACCCACCCTTTCTGGACCCTTGAAAGAGGAAAGCGCTTCTTGAATGTCACCTCCCTTGCTAGAAATAGTCGGCATTGCCTCTGAGCGCAAGTGAGCAAGTGGGGGTCTTGGAAAGTGCTTCTTGTGGGGTAGTTCTAGGGATGTTGAATGTCACCTCCCTTGCTAGATATAGTCAGGACCACCTTGGTGCACAGTATGGGCTCCAGAACCACTCTCATTGACTCTCTTCCACTCTGGAGTTGCCCCGGGTGAGGCACCAAGCTCCCTGGTTGACGAAAGGGTAGCTTCCCTTCTCTTTGAGGGGTGGGGGGGCAGGTCCTGACTGTTACCTGAAGAGTACCCACCCTTTCTGGACGCTTGGAAGGGGAAAGTGCTTATTGAATGTCACCTCCCTTGCTAGAAATAGTCGGCATTGCCTCTGTGCACAGTGTGGGCCCCAGGACCTCGTTGGTCTTGTTGGTAGCTGGTAGCTTCCCTTCTCCTCAGGTAGGGGGACAGGTCCTTACTGTTGTTTGAGACTACACACCCTTTCTGGACCCTTGGAGGAGGGTGTTGGAAAGTGCTTCTTGTCCGGACTCCCCTGTTCTAGTAGTGGACTAATTTATCATATCAGCAGCATAAAGCAGCATAAATAATATACACAAACTCCTTGTTGAACTGGTATATTGATAAAGTATTGGCTTCTTACTGACAAAGGTTTTTTTTGCATTTACAGTAACAAACATAGATGGTCATGGCTTGCAGGCTTGTTTCTTCCTTTATGGTTTCTTACATAACAAAACATGGCATAAGTTCACTCAACCACAGGAAGGTCTTGTGTTTATTTATGCAGTTAAAAAAGGACTTACTTAAGGAGCTCTTCCCTTCTGTTCCCACTGCTTGTGAGACACATGGGCTGAAACATTCACAGTGACGTGTGATTACAATCATTATAATGGAGCTGGACTTCCCAATGCAGAAGATTATCAGCTCACTCGATACAAATCATTCGCAATCAAAAACAGGATGACGTGGTTAATATGGAGAAAATCACTTGTTGAACCCCGGCCAGACACAGCAGAGAACATTCTTTCATTCTTCACTACTGAGAAACTAGAAAATCTGGATTTAGCTGCTGATGTGGCACCAGCTCATACCCAACGACACATCCTGAAACAATCCCACGAACAACAATCCCATGAATCCTTATCATTCCCTGGGGACTTCAAAATAAAAGCATTATCGTCTACTAGAAATCTACTAGAAATTAGGTATATTCAATATATTGTCCTAACAGTGTTCAACTCCAAATACTGTAAATTGTGTAGCTTACACAACAATTCACATCACAACTAGAACTCTAAGCCTCGTGGCAAAGATTTTATTTTGCTGTTCTTCTTTCTTTGATGAGTGAACAAAGACAATCACACAATGATAACGATTGGCTGAGGAGGAGTAAAATTCCACTGGTGACCAATCAGAGGTGGAGCTTGGTGGGTTTTGTTCATACAGGACCTTTGATTGGAGGCTGAGTCCAAATTCTTTGACACATTTGAGCATTTACAAGTAGCACAATAGTTACTTTTCAAAGTAACTAGTTACTTTTGTGTGTATCTCAGTAACTACTTTAGTTACTTTTTGAGAGAAGTAACTAGGAAAATAGTTGTTTTAACTATCTTGCCCAAGACAAAACTAATTAACCCACAAGGCAGGAGGAAATGAAGAAGACCTAGAACCACATGGAGTGTTGTGGTCTGGGATTGTGTTTTGCAGGGGGCTTGGCTAATTTCCCTTCACCTTTCCCAAGCTGCATCAAAGCCCACCTGTTACCAATCCTCACCTCATCAAGCTCTCCATAAAAGACCGGTACAGTCGCCATTAGTCTGCCAGATAATTCCGTCTCCTACGGTAAACCCACGTAGTCGTCTCTAGTCCTTATTTACACCCCTACCCCGCTTTTCCCCTTGGACCACATGGAGAAGAACCACAGGAAAGGAGATGAAGGCGAACGCGATGTCATGGCAACAAGTGGATCAGAAGGCACTAGACCGAAGAGGATGGAGAAGTTCCATTGATGGCCCTTGTTCCTCAGGGAACATAAAGGCCTTAGTAAGTCAGTGTTTTTGAGAAATGTAGCTTTAGCTTCACCGACTGAAAGGAATGCTGAGAGAAAACCTGTCTCTGAACTCTTCATTTACACATCAAACTTTACTGTAACTGTAACTTTCTTGGAACATACATCACTGTCAAGTGACGCCGAACATCCTGCAGCCACAGGGAGTTTCTCTTCGCTGATGAATGACATTATTTCCCCTCCCTGCTGTCGCTCATGTGGTTTTCAGAGGGAAAGAGTAATAAACAGAAACGACGGTTGGAAGAACACCATGGTGGATTTTTGGAGAGAGAAACCCTCAACCTTTTTTTCTTGATCTCCCATTAGAGATTTTATGGGTAAACCTTAACCAGGGTGGATCTAGGAGTCGACGAAATCCAGGCCCAAGCCCAGAATACGGGTCATTTTTTTAATGGTTTGCACATGGATAATTTAATTTTACTGCATTGTATGAACACTGCAAACTTTACATTTAATTAATTTTAATAACATTTCACTCAGTGACAATCACAATTGTTATATCTCCAGCTTGGAGTCTGAGGATTTCTTTTTTCCTTCCATCTTCTTGTCTGATGTTGTCTTCGTTCTTGTTTATGGTGTTGTTTAAAATGCTCATTCATTCAGAAGTCCCCTCACTTGGCATCTTAACCAGTCCACAATCATAGAAGAAACCAATGGTCATCATCAGTGGTTAAGTAATAGAGAGAGGAGGTTCCCTGAGTCCCTGTTAACCGGGAAACACAAGGGAAACACTTTCTGAGGCTGCATTGAAAGGTAAATTACCATCTGCCGCATGTTGGATCCACAGCTATCAACAAAGAGAAAATTGGGTCCTTGGTGTTCATATTTGTAGAGCAGAAAGGATGGGTGTACCAAGGTTATCCCATTTTTTTTAACCTCATGATGTAATCTTTACCATCAATACATCATGGAAAATTCAAATATTGAAGCAAAAAGTAGAAAAAATGTAGCCTCTCCCTCCTTTAAAATAGTTTAAAATGTCCGGGTGGCCACGAAAGTTCTTTAAAAACAGGAAATTTTCCATTTTTCATTATTATCCTTTGTTGAAGTTCATCTGTCATTGCTTTCTTGTACTTTCTATTCTTTAATATTTAGCATAGCAACACAAAACCATAGATTACAATCTTATATTCCAACCTATATAATATCTATACCTGCTTATTCCTCATTAGGGTCACATGGGTCTGCTGGAGCCAATCCCAGCGCGTTACAGCGAGAGGCAGGGATACACCCCAGATGGTCGCCAGCCAATCGTGGGGCACACACACCATTCACTCACACCTACGGGCAATTTAGAGTCTCCAATTAACCTCAGCATGTTTTTGGACTGCGGGAGGAAGCCGGAGTACCCGGTGAAAACCCACGCAGACACAGGGAGAACATGCAAACTCCACACAGAAAGATCCCAGACCCAGGACCAAGGAGGTCTTGAACCTGTGACCTTCTTGCTGTGAGGCAACAGCGCTAACCCCTGCTGCAGCATTTCTAATAATTAGACACTAACAACAATATGACATTATTTATGTATCAGCATATCTTTAAAATTCTGTTTAAGAAACTTAGCAAATTGTCACCACCACCATCTTTACAATTGGCCCTTGTTGTTGAATCATGCTGTTGAGTTTCTGTCCATCTCTTTACTTCAAAAAATAAAAAAAACTCAACAGAATCAAACAGATAGTGTGGCAGGACAAGTGATAATTGGGTCCTTGGTGTCCGCATTCGCAGAGCAAAGACACTTTGCATGCAAGGAAGTATGGGTATACACAATCTATCTGATACCATTAATCTATTCTGAATTCTTGGTGATTTTTTTAACCTCGTGGTGTAATTTTTATGCCGTTGAGTTTCTGTCCGTCTCTTTACCTCAGCGAGAAAAACCACCAGAAACAAACAGACAAGTGGACAAGTTGAGGATGGAGACAAACAAAAACTGAAGGGCTTTTTGTGTAGAACATCAGACTCTTCCTCTCCGGGGATGAGGAGCATTTTGCAGACAAGTTTCTCCACTCTCTCCTCACCTCTCACATCACATACCCGTAACTTCTTCCTCCCCCTCGCCGTCGCTCTCTGTGTTTGCTCCTCTTCCTCTCTTTCTCGCTCTCTCATCCCAAAGTCCAACTCCAAGTTCATATTGGTCATTATAACCCCGCTGAGAGATATTCACCTCCACTAAGACCTCATCTCTCTCTGTCTCCCCCTTCGTCTTTCTCTCACAGTCCAGGTTCAGTTTGATCATTATTAGCCCTGAGAGACAAATTATTGCCATCATGTCTCTCCGACTCTCCCTCCATCTCTTTATCTGTTTCCACTCTTTCTTACTTTGCCACCGTCTCACCTTTTCATATTTCCTTGACCTCCGTTCTCCTTTACCTGTGTGTTGACCACATCGCCGCGTCCCCGTAGCTCCTCTCCAGACGGTAAATGTGCTCTCACTGTGTCGTCAAGTAGTATTGACACAAATAATAAACTGTGACTATTTTTCTTGATCAATTATTCTCTCCAATGGGCAGGACGGCCTCTCCCTGACCTGGTCACCTGGCATACTTCAGTCTGGACGTCATGCAGCAGCGGTTTTGGACCGCGGGCGACTTTAACAGGTATTTTTCCACCATTTCTCCAATGATTAACCGATGAATCAGGACAATAATCAGTAACTTGACTGATAGAATGTCAGGAGGATCCCAGGTCGACTTTGCCTTTAATTTAAGGAGTCACAGGACAAAAAGGTTGCGTATTACTGATTCAAACTAACAGAAGTTCCGACGGAAGTCCACTGTCCATACTCCTGTCTTCCCCGCAGGCTATAGGGCTGTGAGCAATATCTGTCTAAATATCAAAGGAACAATAATTGGGACAAACCAACAAAACATTGTATTATACGTGGATGATGTCCTCTTGAGACCCAATTAATTCAGTGCCAATGCTGATATAATGTGTTAAAGAATTGGGACTGATATCTAGGTTCAAAGTTAAATAATGCCCTTGGTGAGCTGTGGACATTTTGAACGTGATTTTTGTCGCCGGGCCCCTGCAGGGTTCAATTATCTGCTGTATGCTGAAAATATTAAATAAAACATCTTAAAGACAATATGATAATGAGGGCTGTATCATATCCTTTCTTAGCGGAATCAACGCTCAAGATGACAATTGCACCGACTGGTATTAGAGACATTAATGAAGCAATGGCACTTTATTCGGGCAGGAAACAAATTAAATTGGAGGTTTTAAAACTCCCACAAGAACATCAATACGTGCCGGAATTATTTCTTCATGTCGGTAAATAGGAAGGAGAGACGGACCCGTTTCTTCCATAGGACTTTACAGTCTGTTTTTTTCTAATTCATCTCTGCTGAAGTCTCCGGATTTGAGCTCCAAATCTATTGAACATCAACCAGAACGATTATGTTAACAAGTGTCTGTATGGGTTGAGTGAGAAAATAGCCAGAAGAATGAGGCTTGGCCAATCCCCCCACTGGGTTAACCCTTTGCTGTCATGTCTGAACATGGAGGATGGTCCCATAGGCTTCTATAAACTCCCAAAACATCTTAAATAGATGCAATAAGCCTGATGACATCTTTATAAGGTGGTATAAAGGGGGCAGATGTCCACCTTTGGCGGTGGAGGGCTGGGCTGATGGGAGTTGATGCAGAGTTTTAAGAAAAAATGGCATTGCTCTCGTGTTTCCATCCATCTTGTGATATATATTTTGTAATATAAAAAAAGGGATAGAAGAAGTTTCTGGAACCTTTCTTGTATGATTTGTAATAGGAAAAGTTTCCCACAAGTGTATGTGTTTCACCCAAAAGCTCCTGGTGCATCACACCCCTCAGACGCAAAAGGGTCTTTAGGTGAAGAAGAGGTTCTTTAGGGGAAGAAGGAGGTATTTGGTGAAGAAATACGGTCTTTAGGTGAAGGAGAAAGTCTTTAGGTGAAAAAGAAGATCTTTAGGTTAAGAAGATGGTCTTTAGACTAAGAAGAGGGTCTTTAGATGAAGATAAAGGTCTTTAGGTGAAGAAGAAGGTTGGTGAAGATGAAAGTCTTTAGAGAAAGAAGATGATCTTTGGGTGAAGCTCAAGATCTTTAGATGAAGAAGATGGTCTTTTGGTTAAGAAGAGCGTCTTTTTGGTGAAGATGAAGGTCTTTAGATGAAGATGAAGGTCTTTAGATGAAGATGTAGGTCTTTAGATGAAGATGAAGGTCTTTAGATGAAGATGTAGGTCTTTAGATGAAGAATAATGTCTTTCGGTGTTTGGGTTAATGTGAAGATCTTTAGATGAAGAACATCATCTTTTGTTGAAGAAGATATCATTAGATGAAGATAAAGGTCTTTAGATGATGAAGATGGTCTTTAGGTGAAAATGAAGGTCTTTAGATGAAGATGAAGGTCTTTAGGTGAAGATGAAGGTCTTTAGGTGAAGATTAAGGTCTTTAGATGAAGAAGATGGTCTTTAGATGATGAAGATGGTCTTTAGGTGAAGAAGATGGTCTTTAGGTGAAGATGAAGGTCTTTAGGTGAAGATGAAGGTCTTTAGGTGAAGATGAAGGTCTTTAGATGAAGAAGATGGTCTTTAGATGAAGAAGATGGTCTTTAGGTGAAGATGAAGGTCTTTAGATGAAGATGAAGGTCTTTAGATGAAGAAGAAGGTCTTTAGGTGAAGATGAAGGTCTTTAGAATAAGATGAAGGACTTTAGATGAAGATGAAGGTCTTTAGATGACGAATATCTTTAGGTCTTTGGGTTAATGTGAAGATCTTTAGATGAAGAAGCAGGTCTTTTGGTAAAGATGTCTTCAGGTGAAGATGAAGGTATCATGATCTGCCTCTGTCTGTCTCTGAGTTTCTGTTGTTTTCTGATTCCCTCTGTGTTTAGTTCCTGTTTTATTTTGAAAGAATCTCTCCTTGTGTTAATTGGTCTTTTTTTTTACTTCTTCATTTTCCGGTGTGTTTGTCCCGTGTCTCGTTCCTCGTCTCTTTCAGTAATCAGTCCTTTCCCCTATTACATGTTGTTCCTTCAACATTCCCAGACCCGCTTTGACTTTTTATCACGTTGTATATCTCAATCAAAAAAAAACTCCCTTCTTCTCAGCTAAACTGCTACCAAAGCTTTTTTTTTTCTTTTCCCGGGGAGGAATGTGCCTTGAAACTCAAGTTAAAACCAACTTTCTCTTGCATTCAGTCAGTTTTCCTAAGTGGGTTCTTCAATGTAATGAGATTACATGGGATTATAAAACCTCATCTGTTTGTAATCCACACCACTCAATCCCATTTCACTGCTCTCACAACACAATTAATTCTCTCTTCTTTTCCCTCCTAATCCATTCCTTCTTCTTCTTCTCTGACATAAATTACCTCCTTTTGTCATTTACTTTACCTCCTTTCCTTCCTTCCTTCCTTCCTTCCTTCCTTCCTTCCTTCCTTCCTTCCTTCCTTCCTTC
Source organism: Lepturacanthus savala (assembly GCA_030544235.1). NCBI lineage: Eukaryota > Metazoa > Chordata > Actinopteri > Scombriformes > Trichiuridae > Lepturacanthus > Lepturacanthus savala. The sequence goes on from CM060483.1 coordinate 18,903,475, forward strand.
CTTCCTTCCTTCCTTCCTTCCTTCCTTCCTTCCTTCCTTCCTTCCTTTCCTCGCTCCTTTAAAGGGCCACTTGTTCACTGGCCAGCGGTCAGTGTGTGAAGAACATGCGTCGCTCTCACCACCAGAGAGAGCATGTGAGCCATCACCGGACACGCACGCACGCACACACACACACGCAAAGGGAGGAAAAAAAAAGTGAGGATGAAGGAAAATAAAAACTTCCCGTTTAAGCGAATCAAGCAGCTCGTGAGAAAGTTTATGAAACAGCACAACGAGATTTGACCGATAAACACACACACGCACGCACGCACACACACGCACGCACACATCAATGGATGTAATAGAATCCGCCCACTCTCTCTGCGCCAATCACACCCTCCGGCCTGGAGGGAGCCCTCTCTGATTGGTCGGGCCGGCTGTCCGTCACGCGTAAAGGAGGCGGAGCCAGGACCCGGAGTCCGATCCAGTCGCTTTTACGCACAGATCGGACAGTCCGCTTTGCACGCAGGGATAACAAGAGTGAGAGGCTGAAGTGGATAGAGAGAGGCGAGAAGAAGAGGAGAGAAAGGATAGAGAGAGAGAGAGGGAGAAAAGGAAAGGAGGACGAGAAGAAGAAGAAACGGCAAAGAGACAATTGGAAAAAGTCAGACGGACGAAAAGGAGAAAAGACGCACAAGTGTTCCCAGGAAGGAGAAAGTGTGTGTGAGTGTGTGCGCAAGTGCTTGTGTGTGTGTGTGTGAACGGGAGAGACAGAAGGAGAGTGTCTCCGGTTCTTCCTCCTCCTCGATGTCACTCCCCGGCTCTCCTCCGCTCCTCTCGCCGGGCTCGGGCGCCCCTCCTCCGGCCGCCGCGCTGTACCGTTCCGCCCCGGACGCGCTCCTCACCTCCGGCACCTCCAGCCCGGCGCACAGCAACTCCAACTCCCACTCCCACTCCGTGTCCCCGCGGCTCACCAGCAGC
>CM060483.1:18909434-18939434 GCA_030544235.1 Lepturacanthus savala
TAAATCGATCAGTTTGGTTCATCTTTTACTATTATAGAAGACTAAAGAAACCAGGAAATAATCCGATTTGAAGCTGGAACCAGAGAATTTCTCTTTAAAAAGACAAGAAAACTATTAGGATGGTGCTGAGCTGAATCCCCATTAACATTCCATTGACCAGCAGGAGCCACTAGTAGTCCCTAAAACCCCCGAAACAATCATTGTGCAAATATTTTAAGTGGGATCTTTCTGAAGTTTTAGTGTTTTTGGCCAATTCTACAGCTTACCACCAAATTTCATGAGACACTCTGACTATAATTAACCAAAGGAGGTTGTTTTGTAAAGGAATAAAAGGAAAAACAAGTTATTTTTGAATGTTCGGTTCGTTTCCTGCTTCATTTCAGGCCTAAGGACTGTTCTCTCTCTCTCTGGAAATGTTATCATGACTCATTTTGGATGCAGAAAGCATTTATTTTATTAAAAATATTCCACTGAGATTAACGCCGATGTCCGTGTGTTGCTTGCGGTTGTTACTGCAGGTGTTTGAGCTCATTGTTGGCCGCGCGGAACGTTTCGTACGGTTTCACATGAGCCGTTTCACTGGAACCGGTCAAAAGTTTGCAGTTTGAATCTGACAGTTCATAAAACGCATGTGCAGATTGATTGTGGGGATTCCAAAAATAACTTTTCGAGCGTCGGAAAGTGTTTTTTCTGGTGTGGTGGAGACGCATCACGGTTACTTCACTCCGTGGGACACAAAATCCCCGAAAAATCCCCCCCGTGTGAACGTCTTTCCAGCTGAAAAGAGGCTCGGGTGGTGGAACAGGAGCATGATTCTGCGTCAGGCTGCGTTAAAATGCACGGAATGCACCTTTAAACGGTGATTTAATCGTTACGTGTTGTGTGGTCAGTAAAACGGGGTGGAATGATCCTTTAATTGTATCTGGAGGGGAGGGATGAGGAGGATTCATGGTCGCAAATCTGCTTCTTGTAAACAGTCGCCTTTACACACACACACACACACACACACACACACACACACACACACACACACACACACACACACACATGTTATTAAGTGTATTGGTGAATAACGCTCTAATATTAAGCGACTCCCTCTCTCGCTGTGGGTGGGATGCGGAGGAGAAGAGGAGGAAGCAGAAAAAACAGGAGAAAAAGAGGAAAGATGGAGAATATACAAGAGGAGGGAAAGTTGGAAAAAGAAAAAGGAATAACTCCTTTAAAAAAAACCCTTTAACCACTTAAATCCCACGTCTATTTTTCACTTTTCCTGCTCTAAATGATAATAAACATGGAATATTTCTACAACCATAAAGGTTATTGTATTTAAACCACATATGAGGTGCTTCATTTAAAACTTAAATCCACATCAGGACAAAAAACTGTATTATCTCCAATGCAAAGTGCAATGATTATTAAGATATGAGGTCAAAGGTCAACCGTTTGTCCATAAAATCCTAGAAATCACACTGAGGATCATTAAAGGACATGAAGAATGTATAAGATGTTTATAAAGGAGCCAATTAAATCATCACACAAACAGCTCAAATCTAAATTAAATATCTACTGATATTATATTATTATATGTCTTATTGTATTGATGATGTGGATATCGATGCTGTAACCGTAACATTGTGTTTTTATTACAGATAAAAATACTTTATTTAGTGTTTTCTAATGCAATATATGCATAAAAGTCAGCGCTGCCACTGTATCAGGGGATTTTAACAGCTTTAATTACACCTTTGGGCTGACAGGAGCTTCCTCTTTCTTGGTCCCGCCCCCCAAACACATCCGACCAATCAGCAAAGGGACGGCTTTTTTTTTTTCTAGTTTTTTTTTCCCTCAGTGTGAAAAGAAGCACATGTCACATGTCGCTTGTTCCGTCCTGAACTTTCACCGCGAGTCAAACCGATTCAGTTACTGAAAACATTCACACGGGCGAATCCGGAGCTGCCGATTAATTTACTATCAATCGACTAATCGGTTAATTAGTCGATCGTCGCAGCTCTGACTGGATTTTTAAAATGGCGGCAAACTGCTTCCTGACGAATTAATTATTAATTATCTCTGGACATAGATTAACAGATTTTAATTAAAAAAAAAAGATTTGTGTTAAAACATCGGAGCAGGAGAGAATCAAATGTGTTCTGCTCCTCTTTATCACCGTGTGTGTGTGTGTGTGTGTGTGTGTGTGTGTGTGTGTGTGTGTGTGTGTGTGTGTGTGTGTGTGTGTGTGTGTGTGTGAGAGAGAGAGAATCGATAGTGAGTGACAGGAGGGAGGGTTGCTGATGTCGGAGTGTTATTCTGGGCTCCCCTTATCACGACAGGCTGTTAGAGTCCACACACACACACACACACACACACACACACACACACATACACACACACACGCACACACACACACGTGTACTGATGATGGAGGTCGTATTGTCTGACGCAGGGGGAGCAAAGTCGTTTTGGTTTGGTGAAGCATTGCAGACACACACACACACACACACACACACACACACACACACACACACACACACACACACTCAGCATGAACTCCTTTCATCAATTTGCTGTTTTTCATTCTTTTACATGGAGCATTACGTTCTATTAATGGAGCACAGTGGTTTGTAAAACACACACTTTCTCGTTTGTTTTGCCTTCTACCTCAGGTGTGTGTGTGTGTGTGTATGTGTGTGTGACTCTAGCAAGCACAAACAGAGCTATCGGCTATCACACTGGGTCGGGTTACATCTGTGTGTGTGTGTGTGTGTGTGTGTGTGTGTGTTAGGTTCATATAATCGCCTGCTATGCTCCCGTTCTCGTGTGTTGTCCCTGTTGTCATCCGTGCGTTTTTGCAGGTTTTTGTGCATGTGTGTGTGTATGTGCATCACTGTGTGTGTGTGTGTGTGTATGTCACTGTGTGTGTGTATGTCACTGTGTGTGTGTGTGTGTGTGTGTGTGTGTGTGTCAGTGTGTCTGGTTTCAGCTCCGCTTTGTGCTGTTGGTTAATTGATAAAGGTTAAAGCGTTGGCCGGCGGGGAGCTGAGGTCACTGTACTGCAGCGTGTGTGTGTGTGTTAACAGACATATATACTGACCAATCAGACAGCATTTAAACAAACTTTATTAACAGCTTTGATACGATCAGGACAGATCTATATGTGGTGATTAACTCTTATGCAGAGTGCTGTTTCCTGACCTCCCCGGAGCTCCACAAGGGCTCTCTTCTTAGATTTTTTTTTTTTTTCTTTTAGGGATGTAAGAAAAAATGAAAAACAAATAAAAGATAAAGGAGGATGGAGTCGGTTTATATTCAGCAGAGCCCCCTCGTCTGCTCAGATGAGGCAGATAAACGCTCCTGTGTCGTTAAAAAGCCGAAACAACGGGATTGAGCAGCGAGACACCTGGACATGACACAGGCTGTAATACGGCTCTGGAAAATAATAAGACACCACTGCATTTGTATGTATTCCAGCCATTCTATTACAGCGTCTGGTGAATTCCAACACATGAACACTTCATTCTGCTTAAAGAGGAACCAGGAGTGGAATAAAGTCACCAAGAACAATGGTAAAGACTGTGGAGAGCATGAAAGCTGGGGTTATTGCACCAAATATTGATTTCTGAACTCTAATTAAGTGTAAACATTAGTATTATGTTGTTTTAAAATGAATTTGATCTGGTTTCTTTGCATCGTTTGGTCTTTTTTTATTTAAATTGACCATTTGTCTGTAAATAAATGCTCCGAACGATACGATTTTTATTTGGAATATGGTTGGAAATGTTGAGACCACTGAAAAATTATCAGTTTTTAAATAGAAATATCATTTTTTTTTTTGCAGAAAAAGACAAATTGTCAAAATAACAAAGACGATGCAATGATTTCAGACCTCAAACAAGATCAAATTCATTTTAAAACAGCACAATACGAACGTTTACACTTGAGAAGAGCTCAGAAATCAATATTTGGTGCAATAACCCTTATTTTTAATGCATCTTGACATGTTCTCCACAGTCTTTTCCATTATTCTTGGGTGACTTTATTCCACTCCTGGTTCCTCTTTAAGCAGAATGAAGTGTTCATGTGTTGGAATTCCACAGACGCTGTAATAGAATGGCTGGAATAGAGATGCTGATTTCAGAAAAAAAAAAATGCAGTGGTCCCTTATTTTTTTCCCAGATCTGTAGACTCAAAGAAAATAAAAATCAGGAAAAAGTGATCATTTTGCAGCGGTTTCTTATTGTTTCCAGAGATGCATGTGTTTATTAAGAGCAGACAGGTTTAATCTCAGCAGATGTGCGACCACAGATCACACATCTGTGTCCGTGATCTCCACAAACGCGACACTGACCCCCCCCCCTTCCCTTCCCGTGTTGGCGTGTTAACGTCCAATAGCGGTGATATTCCACACGTGTGCAGCCGTGTATACGGTTTCCTCTTTATGGAGGTTTATTTCCAGCTACTTGGTGGCTGCGAGCTCGTGCGTGCATGTGTGTGTGTGTGTGTGTGTGTTTGCGGAGGTTTCATGCTTCACTTAGCAGCCAGCGACCAGCCAGCAGTCAGGGCGAGAGACATAGAGAGAGAGAGGGGGAGAGAGAGAGAGAGGGAAGATGCTCCCTGTCTCCCTGTTTTCTGGAGAGGAGAGAAGGATCAGAGAGAGAGAGGAGGTGAAGATCAAAGCAAGAAATATGACCCTCTGTCACCACGGAAAAGAACTGATCCTCTCCCTCTCTGCCCGTGTGTGTGTGTGTGTGTGTGTGTGCGTGTGTGTGTGCGTGTGTGTGCGTGTGGACCGAACAAAACAGCAAGAGGGGAGAGGCAGGTCAATGTGTGTGTGTGTGTCTTGGGAAATAGATAATGTTTCACAAAGGCTGTTTCAGTCTCCAAGTTTTGGCTCAACCCGATGAGAGAGAGAGCGACAGTGATGGAGAGAGAGAGAGAGAGAGAGAGAGAGAGAGAGAGAGAGAGAGAGAGAGAGAAAGGGGGGATGAAGTGTGATTTTTGAGAGGAGGAGGACACTTTTTCCAGCTAAATCGTAAATATCCTCATCCATGCTAGAACAAACAGGAACAGGAAACTGATACATTGCTGCATTAAAACTCTGTTATGTTAGGCTTGGACCTATATATATATATATATATATATATATATATATATATACACACAATAGAATAGAGGATAATACTTCTGTACTTTTACTATGAAGCATATTGACTTCACCTTATCAGACAGACCACAGTCATTAATAAAAGGCATATTTTAATTTCTCATAGCGCAGGTACCATCATCATCCATCCAATTATCATTTAATTAAAGCAACTTTAAATATATATGTATACACTTCTGTAAGTTTGGGGTCACCCAGGCAATTAATTGTTACATTAACCTTCTGATGCAATGAGCAAACACATTGTTCCATTAGAACATTGGACTGATAGTTGCTGGATATGCGCCTCTATACACCTATGTAGATATAACACCAAAAACCAGACTTCTGCAGCTAGAATAGTCATTTACCACATTAGCAACATATAGAGTGTATTTCTGATTAGTTTAAAGTTATATTCATTGAAAAAAACAGTGCCTTTCTTTCAAAAATAAGGACATTTCTAAGCGACCCCAAACTTTTTCCACAATATCCAAATATCTTTTTTCATTTATCAGTTTATCTAGTTTTTTACAGTCGGCCCTGCTGCCAGTCATTTCACTGCTTTGCTTACTCTACGCTGTACCTGGTGTGTGGTGATATATTAAAGGGTTTTTATGCTCCACATATCTGGAACAAACTCCCAGAAAACTGCAGCAAACGCTGCAACTTTCGCCTCATTTAAATCAATGCAAACATATTGTTGCGGTTGTGGTTGTTTAATTTTTCTAACCTATTAAGACCTATTATTTTTCAGTCTTACTTGTGAAAATGAGTAGCACAGTTCCCACATGTGATTTTTAAAGCCCAGGCTATTGGCTGTCAGATGTGGATGGTCTAATCATGGGGAATTTCCATTGGGTCAAACTGGTGTCCATCAAACCAAAGGTGGTGGAGCTTTTTGCATTCGGTCCTCATAGTTTCTAAACCCAGGCTGTGTTTGGTGCATGGGAATGTTTTTATATTTTCCCCGAGACCTTATCTAGCGTATAAAAACAAAACCTCAAAGTGTCTATTTGCATGATGTGGGACCTTTTTTTAAAGGATTTAAAAAGCTGTTTCGGTTATTTTCTCTCTTGGTTTAAAAAGGTTGAGATTTGCAGCAGACCTGCGGTTTTCTCTGAGTTTGTTCCCGATATGTGAAGCGTTAAAACTGCTTTAAAACCACCAAACTCCAGGCACAGCTCTAACCATTCGCTGATTTATTGATCGGTTATCAACTATTACATGAATCGCCAACTGTTTCACAACCGATTAATCGATATCGGTCACTTTTTAAGAAGGAAATGTTCAAATTCTCTGGTTCCAGCTTCAATATAGCATTTTATGAACCAAACAACTAATTGTTTCAATCATCGATTATTATTAATAGTCAATTAATCTATCGAATACCTAAATGATTAATCGATTAGTTGTTCGGTTTATAAAAATGTTGATTAATGTTGAACCTAAAATGTCAATTTACTATTAGAAGACTAAAGAAAACAGAAAATAATCAGATTTGAGAAGCTGAAACCGGAGAATTTGGACATTTTCCTCCTAAAAATGACTCAAATCGATTATCAAAATAGTTGGCGATTAATCAATTAATCGATTAATTGTCGCAACTCGAGACTTCAGACCATCACTTTCTTTCTTTTCTCTTTCATACTTCTGTTAGCAGATAAAAAGTCAAACAAATTGAATATATTTCCCTGAAGGTTCGTGTTTTACTTGATAGAAATGTTTTTTATGTCAGTAGAGTGTGTGTGTGTGTGTGTGTGTGTGTGTGTCTCCGCTGTAAAACCCGAGATAAAGTTGGCTGAATAAAGAACATATTTCCTGTGGGGTTGTTCCGTCGGCCTTTTCTTTTCCCCGACGTTTGAAACATTCATCCAGGGTCCGTCTGCAAAAAGCTCAATTTACAGTTCAGAGTAAAAAAAAAAAACAAAAAAGAAGGAAAAACAAAAAGCGCCGACGGCCTCGGAGAAGAGACGCGGACTCGGAGTGACGGAGAGATGGAGGGATGAGGAGGTGAGAGAGGAGGGAGGGTGTTGTCTGCAACAAGATTATTTGATGCCCGCGAACACACACACACACACGAACACACACACACACACGCTGTCTCTTAGGTGCACTTAGCAGATTGGTTTAGAAATCGCATTAGGCGGTGTCACAACAGCTTCTCCTCTCGTTCACCAGGTAATCCCTCCATCCCTCCATCCCTCCATCCCTCTTTTACCTCCTCCTTTTCCCTCCAAACTCTTAAAAGACCTCGTCCCGAACCGTCCTCTTCCCTTTCTCCCTTCTCTTTCCCGTCTCCTCCATGCTTCGTTCCATCTCCCATCCTTCTTTTTTTTTTTTTCCAATCTTCCTGTCATTTACCCCTCCCTCCATCTCCTCCCTCCTTCCCATCTTTTTTTTCCCCCCCTCCACCTGGTCTTATCTCTCTATTTATTGTGACAGCTTGTCAGAGGTGTGTGTGTGTGTGTGTGAAAGAGAGAGAGAGAGATAGAGAGGGGGAAAAAGAAGAAGACAGATTTACAGTTTTGACTGAGCGGCATCCGCAAACGGCAATATCAAAGAGAGAGAGATGGAGAGGGAGAAAGGAGGAGGAGGAGGTCAGAGGCGAAGGAGGAGATGAAAGGAGAATAGAGAGGAGGAGCTGAGAGGGTAAAGAGAGGGCAGCAGGGGGATGACAGGTGATGTGTGTGTGTGTGTGTGTGTGTGTGTGTGTCCTACAGACAACATGTTATTAATAAAAACAGGGGGGTAAAAAAAAAAAATGTAATTATCCATTTTTTAAAATATCACCACATCCAGATGAGTGAGTGTGTGTGTGTGTGTGTGTCCTTTCTCTGTGTTATTACAAAAAATAATTATAGACTAAATCAATTAAAAACATGACAAGAGCATACATGTGTATATAAACGTGTGTGTGTGTGTGTGTGTGTGTCGCCCACCAGTCGTCATACAGGAACTTTACAAACAGACAGACGGACAGACAGCGTGCTATTAACACAAACTTTAACTTACTGTAATTTGTAATTAGCAACGTGAAAACATGTCAGGATGCAGCAACGAGTGTGTTTCCTCCAAAACTTGAAAACTCTTCTTTTTTTCCTCCATTATTTTTGCTCTTGTGTCCTTTTTTTTTTTCCTCTCATTCTCTTCTGTTTTCATGGATTTGTGTGTGTGTGTGTGTGTGTGTGTGTGTGTGTGTGTGTGTGTGTGTGCGGGCTCGTCACCACCACCCGCGCGTCAAAGAATCTTCCCAGACAGCGTGTTATTAATGAAAACGTATAATAATCCATTTAAAAACATGTCATCATGATTAGAATAATAACAGTGGTTAAACTGACTGAGACGTTTATGGAGGGAGAAGTTCTCATCATTCTACCGGCGTGGGAGTGTGTGTGTGTGTGTGTGTGCGCGCGAATGTGTGTGTGTGTAAGCAAACAAATACATTACAGCCGAGTGCCAACTTCCTCAAACTGGTTTTGTTTCTTCCATTGTTTAAATACAAAAAAGATTCCGGACAAGGAAATAATAACGCTAGAAAAAAAGAAATTATAATTTCTCTCCACGAACAATGCGGGATTCAAAATTAAGGCCGCAACTGCCAATTATTTTAATTATCGATTAAGCCGCCGATTATTATCTCAATTAATCAATTGTAGAACGTCAGAAAGTGGTGGAGAAATGTCTCGTCGCCCGCCGCTCGCCGATATTCTGTTTACTGTCACTCGGGGGACTGAAGAAAAGTGTGTCAATCAATCAGATCGCAGCGTAATCACAGTGAAATGGAATCCTGTCGGCTCCTGCAACAAACAGCCCAAATACTCCACAAATTAGCATCAACACGCGGCCGTGGTGGGATCAGGGATCTCCTCCAGGATCCCGGCTGCTCCTCCTGGTCCACCTGACGCGTATTTGTGTTTAAAAGAAGCTGGAATGACAGAAATCTCCATTTTTTCCCCTTAAAACATTGATATTTGTTCAGTGTTGCAACGATTAATCGATTAATCGATTATTCGCCAGCTGTTTTTATAGTTGATTTGAGTGATTTTCATCAAGGAAATGTCTAAATCCTCTGGTTCCGGCTTTTTAAATATGATTATTTCCTGGTTGATTAATCAGAAAAGTTGTCAGTTGCTGCCCGAGTTGATTGACTAATTGATTAATCGATTAGTCGCCAACTATTAGATTATAGTCAACTAATTTCATGATCGATTTGAGTCATTTTTAAGAAGGAAAAAAAATCTCAATCCGATTCTTTCCTGGTTTCTTTAGTCTTCAATAATCAATAGATTAATCGACTATCCAAATAGTCGTTAGTTGCCGCCTGAGTTGATTGACTAATTGATTAATTCATTAGTTGCCGACTATTGCATTAATCGCCTATTTTCATTATTGATTCGAATCAAAAATGTCCAAATTCTCTGGTTCCAGTTTCTCTTCTCTGATTATTTTCTGGTTTCTTTAATCTTCTATATCAGTAAACTGATGTTTAGGTTGAATCTTCAGCTTCGGTTCCATGTATGAACCAAACACCTGATCGATTAATCGTTTCAATAATTGATTGATTAACTGACTATTAAAATAGTTGTTAGTTGCGGTTGTTAATATTTTGATTATTAATAGATTAATTGTTTTGAGGCTTTTTTGAAGAATATTTCCATGATCTTATGGACTGGGGCTGGAGTTGATTAATTTATCAATTATTGAAACGATTAATCGATCAGACCAACAGTCCACACTCCAAATTGATATATATTGAAACACCATTTTATTCCCATCTGCAATATTCTTTTCATATAGTATTGATTCACATATCCGGAACGAACTCTGACAAAACATCTGCAAAAGTTGTTTTAAATCACAGCTGCAGAGAAAAGAACCGAAACATAATGAACTAAATTGCAGTTTGAACCTTATTATCATAGTAGGACACATCACATATATAGAGAATTTATATTTATATTATAAAATATACATTTCTATTCATGTCAAGTGCTTAAGACTCAAGTTACCTCATGTACCTCATGTGTATATATATATATATATATATATATATATATATATATATATATATATATATATATATATATATATATATATATATATATATATGCATGTGTTGTTCCAACTGAGTTCCTGATGTGAGTTTGTGAACACACTTTTTTTGCAGCTTGTCATCCAGTGTGCTACATGTGTGTAAAAGTGTTTGCATGTTAACTTGTGTATATGTGATAGCCTACTGTGTGTGTGTGTGTGTGTGTGTGTGTGTGTGTGTAGGCAGTCATGCTGTCGTTTTGATAGCTCATCATTGAAGCGATCTGGTCCACTGTAATTTTCTACTCAAAGGGAACAATGCAACAATACACGCTTCGCTGTCAAAAAAAAACCCTCCGCTGTGTGTGTGTGTGTGCGTATATGTGTGTGTGTGTGAAGGTGTGCGTGTTTGCGTGTGTGTGTGCGCATTCGAAGGTGTGTGTTCTTTCTCGTCATACCGCAGGATGAAGTTTCTTCCTTTTCTTTTACCTTTTATTCACTTCTGTTTGTTTCTGTTTCCTCGCTTCTTTCCGCCTTATTTTTTTTTTCCCGCCTTATTTTTTTTTTCCCGCCTTTTTTGTCTTCACCTCCTTTCTGTGTTTGACATATTCGTGTCTCCAGTAAATCATTGTACGCCATCTTTTTTTCTTTTTTTAAATGTATTTTCTTTTAAGTGAGGGGGACAGGTAGCTGGGTGACTGTGAAAAAGATGAAAAGACATTGTGAGGCATTTATTTCCAATTCTCTGCAAAAAAAAAAGTCAGTTTAATAGTTTTGAAATTCTATTGGCAACTATTTCCTTTCATTCACAGCTGATTAAATCTGTTTTCTCTGAATGATTTAATTAATTTGAATCAAATTATCATTTAGCCAAAGTAAGAAAACCTTGAATAACCTAAATATATAAATAAGGTTAAGGCAGAAATGCTTTTTTTTGTTTTTCTGATGAAATTTAACTCATTCCAGTCACTTATTACAATATAATAACACATCTATGATACATAAAATCATGTTTTAGTGGAGACTTTTCACAGGATTTCACTCTCAGGTTCCTCAGTACACGCTCCATAGGACAAAGTCCAGTTAAATACACATGAACATGTGAATCGCCTGCAGGATTGTGATAAAGTAAAATTAAACCGCTGTAAAATCACAAACTGCACCCTGACATAAAAGCACAGTGGAGCCAATAAAACCAACAACATGAAAGCAGTCACACATAAAGACCAACACGGTTCATTCATTATAACTTCTTAATTATGACGGAGGCCGGTTTATACCGAGAAAAGTGGTCGACCAGCATTTATTTTCATTTCCTGTCTCAACCAGACTGCCTTTTCATCCTCCCACTTAAATTAACATATAGTATATATAACATGTATTTAACCCTTTTTAAACCATAGATAGTTAATCGTTTTTAAACCATAGATTCACTCATATGGAGAATTTTTCTCACAGGTGTCGTATAACAAAAGCTAACAGGCTTAAAGCTAATCCAAACCGCAACAACTGATGGGTTTAATATCTTAATTCAGTACAAATAATCCTTACATTTAAGCAGTTCCACCACTGAAATGACTCATTTGGAAAATAGTTGTATTAAGTTTCATGTGTTGTTCTGCTTCGGAGCAGATAGCGGTTAAGCTAACAGACTGAGCGTTAGCCTGATTTCAAAATTGTTGTTTCATCAATTTCCGGCTTATGATGATAAATTTAAAGCTCAAATGTGTGTAAATAGAAGAAGCAGAAAAGCTAGCGGACTTAACATTAACCCAAAGTAAAAGTCATTGACATATTGAGATAATATGTCAAATAACTACATAATTATTAAAAGCTTTTTGATTATATTAGATATAGATATACTTCAAGTTTACATTAATTAATTTAAAGCTCAAATAGGTGTCAAAGTTTATCCTTTTTAGTAGGTAAAATAGGCTAAATTGAATCCTTATTAGCAGAAAAGCTAGCAGATTTAACATGAACTATGTCAAATAATTATATGTTTAATAAAAACTTTATTATTCTGAATGTAAAGTCGAACAGGTCACTGCAACAACTGATAAATATAATATCTTAATTCAGTGCAAATAACGTGTTGTTCTGTTTCAGAGCAGATAGCGGTTAAGCTAGCAGACGGAGCTTTAGCCTGATTTCAAAATTGTTGTAATTGTAATTAATTTAAAGCTCAAATGTGTGTTAAAGCATTAATCCAAAGCAAAATTCATTGATATAATGATCATATTTCAAATTATTATTATTATTATTTTTAAGCTAGACATCTACTTTAAAAGTAGCGGCTAATCTAACACAGCTAGGCTAAAAACTAATTAGTAATACAAAATCTGAAATGAACCCAACTTGATTCACTAAAACAAATATGTTTCTATCCTATTTTAACCTAAATCTCAATCAGGATTGTTGGAAATCTTAAACTCACTTGACAGATAGCGCAGCGCTAATGCCAGCTGACACAAGCCATTGAATCAAAGGAATTAAATGAATCAAAATCGGTTTAAAAATAGCTTTAAATCTCAATCGGACGTATAAAATCTTCAACACGTTGGTCACGCTGGTTAAACACCAGCAGATAGCTGCTAAACTAGCAGGCGCCGCGCTAATCTGAGCCCGCATTAATCATTGATTCGGTATCTGCCCGTAATTGATATGTAAATAGCATGTTTAACCTCCATTTACATGCGTGTTTGTGTGCGCCGACGAAGGCCCGAGTCTCACACAAGACGAGTGTGTGTTTGTGAGAAAAGAGCGAGTGTGGGAGTGCAGGAGGCATGTTGGAGGAGGGGGGTCGCTTCCAAGTTACAAAAGAAGTTAATTAAAAATGAAAAAAGAGAAGGAGGGGAGGGAGGAGAGGGAAGACGGGAGTGGACGGAAGCAGTCGGGGGTGGACGGAGTGGGAGAGAGAGAGAGAGGGAGGAAAAAAAAAAGGAGGGGAAGGAATGGAGGGAGGGAAGCAGTGTTTTATTGAAAACGGGTGGACAAACAGTGTGTAATTGGCTGGGGCCGCAGGGGCTAAAGGAGAGGTTCAAAGAGAGGAGAGAGAGAGAGAGAGAGAGAAAGAGAGAGATAGAGCGCAAATTAACAGATAGCGGAGGGGAGGAAGAGGAGGAAGGCAAAAAGATGACATGGGAGAAAGAGAAGGGTGAAAAAAAAAAAAGAGAAAGTGTTGACTCAGAGAAAGACAAGATAAGGAGATAAAAGCAGGAGGGCCGAAGCTAGAAGGGCCAAGTATGCGGACGCCTGCACATTACACCAACATGTGATTGTTAAACGATAAACATTAATACGTCCGGGGAGGACTTTCAGAACATGGCTAATGTTCACAAGGTGCTGCGTTAATGGTTGTGTTTCCACCTTATGAGCGATACTGTGGAAAAAAAAAACAAAACTGACTTTGCCATATTTTTTTTTCAACCCTGCGAAAAAATACAGGAATGGAAAACTGTGTCCAAAACATGCTTTTATTGATCTTTAATGCTATACATTTGGTTTCTGGTAACTTTCCTGTGACACATATATAATGTAGTTTTCTGGTTGCATCGGTAAATAAGCGAGTTTGTTGGTCTTAAGCCTCATTTCCACTTTTGGTACTTTCAAAAGTTTGGGTTCACTTAGAAATTACCTAATTTTTGAAAGAAAATCACTGTTTTTTTTTCAATGAAGATAACTTTATACTAATCTATACATTGCTAATGTGGTAAATGACTATTCTAGCTGCAAATGTCTGTTTTTTGGTGCAATATCTACATAGGTGTATAGAAGCGCATTTCCAGCAACTATCAGTCTAATGGAACAACGTGTTTGCTCATTACATCAGAAGGTTAATGGATGATGCTAACATGTTAGCACAGCTGAAAACAGTTTATTTGGGTAGAGAAGCTAGAAAACCGACAAGTCAATGTCTTGACTATATTTTCTATTCATTTTAAAGCTCATGGTGGTAAATAAAAGTGTGACTTTTAATGGAAAACACAAAATTGTCTGGGTGACCCCAAACATTTGAACAGTAGTGTATGGATTTGGCTTTGCATTTTTACTTTGTGAAGGGGCCTTTACACTTTCACAGGGGTTCCTCCCTAAGGATACTGGTCCTGTGTGCTAGGTACCCCAACCAAAAGGGTTACTGAAATGGTAAGGGGTACCATGGGACTGGTATGGTTCCATGGTAAGGGAAACAGTAAAATAAGTGGTGGAAATGGGGCATATGATGCCTAGGAATGGGTGATATTAAAATAATTGGTTTATGTTGATTGATATTGATACATATTGATGATCTTATCCTTAATAGCACACTTGTAACATGTAGATGCTTCCAGAAGAGTCGCTTAATGTCACAGTGGAGCAGTTTTAGTCAGAGGTGAAGTCGACTCAAGTTGAAAACTACACTGATCTTAATGTAATGTATAATGTATAAATTAGAGCTGCAACGATTGGTCTATTAATTAATTAGTTGGCAGCTTATTACATTGATCGTCAGCTGATAATTGATTTGAGTCATTTTTAAGAATAAAATCTCCAAATTCTCTGGTTCCAGCTTCTCAAATCTGATTATTTTCTGATTTCTTTAGTCTTCTATAATAGTAAACTGGTGATCTGTGGGTTGTAGACTGTTGGACAAGAAAAGACATTTTAGATTGCATCAGTTGGGGAACATTTTACACCGTTTTATAAACCATGCAACTAATTGATTAATTATTGGATTAATCGACTATTAAAATTGTTGATTTGGATATGATTTGGATCCAAATGTGGAATTAAAATCCGTTACTTTGAGGCTCAAACCACAAAGACGCCCCCGAAAAAACAAAAAAACAGGGGTGTCCACATACCAATGGCCATCACAGCCCAAGTGTGGTCGCTGCACCTGAGGTAAATAAAGAGCTCTGTATATTAGCATTTTGTGTGTGTGTGTGTGTGTGTGTGTGTGAGTGTGTGTGAGTGTGCTGAGTAAGGCTTATCAGATTCTCAAGGGGCAAGAAAAAAAAAAGCCAGAAGAGAGAGTGAGGTTAGAAAAAAAGAGGATCGAGGTATTCTCTCTCTCTCCCTGTCTGATTGAATGGAAGCTGAAAGGTCGCGACCTCTTTCTAAACACTCCACGGTTCTCAGCATTAATCAAATAAGGCTCACACACACACACACACACACACACACACACACACACACACACACACTTGCGTTGACCTTCACACACTTGCATGCATGCACATTGAACACGCATACGTTTAAAGCATGGCAAAAAAAAAATCATACAGGGCTTAGGCAGGCAGACACACACACACACACAGGTGAATTTATACAGGATTACACACACACACACACACACACACACACACACACACACACACACACACACACACACTCTACCAGGTGAATTTATACAGGATTATACACACACACTACACTGTATAGAGTGTAAAATGCGTTTTCTGTGTGTACATGTTTTGCTCTTTCTGTACTTCTTCCTCTGTGTGTGTGTGTGTCTGCGTATGTTTATACATGTCTTGCTTTTTTTCTATGTCTTTGTGTGTGTGTGTGTGTGTGTGTGTGTGTGTGTGTGTGGTCGTAACAGTGACATCTGCACCGTTGGCTAAACAGCTTGCGAATATGCTGATAAAAACAACGCCGGCAGCCAAATTTACAACACCTATAAAACACACACACACACACACACACACACACACACACACACACACACGCACACTCAGAGGGCGTATTATGGTGAGATTTACGGTGTGTGTGTGTGTTTGGGTTTATTGCAGTTTACAGGACAGCGAGAGCGTCTATGTAAGCAACAACTACTCTGTGTGTGTGTGTGTGTGTGTGCGTGTGTGTGTGTGTGTGTGTGTGTGTGTGTGTGTGAGCGTGTGTGTGAGCGTGTGTTTATGTGTTTGTATGCGAGAGAGTTTCACACCCATCCAGACTCTGAATTTGAATGAAATATGTTTTATTTTGTTTCGGCTCCAATTAAATTACATGATTGTTCTGGTTTTATTGCTCTCATGCTGCTGCTTTAGTTTCCTTTACATCTTCATACTGGGCAGCATCTCTCTATGATTACGGTTTAGTTTTATAACATTCTCACATTATTGGATGGATTTTGCAGTAGACTTCTGATCTTCGCCTTATAGATATTAAAGGTAATGTCACCAGATCAACAGAATACATGAAAATTGATATAAAGGAAAAAAAACCCTCCATTCTAGAACTGTTATAGTGTTATTCCAATGATTTTTATCATTTTATTATTCCAATACTGACTAATCTGCTTATTATTTTCTGTTAAGTCACTAAAATCTTCAACCAATTTGCAAAAACAGGATAAATTTAGCATTTTTTCTTAAAAAAATCAGTCAAAATGAATAATCAATCATAAAAATAGTTATGCCAGTTAGTTTGATGTCTGTCTGATTGATGAATAAACTGATTATTACAACTGCATTTACAGTTTTGAGGCCCGCTCCTCACTAAACAGGAAGCTCATCCTCAGAAAAAAGAAAATATTTCATCCATTAAGGAACATATATGGTCGGAAAACCCAGAGCAGAAAACGAGATTGGGGACTTCCTTCCCGTCCTTAATAAACACCCCAACGAGCCATCGGGCACGGCGCTGACCTCCCGACGTACAGGACGTCTCCAGTTGTGCGCGCTGTGGTCGTGATCGTGTGGGAGTGTGAGAATTTGAAACAGGAAGTCATTAAAAATGAGCGTAAACATGCTCATGAAACATTTTTCCTGGATAAATACAGCGCCATTCTTAAAAAGAGTCAGTGCACTTGGAACAGAAATAAAGGCCATGTGTGTTTATGCAGCCTATATCAGGAGCCCTTAACCTTTTTTCCAGCATGTAACCCACACTTGAGTAAATTTAGCCTCAGCCTGGGACTCGGAGCAGAGGCAGAGCACACTGTGGTCATCAGGAAACAGGCTGGATATGAGCCTGTAAGCTGCAGCCAGGTCACCAGCTGTATTTTATAAGAAACATACACCTGTCAGTGAAGTGTTTATGGAGAGGATGCTGTTTCTGTCCGAGGAATCGGCCTTTAAGAATCAAGACCTCCATTAAAACGTGGCGGATGAACCATGTTTGCTGTTATTGTTATTATGTGCACAGTTGGAACTTAACATAACTTAACTTTACTGGATATTGTTGTCTACTTTCATTAACATAACGTTAAAATTTGGGATTTCTCATATTGGAAACATATGGTATAATGAAACAATACTGGTTTAATCATTTTTACACATTTTAACCTGAAAAAGTTAGATGTCGGGTCATTTAACTACAACTTCAAAGCCTTTAAAGTTACACAACCAACAGAAAAAATGTAGAAAACCTGGAAAAAGAAAAGTTTTTATCCATTACAGCTGAGGAGGTTGAAAGAAGAAGGACAAAAGTGACTCGTTTAGAAGGGTGTTCCTCAGGGCTTCTGATTAAGACACATCTTAATTGTTTAATCTTAACATTTGTCTTTAGGTGTAACTTAAAGCTGTTTTGGAAAACTTCATTTTTCATTTAAAGTTGAGTGGAAACTCAACTTAGAACTGACTGACATCTTAAACTTACGGACTTAGTGACTGGAATTTAAAAGAAACCGTTTAACAGGACAAAGGTGGCTCGTTTAAAGTGGTGTTCCTCAGGGCTACTGATTGAGATACTTCTTAATCGGTAAAATAATTGTTTAATCTTAACATTTGTCTTATGTATAACTTAAAGATCTTTTGGAAAACATATTTTTCCATTTAAAGTTGAGTGGAAAATCGATGTAGAACTTACTGACATCTGACTGGAATTTAAAAGCAACCATTTACACAGGGCAAACATGGTTCGTTTAAGGTGGTGTTCCTCAGGGCTATTGATTAAGATACTTCTTAATCGGCAAAATATTTGTTTAATCTTATCATTTGTCTTGCAGTATAACTTAAAGCTGTTTTGGAAAACTTTTCTGCTTAAATATGAGTGGAAACTTAACTTA
Source organism: Lepturacanthus savala (assembly GCA_030544235.1). NCBI lineage: Eukaryota > Metazoa > Chordata > Actinopteri > Scombriformes > Trichiuridae > Lepturacanthus > Lepturacanthus savala. The sequence goes on from CM060483.1 coordinate 18,927,599, forward strand.
GAATTTACGACCATCTTAAACTTACTGACTTCACGTGATGAAAAAAACTAGAAAGGAAGAAAAACAATTGAGAACGGAAAGAAACGAACGGTTCCAGCAAGGACGCACCCTGCTGAATGTCTATCTGACTATCTGTCTGTCCATCTATCTGTCTATCATTGTATGTGTAGCTGTATTGTTGATGTTAACACAACCTCAGACAGACTGATAATAGACCAGCTGGAGCATGAAATCACATAGAAAGACAACGAGAGAGAGAAAGAGAGAGAGAGACACACAGATAAAGAAAGAGGGTGATGAAATAGAGAGACATGGTGATATCTGAGTACAGAGAAAAACTAAAAAAAAAAAAGAAAACAGAGAGAAGAGAGGGGAGAGAAAAAGGAATAAAAAAGTGAGAGAAGCGGGGGGTTGCTGGCATGGGCGAGAGAGAATGACACGGGGTCACTATGAAAGAGAGAGAAAGCAAGATGAAGAGAAAGAAGTGGGGGAGGGCAAGACAGAGAGAGAGAGAGACACACACAGAGAAAGAAACAGACACCATATTCATTGTTTTCATTGTCTAATTTGAACCGCAGAGAGGGAGAGGATGGAGGGATGGGGGAGTGCGTGGAGGAAGGGAGGCGGCGGCGAGGAAGAGAGAAAAATGAGGAGGAACATGAGACGGGTTGAGAGGGATTCACACACATTCCTGCTGCAGACTGAAGCTTGAGACTGAAAATGAAACGATCCGAGTAAAAAGTGACTCTTTTTTATTTTTTAAAAAATTTTTTTTAAAAAAGAAGTCTGGTTCACTTTCAGAGCAGCTGATTCCCACTGTGGCCCTCATTTCAACTGCCAGAACTTTTCCATCAGTGTGTGTTTACTTACACTCCACTTATTCAATTATAACCATATTAAGGCCCGTATTATTCCAACTGTCATGTAAACACCTTAACCAGCTTATCTTATTGGATTTGAAGTGTTACCCCAGCCAGAATCGGGCTTTAGAGTATGAAACACTCCCCCTCTGTTGACTTTAATGACTTGAAATTGTATATAGGAAGTGCAGCAGACAGTTATTGAGCTAAGATAACGTTGTGTTCTTCCTCAAACACAGACGCACAATACTGATCATATTTAAGAGTTTTATATTTGAGAGTTTCCAACAAATCTGCAGAGCTTCCACTTTAGGAAATGCATAACATTAGCAAACATCGGTAGATGAGACAAGCTGGTCTAGAGCTGTCAATGCATCACATTAGGAACTTTTTGTCCGTTTTGTCAACTTGGCAATTCTATTTGCTGGTGAAGATCATGTGATGCGAACGAAAGCTTGACAAGAGCTCGTGATGAGATTGTTTGTTCAACTGCTTTTGCCGAAGTCCGGAGGGAACCTTAAACCCTCGCATTTTAAGTGCCGACAAGACACCAGAAGGGAAAAAAAAATGTTTTCATAAAAAACTTCACGTCTGTGACAAGCGGGAAACTAAATTTACTGAAGAAGGTCATGTGATGCTAACAAAAACACCAGAGCTGCTAATGCACCTGGTGGTTAGATTGTTTTGTCAACTACAGTTTCCAAGGACAAGAATTAAACATTAATCCGAATAAACAAACGTTGTTAAGGACCCTTTTGATTCGCTTATTAAAGAACTGAAATCTGGCGGCTGAAAAACAAACTGTAATGGAGACGCTGTAATCATGGACATGCACACCAATATTGAAATATCTGTACCAATCCAATAATATTGGCCTTACCAATAAATTATTAATATCTATTTTGGGACATAACATTCTTTTGAATACCTTTAATGTTTTACTAGCTTAGGGTTGGTATTTTCTTTTAACTATCTTTAACTGGATGAAAGATTTTAATCATTGGACATCTGGCTCTTAATTTATCAGAGAAGCAAATGTTAGCATTAGCATGGGTAGCAGCGTGGGAGCAACAGATTTTTAACATGAATCTGCTTTATTCAATGAGTTTTACTGGTCACCATATTCAGCAGAAAGTGACATATTGTGCATGTGAGCTTTGAGCTCTATTCAATTATGAAGTATCTTAATCAGGAGCCCTGAGGAACACCCATTTAATTGAGTTTCCAGTGTTGTGCATCTACAAAAGTCAACTTCCTCAACTATTGTGGATAAAAAAATATAGTGAACATTTTCTTTTTTCTCAGTTGGTATAGCTTTGTGTTAAAAGATTAAGCACAATTTAACATAGAGCTTCTGAGTTAAAGCTTTAACAGCTGGAAATGTTGGTCATTTCCCTTTACACGTTTGTAAGTGCTATGGGATGAGCCATACAGCTGAGAAGTGATTGAAGCTCCAAGTGAAATGTGCCAAATCCTCGTCATCTAATATTTCTGGAATTCAGCATATAATTCTTTGATGATGTAGGGCTGATGAATCATTGTACTTGGAGCGTTGTCTTCTTAGGATGCCCACATTATGATCTCGCTTTGCCCAGAACATTATGGCAGACTTCTCTGATCATACAATCAAGTACAGATTGCAAGCAGCCAGTCTCCTAGTTCATAAGACTCACAAGGAGGCCTGAAATAACTGACATTTACCATCAGTAATGAGTCCAAGATCTGTCTGTGAAGGCTGGATGACAGGGTCAAAATATAGAGACGACATAGAGAACACTATCCCAATTGTTGTATTGACCAATTAATCGCTATTGGTGGGGGCAGTGTGATGGTGTGTGTGTGTGTGTGTGGGGGGGCATCTTCTTCACTGGTGCAAAACAAGGCTTCAATCCATCTTTTACCACTTAGTTAGGATTGGGTCATTGGGGCAGCAGCTCAAGTAGAGAAGCCTGGACTTCCCTCTCCTTGGTCCAGCTCTTCTAGGGGGAACCCCAATTCAAATCCAAGGTCAGCCAAGAGTCGTTCTCTCTCCAGCATGTTCTGGGGTTTCCCCGGGGCCTCCTGCCAGAGGGATGTGCCCCGAACACCTCACCAGTGAGGCATCCAGGAGGCATCCTCACCAGATGCCCTAGCAACCTCACCTTGACGTAATTGAGAGAAGCCAAAACAAGGCTCATCACTATGAAAGACTCTCAATGCTGGAAGATATCAGGATGAGATTCTGCAGTCTGTGACGTTCCCAAAACTCCATAATGTGGGGACCTGACCCCATCCTCAAAGATATCAATGCTTGCCCCCCACAGAACGGAGTCATCAGGGAGCCAGGGTTATCGACTACCTTCAGAATGTGGGAGTAGAGAGAATGGAACGGCCTCTCAGCTGACCAGATCTCAACACAATAGAACACTTCTCAGATCAGCTCTGTTGGGCTAGAGCTGTTGTGTATGGTTCTTCTACACCAGGAATAGGCAACCTTGGTCCTAGAGGGCCACTGTGGGTACAGGTTTTTGTCCCAACCAAACAGTAACACACCTGATTCTACTAGTGAAGGTCCTTAGCAAGGGCTCTAGTGGTTAATTAGTAGAATCAGGTGTATTACTGCTTGGTTGGAACAAAAACCTGCACCCACGGTGGCCCTCTAGGACCAGGGTTGCCTAACCCCCTGTTCTACATGGTACAGAGGCTCCTGGCTGTTTGATCAATGAATAAGGCATATTTACTGATAGAGACTTTGGGTGATTTTGTGTCGCCAGCCAATCACAGGGCACACACAACATTCACTTGCACACTCATAAATGGACATGGGAAATTTAGAGTCTGTGGGAGGAAGCTGGAGAAAACACAAGGAGAACATGCAAACTTCACCCAGTAGGGTTCCAGCTCAAGGTCTTGAACCTGCGACCTTCTTGCTGTGAGGCAACAGGTAACAGCTACCCTAAATAAAATCATATCAAGGCAAATTGTGATATTCCACAACCCATATTGAATCATGAGTCTGATGTTTCACCCGGAGGTTATGCTAAACATGTGTAGTATATTACTGGAGTGAAAAGGTTTGTCATTCCCAGAGGTCAAACTTTTTTTTTTTTTTTGAGTTAAATTGACCTTAAAATTTATGTTTTTTGTAGATCTCGTGTTATTTGTATATGCAATTCAATTGAAAAAGTTTAATTGAAAAACAATGTTTGGTTAAAAAACAAAAAAAACTGGTTGAGTAGTTGGTAGATGTTGGAATCCAGCTGCCACCGTGGCAGGTCGACAAAAAAGTTAATTTCCTTCCTTGGAAATTTGGCACATTTCACTTGGCGCTTCACCCATTTCTCAGTGGTGCTGCTCATCCCATAATTGCATGTTCCTTTCAAACAGGACAGCAAGTTTTCCGATGATATCAGATACGAGAACAGAAAAATGATCACCCAAACACCAATTTCCAAACTTCTTTTGCAGTTTGATAAAACAAATGATCTAATTATTGAATTTGAATGCATTTGCGAGATAAATTGCGCATATAATTTCAACTATTTAGACTTTTAACAGGCTGTTTCTTGGTTATAATAATAAGTTTTCAATTGTCATGTTTTTGTTGACATTCTTCTACATTAGGCTTATTATCTGGTTGTACACAATGATTCAAACTGCGGTTCGCTACTCTAAATAGATCAAAATCTATTTTCTTGAGGGTCCCCAAGAGACGGGAGTATTTTCTTTAGCCTGGGTCACAGCTTGTAACTAAATATGCCGTTGGGTCTGAAAACATCATCTGATTTATTTCATCCAAACGTTTGGGGTCGTTTTTATCCCGGATACTTTTCCGATTTTATTTTAGCCCGTTGCTAAAGTAGCTAGCCGTCCTGTTGTGATTACGCGAATATCGCCCAAGACAAACAAAAGCCCGAACATGAGCTTCTGCAAGAAAAACATCACGATATCCCGAATAAACAGCAAACTCGACGATGGCGAGTTTATCTCGGCCCCCGTGACCTTTTACCTTTATATATAGAGGAAAATGAAGATGAGATTTACAATAGAAACTGACAAAAATGCTTCTATAGCACTTTTTTTTTCAAGAAATTGTTTTCATATTAGAACAAAATCTCAAAGACGTGATATAGAAGTGCTAAAATGTTCATAATATGACAGAAAATGGCACGACACACTTAAAAAAGGTCAAATCGACTCAAAGTTTTTCCTCTAGAGGTCAATTTTAGAAAATAAAAGCATTGTTTTACACGTTTATACTTCCTAAACCCTCCTCTTACTGCGTGCCGTTTAAAGGTAGTCGTCTCTCGAGGTCTCTTCTTCTTCAGTGACTCTCCTTTCTCTTCGCCCCCCCAACTCTCCACAATAGACGGACAGACGGGATGTCTTCTTCTTTTTCTCCTCCTGCCTCCTTCATTAATCACTCCCTCCCACTGGTCCTCTCTTTCTCTTCGTCCTTCCCCCCATTTCTCTTGCCTGTCAAACATCTCTGTCTTCTTCTCGCTCTTTTCTTCTTCCCTGCGAGAGGATTTGATTCACTCTCTCGTGAAGGACCTCGTTTTCCCTCCTGCAGCCTCCTCTTGTTCAACTCCTCGTCATTATGATCATTGTGTAGCGCAGTTTGTATCCAGTACTGGTAAAAGGAATAAGGCGCAAATGTGGTAAAATGCATTGAAATTGCTCTGTGTATTAATGACGTGGGTTATGTCACTATTGTAGCGGGAATTGATTGAAGACCAGTGATGTGAAGACTCAAATACACTTGTTACTTCATCTATGTGTGTGGAGAACCTTTGGAGAACCTGAGGACCAAACCTTTTCCATTTCCAAGGCAATTTTCATACCTAGAAATTGCGGATTTTAACATTATTTGAATCTAAACAAGGAATAATACATGTCACTGTTGTGGTTGTCAACCCGAAGCTGTCATGAATCGATTTTTTTATCCACTACATTGTTATGACATACCTTTAGATCTTGGTCATCATCTGAAGTTATCCCAGCAACAAGCTGAGTAAACTTTAGCATTAGCTTGGATAGCAGAGATGGAGAAACACGGATTTTTAATGTGATTTTAATCAGGAGGTCTGTTTGGTTTGGAGAGAGAGACCTTTGAGGATAAAAACCCTCCCAAGCAATGAACAATGGAATCAAAATGAATATCAAAACCAGGAGAAGGCAACAAACTCCCATGATCCCACGCTACTCCGCGGCGCCATTAACTCCGTCTTTTGTTATTGTTTGTATTGAGACTTCTAGCAGCAGAAAATTGCACGTTGTGCATTTACACAAGCCTCTGCACATCCATCCTAATGGCTTCTTTTCACAGGACGTGTAATCACGGTTACCCGTAAGCGACATGGCCGCCGGAGCTGATCGCCGCCAGTCTAGTCCATGCTCGGGTTTCCTCCAGATGCTAAAGATACGCGCGGGTTCATTTTCAACGAAGCTACAACGAAGATGTTAAAGTCTCACTGAAAGTCCGACCAAAAGAGGCATGAAGAATTTGGTCAATTTTTAATATAATATCCGATTATCCACATGATCGTTTATCACTTTACTCCAACATGGTGAAATTCATGGAAATCAAGCAAAAATTCACAAAGCAAATGAAGTCAGATGGACTCTGACAGGAAAATGTAACCTTTTAGTGCATAAAATTAAGGTTTCGTATTAGAACTTGCTAAGTTTTACCTTTTACCCAACACTTTTCCATTCGGTTTCCTAGTAAACTCAACCAGTTTGGTTTAAGAGTGTACATATTTCGGCTGTAGCCGAGTGGCTCTGCTGGAGGTCCATGGTTGATTAGTTAATGAGAGACACCTGTGGTGAAGGATCCGCAGGTGGATCCGGTTGTGTTTTCCTTTGCAGATGCTTGCGCGAGCACTTCATGATCGTAGGTGTCCGGTACGATGTGGAATCTGCTGAAAGCTTATTTCCTGCATTAGTGTTTTTACTGTACGTTGAATCAGTTCAGTTCCGCAGCATTTACCGATGGCTGGTGCCACCCGCCCCTTCACACTGGGTTGGGTTTGTGTTTTACCTCCTGGTTGGAAGATGGATGTTTCTTTCTCTCTCACTCACAAATGCATGACAATTTGAAGAACTTTGCTGAGTGTAACACGTTGTACCTTCAACCGTAGCCTCAGCCTTTAACTCCACTTTTATCCTCAACCTCTATCTCTACCTTTGCCTCAACCTCTATCTCTACCTTTGCCATAACCATTTCCCTTTATCTTTAGCTCTAATGTAACCTTAACCTCAATTATATACTTAAACTTTAACCATCACCCCAGCCTCTAGACATACTTTTACCTTAACCTCAGCTTTAACCTTTAAATTTAGCTTTAGCCTCAGCCTCACCTCTATCTCTACCTCAATCTCAGCCATAATCTAATGTTTAATTTAGTAGCCTCATCCTTAACCTGACCCTTGATCATAACCTTTGTCGTGACCTTTTATCTTTAACCTCAACCATAACCGTAGGCTCAGCCTCTAAATGTTCCTTTACCTCCACTTCATCCGTAACCTTTAAATTTAGCTCGAAGCGTAGCCTCAACCTCTAACGCTAACTTGACCTTTACCTCAACATCAACCCTAACTTTTTCCTCAGCCTCTATCTCTACCTGACCCTTAACCTTTAACTTTAATGCCTCAACCTAGACCTCAGTCTTAACCTTGACCTTGACCTTTGCAGCAACCTCTATCTCAACCTCAACCTTAACTTCAAACCTCACTTTCACCTTTTTAACAGTAGTATCAACCCCAATCTCAACCTGTACCTTAACCTTTTAACCTTTAACTTTAACCTCAACCTCTATCATTTACTTTATCAACCCTAACGTTCACCACAGTACAGACAGTTTCCCTCCAGCCTGTCTGATCTCGCACCAGCCTCTTGCTTCATTCACAGATCCGAGGATCGGCGGTTCGATTCCCGCTTCTTCCAGTCCTCATGTCGATGTGTGCGTTAGAAACCGTAATCATTAGTTAGAACTGCCTTCTATATTCTTTGGGAAAGTTACTCTTCAGTTTATACCAATGATTGTTGCGTATCCTGCGGTAAAACATATCGTCCCTATTGTCAAAGTCGTCAATCCTGACGCGTTGCTATGGCGTCCTGCACCATCAGTGTATGATATGAACGGGTGTAAAGGAACATTGGAACTCCATTTCCATTCTACTGTCCTTTCTATGCTCTCTGTGTGTGTGTGTGTGTGTGTGTGTGTGTGTGTGTGTGTGTGTGTGTGTGTGTGTGTGTGTGTGTGTGTGTGTGTGTGTGTGTGTGTGTGTGTGTGTGTGTGTGTGTGTGTGTGTGTGTGTGTGTGTGTGTGTGTGTGTGTGTGTGTGTGTGTGTGTGTGTGTGTGTGTGTGTGTGTGTGAGAGAGAGAGAGAGGAAAATCTTTCCACTGTTGTTGTTTGGATTCTTTAGGGATTTGTCAAATCTCGGCCATGTTTGTAGTTTTTGGACACTTTTTTTTGCTCTCTGGTATGTAAAGAGAGAAGGAATGTGTGTTAAATTGTGTGTGTGTGTCGTCTTCTTGTCCATAACACCACTTTATGCGTGTGTGTGTGTTCATCTTCGACTTGCGTGCACACACGATCGCCTGTGTGTGTGTGTGTGTGTTAACTTCTTTTAACTCAAACGCACACACACAGCTTAAAAGCAGCATTTCCTGCCTCAGAGGATGAAAGCTGCATGATTATTTATCCTGTGTGTGTGTGTGTGTGTGTGTGTGTGTGTGTGTGTGTGTGTGTGTGTGTGTGTGTGTGTGTGTGTGTGTGTGTGTGTGTGTGTGTGTGTGTGTGTGTGTGTGTGTGTGTGTGTGTGTGTGACCCACTTGAGGCCAACAAATACCACAGGCCTCGCTGTTCGTGTCAACTCTTTCTTGATCTTGTCCTCTGTGTATAAAGTGGGTATAAGTGTGTTGGAGAGAGTGAAAGAGAACATGTGGGCCTGAATATATGCACCTGTGTGTGTGTGTGTGTGTGTGTGTGTGTGTGTGTGTGTGTTTGAGAGTGTTTTCCTAATGGGATGGTTGTAGACTAGTGGTGGAGGGTTCCGTGTGTGTGTGTGTGTGTGTGTGTGTGTCGGTATGCTTTGTTTGGGGTGACCTACAAAAGCCGCTGCCACATTCTTCTCCACTCTCTCCGCCTTTTTGCCTTCATGTTCTCGGCCACATACAATAATTTCAGCCGTAAAAACCTGTAAATCAGTTTTTTTGATATTATTTTGTTAATCTGTAGATTATTATTTATTTTTTTTATTTAAAAAATCATCATTTTGTACTAAACATTGTGAACATTACCACATACGTACTTAAGGAATTCAATAAAATAAATTAAAAATGGTTTGAAATTCATTTAAAATGATACTACTAAAGAGAAATAGTCGATAGTTTTGATAAATCTATTAAAAACGGTTAATCGATTAGTTGATAAAATGGTTTAAAACCATTCCTGAAGTAGAAAATCCAACTTAAAATGTCTTTTTTTAAATCCAGACCAACAGTCCACAACTCAAAGATCATGACTTTACTATTATAAAAAACTAAAATAATCAGATTTGAGAAGCTGGAACCAGAGAATTTGGACATTTTTTCTTAAAAATGATACAAATCAAGCAACGGATCATCAGAAACAGTCATAATAATTTGAAATAATCAATTCATCAATTAGTCTTTGCAGCTCAAATTCAGCTATAACCCATGCTGTTATTGACCAATCAGAATTGAGTATACAATAATGCCCTATAATAAATGTAATAGACAGTCGACAAAAGCCATTATGGAGAAATTCCACACAATTGATTACAATTTTTCACAATTTATCAACATTTCAAGAAAAATAATCACTATATTCATTGATAGACAGATGCAGTTGTCATATTGGTGATCAGCTGCTTCTTCTACAACTATAATTCTTCACAAATGCTGTAAATCAACACTGGGTATATTATTAATATCATTATAAATACAAGTGAAAACACAGATGCTCGTGTTATATCAATATAAATAATAAAAACGTGAGCATCTGTGTTTTCAGTTCGTCTTCAGTCGTATGTTTTCCTGGAAAAGGCAGAGTCATGGTGATCAGAAGCTGTCGTGCAGTTTTCCAGCCAAACCTTCAGGCTGCCTGTGGTGAATCATCACCATCATCTTCCAGCTCGCACTGTGACATCATCATCATCATCATCATCATCATCGTTATCATCATCATTATTTAATAGGCAGCAGGCCTCTCGTCCTCTCTGACATCTGCTTCTTGCACATTTTGCTGACCTCTGATATCGGATCAATGATTCCAGGAGATGGAAAACCTGCAGATCTGAAATGAGACAGAAAGAAGAGAAGATTCGTCTTTTTTTAATAGTAGCACAACAGAAATAATTCATCTTATTTTTGTATATTTGTATCCCAGGCTTTTTCCTATATATTCTACATGTGCAAATATAATAATTAGCGTCATTAAACCAAACCAAGACAGTTTTGTCATTAATATTCTGGGCAATAAAACTTTAATGGAACTGCTTCTCAAACTTTTCGTTCCGTTTTGGAGGAAGACAAATGTTCTTGCTCCAACAAAATCGGATAAAAAAAATGTGCAAAAACGAACTAATATTTGTAGAAATGTGGCTGTTTGCCACTAAATATCCTCTCGAGATCACGGTAATGTGCAACATGTGCAAAACAAAGAAAATTACAAAGGAAACATATGTGTATATGTGCCTTTTTAATCTTGGAAATTGTTTTATTTTGAAAATTTTACTTGACGACAAGAAATAGACCTAATATAAAAAACATAAATGACATATAAAAGTTGCAATTTTTAACATGATATCCCATTTTTTTCCATATTGAAATGAATTAGTTCTCATAAAGTCCAATATTGTGTAGAATTATTTTGAAATATCTTAATAATTTTGCTTATATCGAGTTTTATTTTCTTGAATTTGGTCAATTTAGTCTTGTTTTCTTAAAAAAAGTTGAATTGTTCAACCTTTTATCTTTTATTTTTGACGTAATTCTAACTTTTTATCTCTTATTTTGAAATACAAAAAATGAAATAAGCAAAATGATCTGATATTTTCCCCTGATGAGGTTTAATTTTTTACAGTGCACTTAATATATTTAGTTTTTAAAGCAGCATTTGCCTTACAAACCATTTACAGTGTGTGTGTGTGTGTATATATATATATATTCAAATGAAATTCATTTAAACTGTGTGTTTTATGTGCGTATTATCAGTTAAACGCTTAATTGTGAGCATCTTTAATATGAAGTAATAAGAGCAGCGTTAGCGGCTCAACGTGCCGTTTTATTTTCCACTTCTTAAAAGAAAGTAAACTTTATTTATAGTCTTTGCAGGCAGTTAAAGTTCTTCAGAGGGATTAAAAAGTAAAAGTCACAGAAAACAATAAAAAAACCCGACGAGCGGAGAAGAAGAAGAAGTTTGTGATGACTCCAAAGGAACCAGAACATCAACATTACAACAATAAGCGGGAGAAATACAGCGCTGACGCCTTCATTAGCATAAACATTTACTGCCCACTGTAACATAAAAAGAGAACAAAACAGGAAAATTATCAGTCAGCTATAATTAATAGAAGACTAATGCTGACTCATTAAAGTCTGAGGCTGACTCGGCACAATCCAGGGAGCACCCGGGCCTCCCTGAAAACAGATTAACTGGACTACGGCGGCATAATGAGCAATAACAAGGCGCTTTATTAAAAAACACACTTTGGTTCGTGTGTGTGTGTGTGTGTGTGTGTGTGAAACGTGAGCGGTGACGGCGTCGCTGGAGGTTTTTTAACAGGGGCCGGCGGCTTCCAGGAAGCGACAGAGAGGAGATGTGTCACTCCTCCGTTTTTACTGGAACCCGCCGGTGAACTCATAAAGTCTCACGGAGCCTCGACGCGCACAGAGAAAAAAGAATTATCCACTCGTTCATAGATGAGACCGAGAAAAAGAGGGAGAGAGGAGAGAAAATCTGAG
>CM060483.1:18944434-18951934 GCA_030544235.1 Lepturacanthus savala
AGATAAAGTGACTGATTATGTAAAAACAATACTGCAACAAAACGGCAATGATATAAATATAATTATAAATAATAAGGTGACTATAACATAGCCATTTTTCCAGTCTAATAATATCATTTTTGTGGTCTATTTATAAAGGTTAGCATGTCTTAGATGTGTAGCAGCAAGGCAGTCTGCCTTCTCACACACTCACTCTGAAAAAACATCGTTCCCTCCCCTCTTCTCCCTACTGAAACACCCACTCTGCTGTGATTGGCCGAGCAACGTGGGAAATGTCCCGCCCCCTCAGAGAGCCGGGGTCGGTCCGAGATCCAGTTTACCAACACTATAGGTTCTGAGAGGCTGTTCATAAGCAGAATTGTTCATATATATTATATTTCAATCAACTTTTTGATAATGGTGACCTTCGTTTCCATGGAGATTGCCTGGCGTTGAAAGAAATGTCATAATAGGTCCCTTTTAAGACACAAACACCAATTGAATTAAGAAACATTAAAAACAAATGCACCACCAGAATTAGGACACGCCCATCTCCAAAGACACGCCCACTAAAGACACGCCCACTATGTGACACGCCCACTATGTGACACGCCCACTATGTGACACGCCCACATTAGCCTATCAATCAATTTTGGCTTCACTAAAACCTGAATATTCTCCAAAACAGCTGCGGATCAGATGCATTTTCCCATAATTTTAGTTAATTTTCATTTAGTTATCGTCACATCATGAAGCCTGGTTTCTATTTTTATTTAGTTAAAGAATTTTTTTTCCCCCATTCTAGTTTTTTTTTTAAATTTCATTAGTTTTCGTTAGCAATGATAACCTTGACCCGGCCACACACACACACACACACACACACACACACACACACACACACACACAATTATTATTTGTTTTCAATTTAATTTTGTTTAAATGAAATTGTGTTAATTGCCTCGTTGCATCCCTTCTTGATTCTGATTGGTCAAATATTGCATTGGTTGTTATACGCCTTTCAAACTAAGTCTTTTTTAAATCAATATTTTGTGTAATGTTGGTTTTTATATATATATAGGGGATCGGATTATATAATATATATATATATACATTTTATTTAAATATATTATAAATGTGTATATATATATATGTAAATAAAAGAAAAGTTGATTCAAATCAGGCAATGTGAACAAAGTAAAACAAAGATTATGTATCTAACTGTGTGTTTTACATATTTCTGGCCGTACCGTAACAATATTGAGGTTTAATATCTAATGATCAGATTCTGATTCTACTGACAGATGATAAGTGGTGAGGACAACTCCTTTCCTGCTACAGATCTGCAAAATAATCCCAAATGCTTGAGCGTTGCAGATAAACGTCTTCCTCCAACGGAAAGTCTGACTTGTGTTTTTATGTTTGACTCCCTTTTTCCTGGCCGGTGCGTCGCTGCTGCTGAATGACATCCAAAGAAAGTCTCTACTTAAAGTCACTTTGTCACCATAAAAGCAGTTTAATGTTCCTGACTTCATATCAGCTGTTATAAGTGGGGGAAAAAGGGGAATTAAAATGGTTTAAACGGGCATGTTAAAGCACAGCCGCAGCCTGAGAACGAGGACAGTCAGCCGTTAATAAAGTTGATATGTTAGTTCATCACTGTAAAACTTTACAACTGCCATTTATCATTTTTTATAATAACCAGCTCTGTGTGTGTGTGTGTGTATGTGTGTGTGTCTTTGTGTGTGTGTTTTATTACATTACCGTTATCACTTTTATAATGGCTAACTGTATGTGTGTGTGTGTGTGTGTGTGTGTATGTGGGTGTGTGTGCGCGCTTTTCCTTACATGGCCAAGTCGACCTACCACGAGGGTGTAATAGAATAAAAGTTAATCTGTGTGTGTATGTGAGCGTGTGTGTGTGTGTGTGTAAAAATCTGCAATAATAATGTATTCGGGGAGATTCAATGTGTGTGTTTATAAAAGGAAAGAGAGTGAGACATCTGTGTGTGTGTGTATGTATGTGTGTGTGTGTGTGTGTGTGTGTGTGTGTTGCAGCAGGACTTGTATCCGAGTGTATGTGTGTGTCCACTGTGACCCAGTGTAAACTAATATTGATTCAGCTGTTGGTGTTCTACACTAGTCATAAAACTGGACTTATTGAAGGATCCAGGCTTAACTTCTGACTGTGTGTGTGTGTGTGTGGGTGTGTGTGTGTGTGTGTGTGTGTGTGTGTGGTATTAGATTGGACTGAGAACATGTGCGGATGAATTTAAAAATCCAGTCTATGTGTCAAACAGGGGTTTTGTCCGCATTTGCTGCTTCACGCTAAAATGCTAAATCACAAAGTTAACATGTTCCTTGTTTTTGCAAAACAACCAAACGGGTCATTTCTGCCCCCGTCTGGTAAGAAGTGTAGCTGGATCCTTTTGACACCTGTTTTAATGTTTATTTTTAATTTGTGCGCACTAGAAACTTCGAATATTTCAAAACAGTACGTCTTAAAATTGGTTTATCGATGAATAACTGCCTTATAAATGCCGCCGAACCACCTGTTTTTTGATTGAAACAGGAAGAAAATCAAGAAAATGAAGCTTGAAGGAGTTTCTTCAAATCTGCATTGGCCGTATTTCTCAGATGATAAAAACGTGATTGGACGACTTCCTTGTCAAAGCACAAGTCCTGGTCAAAAACAGCTCTTTCTGGCTGAGGGTTTTATGAGGGTTTTTAAATACACCAAGGTTCGGTTTCTTGATTTGGATGTATAACTGTCTCCTTAGGGTAATAATGGAATTGGACATTATGTTAATGGCTAATGTCACTGAGAGGGCAAATGAAAATGGAGAAGAGAATGGGACCCAGGATGGAACCCTGAGGGACACCATGGGAAACGTTTGTGGTGAAAGAGAGGGAGAAAGCGATAGATATGGAATAAACTCATATGCAGTAAAATATTTCCTGTTAAATGATTGATTTCTTTAGTAAGTAGTCATGTAATAAATGTTATAATGATCAGCGCTGAGTTGGAGGGTTGGTTGTAGAAAGTAATTTTTAACATTAATAAAACATTTCTGTTAAAAATATCTAAATAAATAAATGATATTTGTTTTCATTTTGTTTAAAAAAATCATATTGTGTGGAATAGAATTGGACATTATGTCACTGAAAGGGTGCATGTAAATGGAGAAGAGGATGGGACCTAAGATGAAACCCTGGGGGACACCATGGGAAACATTAGTGAGGAAAGAGAGCCATAGAAAAGGGAACATTGTTCTAGGAATAAAAGATTTCCTGTTAAATTATTGATTTCTTTAGTAAGTAGCAATGTAATAAATGTTAGAATGATCAGTGAGCAGGTCATTGTTGTGAAATAAGGCTTGTCACCTATTCTACTGTTTTACCACTGTACTGTACTTGATTGTATTCCAGTATGATAACAACATGTTGATTATTAATATACCCAGATGATCTGGAAAAAAAACAACAACATGAGCTTATGTTGGAGTTTCAGCCTTCGAGCAGGAGATGATTGTTTTTTTTAAGTAATCATCTGTGTACAGTTGAGGGCATTCGTTAGTTTTCATTAGCAATAATTACCTCGCCCTGAACAAAAAAAAAATGAAAAAGATGAGAAGATGTTTTCATTTTTATTTTATTTAAAAAAACATTTTGTGGAATGGAATTGGACATTGCTTTAATGTATTATATCACTGAGAGGGCACAGGTAAATGGAGAAGAGGATGGGACCCAGGATGGAACCCTGGGGGACACCATGGGAAATGTTTTTGGGGAAAGAGAAGGAGCCCGCCATAGATATGGAAAAAAAAAAACTGTTATAGCAATAATATATTTTCTGCTAAATTATTGATTTCTTCAGTAAGTATCCGTGTAATAAATGTTAGAATGATCAGTGAGCAGGTTGTTATTGTGAAATAAGCCTTGTCACCTATTCTACTGCTTTACCACTATACTTTACTGGACTTGATTGTATTCCAGTGCGATAACAACATGTTGATTAATCAATAGACCCAAATGATCTGGGAAAAAAAAAACATGAGCTTATGCTGAGTTGGAGTTTCAGCCTTTGAGCAGGAGACAGCTGGTTGTAGAAAGTTGATTTTTTTATTAACAATAACAGAACAAAGGAAACAAAAACGCGAATTTCTCACAATTCGACTGTGTACAAGCAAGGGCATAAAGCTTAAGTGTTAGAGTCCGTGTGAGAAAGGAAGAAAGTGAGAGGGTTTGTCTTCTTGTGTCCTTGTGTATTTATTTGTGTTTGTGCACAGGAGAAAGATTCTGCGTGTGTGTGTGTGTGTGTGTGTGTGTGTGTGTGTGATGTATGAGGACGGTGAGTAATACTGCATGTGTCATTCGCAGTCCCCAGAGTTTTCTTCTCTTCTTCCCCTCTCTCTCTCTCTCTCTCTCTCTCTTTCTCCTCATGTCCTTTCTCACTCGCTCTGTCCCATCTGTCTTCTCTCTCTCTCTCCTCTCTCTCTCTTTTCTTTATTTCTTCATCTCTCTTTTTTTCTGTGACATTCCTGTCCAGCGCTGAGGGTGTCATCCTCGTTTTCTGCTGACTCGGTGCTTCGCAGACGCGCACGCACACACACACACACACACACACACAACACACACACACACACTAACACTCCAGCTGTTGAGAGCAGGGGCGTTCTTTTGGATTGTCTGTGTCCTCTATTTGGATAAGGAGAAGCAAGGGAAGAATGAGGAAACAAAGGAGGACAAGGTGAGAGAGGGGGGAATAAAAATTCAATTTCACAATAAGAGATACTCATATAATACACATTACATGTCCTATAATACATTAAATATAACACAAGTTATGGTTATGGAAAGAGGTAGAGCTGTCATCCTCCGGTCGGTCCGGTTCCCGGCTCTTCCGGGCGGCATGTAGATGTTCCCTTGGGCTCCATTGGTGTGTGAATGTGTATGAATGACTACATCCATCTGATGAGTGGGCGGCACCTTGCACGGCAGCCACCACCATCAGTGTATGAACGTGTGTGAATGGGTGAATGAACACTTGTAGTGTGAAGCGCTTTGAGTGGTAAAAGAGACGAGACAGGAACTATACAAACACAGCTTTAATCCATGGTTAAAAGGATTCAAAAAAACAAGAATATACATTTTTTGTTAAGAATATTGATATAGATAGTTTGTACAAAATTCCATAGCAGTCCATCCAATAGTTGTTGAGATATTTCAGTGAAATAAAATACCGTTATAGGGACATTTCTTGATTTTTTTAAATTCTGTGATGTTTCTTTTCTGTTATAATGCCAGATGTCTGTCCATGTTAAAATACCCATAGGCCTCCATGTAAAAATACCCATAGACCTCCATGTTAAAATACCCATAGACCTCCATGTTAAAATACCCATAGACCCCCATGTTAACATAATCATGGACCCTCATGTTAAAAAACCCATAGACCTCCATGTTAAAATACCCATAGACCTCCATGTTAAAATACCCATAGACCCCCATGTTAACATAATCATGGACCCCCATGTTAACATAATCATGGACCCTCATGTTAAAAGAACCCATAGACCTCCATGTTAAAATACCCATAGACCCCCATGTTAAAATACCCATAGACCTCCATGTTAACATAATCATGGACCCCCATGTTAACATAATCATGGACCCTCATGTTAAAAGAACCCATAGACCTCCATGTTAAAATACCCATAGACCCCCATGTTAAAATACCCATAGACCTCCATGTTAACATAATCATGGACCCACATCTTAAAAACGCCATAGACCTCCATGTTAACATAATCATGGACCCACATCTTAAAAACGCCATAGGCCTCCATGTTAAAATACCCATAGACCCCCATGTTAAAATACCCATAGACCCCCATGTTAACATAATCATGGACCCTCATGTTAAAAAAACCCATAGACCTCCATGTTAAAATACCCATAGACCCCCATGTTAACATAATCATGGACCCTCATGTTAAAAAACCCATAGACCTCCATGTTAAAATGCCCATTGACCTCCATATTAAAATACCCATAGACCCCCATGTTAAAAAACCCATAGACCTCCATGTTAAAATGCCCATTGACCTCCATATTAAAAAACCCATAGACCTCCATGTTAAAATACCCATAGACCTCCATGTTAACATAATCATGGACCCCCATGTTAAAAAAACCCATAGACCTCCATGTTAACATAATCATGGACCCTCATGTTAAAAAACCATAGACCTCCATGTTGAAATGCCCATTGATCTCCATATTTACAGCAGAAATAAACATGTTTACAGCCTCGTACAAAGCATACTTTTGGTCTCTAGCGATAATTCCATCATCATCAAGGCTTCAAAACATGAGTCCACAAAGTCGCCCAAGTTGATGGAAGTCAACAGACCAATCAGAACAAGGTGGGCTCATCAGGAAGTGAGCCTTAAAGCGACAGTAGCTAAAACGGCTCGTTTCAGACAGAGGCTGAACTGAAGGTGCCGCATAAAGAAAAAATTAAAGTAAAATAAAATAAAGTGGAGAAGAGCCTCAGAATATAGATGCATAATAGCTGATTTCACTCAAACCCAACTCTGAATATGAGAGAGAAAGAGAGAGATGATGGGAGAAAGGAGGGGAGAGAGTGAAATGAAGGGAGAGGGAGAGATGAAAGATGACAGGCGTGGGAGGCGTCGAGCGAGGAAGAGATAGAAAGATGGAGAGAAAGAAAGATAAAAGATGCTAGGTGGAGGAAAGAGCAGCTGAGAAAGAGAGTGAGGGAGGGGTGTGAAAGAGAGAGAGAGATGACAGGGCGATGAAGAAGAGGAGGAGGAGGAGGAGGAGAAGAGGTGAGCGTCCTTGCACTGTCAGGGGCGATCGATGGCACATCATTTACATTACACTGACTTAACTGCAGAGAGAAAGAGAGGGAGGGAGGGACATGGAGAGGGGGAGGAAGAGATTGATAGAGAGGGAGGGAGGGAGGACAGGACAGGTGGAAGAAGAGGGAGGAATGGACGGAGGTGAAGAAAATTAACTACAGTTGCGTAGAGATGGAGGGATGTTCGGGGAAAGAAGGGGTATTGAAATTGATCTGAGCAAGTGTTTCTTTCTCTTCCTCTTCTTCTTCATCTTCCTTTCTCCTTCACTCCTCCTCCTCAGCCCTCCCTCGTTCATGTCACACGTTTCTCCTCATTACATTCATCGCTCCCTTCTCTTCACCTTTCTCGCATGTTTCGCCAGCCGAGCAGCAACCCGGCGCGGCGAGTCACCTCGACGCCACTTCCACCCGCCACACAGGATTCTCAAACCCCAACGACCGACAATATGTATTTTTACCTGTTATGTAGCAGAAGTTTGCATATTCTGAGACAGTTTTTGGTGATTTCAATGCATCTGTGCTTACAAAACTACAAACATGGCGTCAATGTCTCTTCTAGGTATATAAAAACCTAAATTGCGAGGTGCGATAGTTTGCATTGGAGCCGGATTGAAGCCCAGAGTTGATTTCTGTTTGGA
>CM060483.1:18956934-18966934 GCA_030544235.1 Lepturacanthus savala
GACAGAGAGAGAGAGGAGGGGGGGGGGGTGGACACACTAGGGTCCACCCTCAATGATGGACAATAAAGTTTTATTCTGTTCTGGACAAAAACAACATCATACTAACAGGTGTATTGAAGAAAAATAACCACATGCTGGGTCAAGTTACTTTATGAATAATTCAAATTTTAAATAAAGTTTATTATCATATTATTATAACTTTATTCATCTAATATGACTTCATTATTAAAATATTATGACTTTATTCTCATAATATTTTGTTCTTGTAATATTATGACTTTATTTTCATATTATATATATTATATTATGGCTTTATTCTAGTAACACTGTGATTATTCTTATAATATTACACTCAAAATATTATAATTTATTCTCATAATATTATAACAATATTACGACTGCAATCTTCTAATATTAAAACTTTATTTTTGTAATATTATAACTTTATTCTCATAATATTGTAACTTTATTATTGTAATATTACAACTCTAGTAATATTATGACTTCATTGTTTTAATATTCCACCTTTATTCTCATAATATTACAACTTTATGCTCATTATATTGAGATTTTAATCTTGTAATATTATAACTTTGTTCCAATAATATTATTACTTCATTCTCAGAATATGTCTTTATTTTTGTTACATTATTCATGTAATATTATGACTTTATTCTCATAATATTTTGACTTTATTCTCATAATATTTTGACTTAATTCTTGAAATATTACACATTTATTCTCGTAATGTTTTAACAACTTCTGTGCATGAAAAAAAATTAAGAAATATCTAGAAATATATTAAAAAAATTTCAAAATAAAAGTTGGAAACTCAATAAGTTAATTCGACGCCGTGTCTCGGCCTGTGAGGGGGAAAAAAAAAATCTCCAGATGACGGAGGATTGAAACGGAAAGAGAGGAGGAGGAATAAAAAAATAACAACAACGGGAGGAAAAGAGGAGAAATGGATCAGTAATTGATGGAGAGATAAAAGAAAGGAGGGAGAGAAAGATGAAAGATTTAGCTAAAGAGGGTTGACCCCTCGCTCTACCCCTCGTATTGACCGCACCAGGCTTTGATAAACTACACTGTGTGTGTGTGTCAGTCTTGTGTGTGTGTGTGTCAGTCTTGTGTGTGTGTGTGTGTGTGTGTGTGTGTGACCTCTGCACGTTCAGAGCTAAATCAATCTGTCAAACGTGTTAGTGAGTCCGTGCTTATTCACCGCCATGCTTGTTTGTGCGTCTGCGTGTGTGTCGGCGCACGCACGCGTGGGCGTGTGTGTGTGTGTGTGTCTGACCGACCCTGACCGGCCATCAGAGCCAATGACGGAGTATTGATCAAGGCTCCGTCGCCATAGAAACGGCCATTTGGGAGGACAGGCGAGGGTGCGTGTGTGTCAAAGTGGGAAGACTTACTTCAAGGTGGCTCATCAGATCATTGGGTCTGTCTGTCTGTCTGTCTGCGTGTGTGTGTGTGTGTGTGTGTGTGTGTGTGTGTGTGTGTGTGTGTGTGTGTGAAAAATGTCAACTTTATGTTTTCATTTGAGGCGTGTTTTTGTCTTCTCAGCCAATTAAAAGGTCATCAAAAAACAAAAAACAAAAAAAAAAAACACATTAGCAGCAAACACTTGGAAGCTGGCGCGTCTCGTTTTAATCAGCGTCTATAAATCATTACCCCGGTAATTAAGAGACGTTATTATAATTACCGCCAACAAAACAGCGGCAGATTGGCCGTTTCCGGACGTGCCTACTCTGTCGTTTCTCTTTTTTCTTTTTTTTTTGAAGATCCACGTCGGGTCACGGGAGACAAATCTGGAAAAACCTGAAGTCAGCACGAAACGGGAAGAAGACGCCATCTGTGCCGGAGTTTACGCTTTGAAACGAGATGTCATCCTTTCAAAATAAAAGCGTCCGATTGCACTGACGGCAAACACCGTCCCAGTAGTTTAAAAGAATCCAATAGTAGCAAAAATAAAAGATTATATAAAATTAAGAAAATCTCTCTTTATGCTTCAGATACATGCCAAGAATGTAGGCCAAACTATCCCTTTAATAATCCCATGTAATTTGTAATTAAACAATATTAAAAGCAGCTTTTAGTATATCGTCACCCTATTAAAATAAAGGCCTATGTCATTTTTTTAAGTTTTTTGGGGAAAAAAAAGCAGATAAAATCATTGACAGTGGATGATTGTGGACATATATGGAATAGTTGTTTATAACTTATGTAACATTAAAGAATAAAGTGACTATTTTTGAACATTCTAGTGTGATTTTACATTTATATAATCTACAACCGGCCCTTTAAGGGAAACCATAACACTGATGTGGCCTGGGAAGAAATAGGTGTTTCTTGCTGTTGACTTCCTGTTAATTCACCATAAAATCCACTTTGACCCATTTTCATTAGATTTATTACACCTGTTAGAATTAAAATTAAAATACCCCAAGCGAATATTTGATAGTTGACTATTTAAATACAAAATTTTTCATCTTGTGTGACAATAAAGTCAAAATGTGTTGACCAGATAACATCAGGTCGCTTTTTTTTTTTGCTTTTTAGGCCAAATGATTGATCCATTGTAGTCGAGTAGTGGTCAGAATTTTCTGCTGAAAGGAAGTGATGCGGTTTTCCCACTGCGTGAAAGTGACCGCGAAGTGTAAGGAGGTCAGGGGTCAGAGGTCATGGGCTTACCTGTTGTAGGACGGGTCCATATGAGAGTGATGCGTTCGGGTGAGCGGGAATAAACGGATTTGTTTCTATTTTTTATTTAGGTTCGAAGCCGTCAGGGTTAAAGGTTAAACATGAATGTAGGTCAGTGGACTGAGAGTATGTAGCACGTATGTGAGTAACTGTACTTTCCCCTTAATGTGAAAGCTTCTGCACGTGTGTGTGTGTGTGTGTGTGTGTGTGTGTGTGTGTGTGTGTGTGTGTGTGTGCGTGACCTGCTCTTTGTTCCTGTGCTCGGTGCAGTAAGGAGAGTGGACCGTTGACGAGGATTAATGCCCAACATATGGCAACCCTACGGGACACACACACACACACACACACACACACACACACACACACACACACACACACTGCAGTCATTACTCTGAACAAAGAACTGTAAGGCTAATGAGAAGGCGATATCATGTGTCCTTTGCACACACACACACACGGCATGGATTCACATGGACACACATACCCACCTTAATGTTGCCTGTACATGGATGGATGCAGATGAACACACACACACACACACACACACACACACACACACACACACACCTGGTACTGTAACATGCATCCATTGTATGTGTGTGGAAGTTGAAAGGTAGCGGGACGTTTGTTGATGGAAAGGCTTTAAGGTTTGAATGCAAACACCTGTGTGGGTGCGTGTGTGTGTGTGTGTGTGTGTGTGTGAGAGAGAAAGAATAGAGTGTTTATTGTATAAGTGTGTGTGTGATACAAGAGAAAGAGGTGAAGCAGAGTTCAGAGGAAAAGTGAAGGTTCATGTTTTCCCTTTCTTCATGCTCCTCTGCTCCTCTCTCTCTCTCTCTCTCTCTCTCTCTCTCTCTCTCTCTCTCTCTCTCTCTCTCTCTCTCTCTCTCTCTCTCTCTCTCTCTCTCTCTCTCTCTCTCTCTCTCTCGCTCTCCCGTCTTTCTCTCACGTACAGGATCACACCCCAAAACATTTTCAGACATTTTCTCCACATCTTTTGACACTCTCTCTCTCTCTCTCTCTCTCTCTTCCTCTCTTCCTCTCTTCTCCTCTCCCAGTGGGATCTGACCGTTATCCCCTGTCTGTTCTTGAAGAGGCCACATCCACCCTGGTCTACATTAGTGTTATTGGAACAGGGATTAAAGGCGACACATGCTGCACATTTACACCTCTTTATTTTCTTCCTACTGGAATATATTTACTTGATTTGCAGTTTTAAAATGTCTTAGTTGATCTTATCCTGGCTCTTTACGCAGCCCTCGGTGCAGCTTGGCTGAAACAGGCTGTTTTAGTGCCTGTCTCTTTAAGACCCGCCTCTCTTCTGATTGGTCAGCTTCAGTCCATGACTGTGTCTGATATAATAACTAAGTACTAATAAAAGAAGACGTTTTTTAACCTCGTTATGATCATACTACAAAAAATTTAAATCTTACCAAGTGAAAATATATTGTTTTTGCTACAAATTATTTTATTTTATTGGCAGATCATTTTATTTATTTCAAGATGTTTAAGGAAACAAGATTAAATTGTTTATTTTTTATTATATTTTTGACTTTTTGTCTCATATTTTGGAGTTTTTTAATCATATTTTTTCTCATATTTTTGACTTATATATATTTTTTTCTCATTATATATAAAGTTGTATTTATTTATATATATTTTTAAAAAGTTCCTATATAAAAAGTAAAAAAAAAAAAGTTCCTTATATATTTAGTTTTGAGTTTTTTTCTCATAATTTAGATTTTTTATTCTCATAAAAAAAAAACTTAAATAAAAAAAAAAAAATCTGCCAATGGAATAAGATAATATTACTCAATATTGGACTAATTGTACCATAAACAAGATATTTCAACTAATTAATATTGAATTTGTGGCGGTGCAGGTTTATTGAGTATCCTGGTTACCCTGGTTCCACAAACCTGTGTATATTCATGCTAACTCATGCTACTCCAATAAAAACCAGGATACCGGCGCCTTTAAAGGACTAATCCAGGTTTTTAAACACAACAGACCGACCTGGACACTTGAGAATCATGTAAAGAGGTTTGTTAAACACCTGGTTTCTTCCATGTTAAAACTTTACCACAGACCAGGTGGCCTCGTGTGCTGCTAGCGGCGCTAACATTGCAGTTCTCGTAGCCTAGAATGTCATAAAAAGATAAAGGATTAGATGAATGACTTGCTCAAAGCTTTCTGGGATAGTATCAATCAGTCATACCCATGAGTAACTCTTCATGCATTGTATGTAGGCTAGTGGGGAAATTCTTATTAATTGTACCTGTTAAGCTAGGCTATTATTAACCTTTGCATGAATGCTGGCGGGACAAAATGCGCTAATGCACCGAGGCAGGTTCCTCACAACTCCGCCTCGTTTGAAATATGAGAAATGTCAGTTTTACGGAAGCCAATAAGGCCGTGATTGAGCTGTCCAAAAGCCTGACCTATACCTTTTAGAACAAGTGGGTCAGGAAGCAGATCTGGTGCGTTATTTTAATATTAACTCCAGGTTGCTTGTGCTTGGGTCGGTTCCCTCGATTTATGGCGTTTGGTTGTCGTTCTGTGGCGCTGCGCCGCCGATCGGTATACGGTCGAAATCAAACCGACGCTACTCATTGACTTCTACTTCCGTAACAGACTCGGCGGCGAGTCCATAGTGAGCAGTAAATGTAATTATCGTTAATGTCTTCGCCGTTCACTGAGGTCACGAAACTGTCATTTCCACATCCGGTCAGTTCTAGTCTATCCTGTTCTGTCTGGTCCTGTCCAATCCACTCTATTCTGTTCCATTCTCTCTCTCTTTCTTCTCTCTCTCTCTCTCTCTCTCTCTCTCTCTCTAGGTGTAAATGACTTTGGACGGCCATCTGTTACTTAGCCACCCTGCAGAGAGTTGGCCTGCATGCGCACCTCCTGTGTGTGTGTGTGTGTGTGTAAGTGTGTGTGTGTACACCTTCCTTTATGTTTAGCAGTTACTGTATTCTTGCATTTTTTTTTTTTTTGTGTGTGTGTGTGTGTGTGGCTACGTGCACATGCATAATAGAGCAGGTGATGTGTTTGTGCATGTGTGACAGATAGAGATGCTGTAGATGTGTATTCAGCCTCACCTGCACATGTACAACATGTATTATTGTCCTTGTGTTTGTGAGAAGAGGTGTTTTACATCAGCGTTAGCATATTTAGCTTCAGTCAAAGCTAATGTCTCTTTTCCTCTCTCTCATTGGATATGTTAAACTGAGATAATCTCTGTTGTTTTTCACAATAAAAGTCTTCTAGCTGCAAAGACAAAGGGAAGAATGAGGTAATGGGATGGAGTCAATACCCAGAAATCATAAATGTGTAAATTATTGCATACAGTAGCTGTTCAATTACCCAATATACCAAAAAATGCTTATATATGTTTACTCAAATTAGTTTGTGAGAAAAAACTACTATATTTGACCTAAAAGTTTCAGTCTAAAATGACTGAAATCAGCCTAAAAACATTGTAAATGTGTAGTTTTTATATATATAATGATAGCTGCAACCCTGGATGTAAGAGGGCTTTTATTTTGAAGGAGCTGGATAGTAAATTTAAAGGTTGAATAATTAGAACAGGTTGTTGGATGTTGAGAATATTATTATGAGGCCTGGCTGATGTCTTGAATTTAATTTTGTGGTGTTGTCCAGCTGAAATATCGCATATATTAATGAGTGAGTGTGTGAGAAGGCAGACTGTATTGCTGCTACAGGTTTAATTAGGTGCTTTTGGACATATCAAAGCTTGCTATTTTTTATATATAAACCACAAAAATGCAAATATGGGCAAATATATGCAAAGAAAGGACCCCTTTAATTGAAAAAGTTGAGAGTCTGGAAGTTTGTTCCAGATATGAGGAGAATAAAAAAATATAAAAACACACCACGCACAATGTAGAGGAAGAAAAGCATTGAAATTAAGCTCAGGCAAAAAAAAAAATAATAAAAATAGTGATAAGAATAACACAAAACCTTTTTGGATATTGTGAAAAACGTTGCATCAGTGCTGTCTGGCGCTGAATTAATCTAAGAGGGCTTTTATTGTGAAGGAGCTGGATGCTGGCTAATAAATTTGAAAGGTCGAATAATTAGAACATGTTTTTGGATGTTCAGAATATTAATATGAGGCCTGGGCAATGTCCCAAATTGAATAATGTGGTGTTGTTTAGCTAGAATATCACGTATATTTCAGAGTGAGTGTGTGAGAAGGCCGACTGTATTGCTGCTACAGGTCTAATTAGCTTTTATAAGCTTATATAAACCACACAAATGAACCTATTAATAAGGCAAAATAGGACCTTTTTAAAAAGATAAAGTCAGATAAAGTAAAATAGAACAACTTTGGTGTTTTTTGTGAAAAAATGTTGCGTATTGTGGAAATATTGGGATATTTTTAAAATCCTCCCAAGCCTAATTTTTATCCGTGCTATCTGGTGCTGAATTAATCTCAAAGTTCTTTTATTTGACTGCGTTTTATGTCACAACGTTCCAACACATCCATCATAACCACACGTCTCCGTGTCTCCATCAGTATTCTTGTGGTGTCCGAGGCGAACGGAGTGATAAATATGAGCTCTGTCTGCTTTAAAGTGGGGGATATTTTAGGATGTGGCAACTCCTGCTGTTTCTGCTGGTTTTAGTACTCGGAGGTGTGAAAATGTCACAGAGTTTGATGCTCTGCGATCATCATTTACCCGGAGACAACGGCTATAAAAACCACGGCGCCGGCCAATCACAGCTCGGCTCCCGTGTTTTGTCGGACTGTCCTGAAATCAGCCAAATGTGTTTTTTAATTTTTTTTTTTTTTTTCGCTTTTTAATTTCGCTCTCTCCAGCATGGCGGCCGGGGGAAAGTTCTGCGTGTGTCCTGTCAGTTTGTGATTTGATTATATGTGAGCGACCTGCTGTCTGTGCTCAGCGACCAGCTGTCAGCTGAGGAGGAAACACAGACCAGCACAGACCCCTGGAAAACCAGCTGAAGGAGGAAAGATCCTCCCATCTCAACTTTAAACTTTAACATTTTGAACCACGATCGGCTGCAAACAAGTTGTGAGGAGTAAACTTATTAAACCAAGAATAAAGTGAAAGAAAACATAAATAATAAAAATCTGTTATCTGTTAGAAATAGTTTAGTTTAGTTTTCAGTTTTGAAATATTACTGTTGTCTGTAATAATAATAATAATAATAATAACAATAAATACTAATACTAATTCAGTTTTCTGTTGTGTATACATATACGTACCGATTAACCAAAAAATTATATATATTGTAGTATATAATTAAAATAAAATATTTATAAAATTTTATTTTATTATTATAGATAATAATATTTATAATTATTATAATAATTATTATTAAATAATAATAATAATTATTATTAAATAATTATTATTATTATTATTTAATAATTATTATTATTAAATAATAATTATTATTATTCAATAATAATAATTATTATTATTATTATTCAATAATAATTTTATTTTAATTCTAAAAAAAATCTGAATTCTCAATTAAATCTCAGATTTATGAAATTAAAGTCAGAATTTTAACTTTGAGCTCAGAATTTTTTGAGAAAAAAATATTTCAATGGGTAATTTTTTTTTTTTCCATTTTATTTATTTATTTTTTTTATAATTTCCAGGGGGAATAAAGCTCAGAAGTCTGACTTTTTTCTCAGAATCCAGAAAAAATGTCAATGTTTTTTTTTTTTTTTTATTCATTTCAGAAATAAAAGTCAAGACTCTAGAGTTTAATCTCAAAATCCCGAGGAAATAAAATGAATTATACAATTAAAGTCACAATTCTGGCTTTAATCCCACTGTTCAGAATTCTGGCATTAATCTCAGTTAGTCTTGTTTTTCCATTTAATGCTGATTTACTTTTTCCTGACTTTATTGACTTTATATAATATATATCATTTAGTTATCGTTTAGTTAAGTTAACAGTTGAATTCGAGGAATTCGATTAAAACATACAAGGACAATAGATGCGACATGAAAATCAACAGATCGTGTACCGGAGGCTGAGGATGTGTTTCTGTGTCACACTAATGAAATCCCTCTTCCTCCCTCTTCCTCCCTCTTCCTCTCTCTTCCTCTTCCTCCCCTGCAGCTCTCGTCCGGGCCGTCCTCCGAAGCGTTGTTCTGGTGCAGGGATCCAGGAAAGCCCCAGGCTGCTGCACCCGGGCCTGCCCGGCCTGCTGTCCCCCAACCTGCTGTCACACACTGGTGAGGAGGAATGAGTGTGTGTGTGTGTGTGTGTGTGTGAGAGAGAGGAACGATAGTTTCTCTGTTTGTCACTTTTATCTTCTTTGTAATAATGGGGTGAGAATTCTCTTCCCACGGGACTGACTCATGTAAATCCGGTGAATCAGTACCTAGTTAGACCTGTAGCAGCAATACAGTCTGCCTTCTCTCACACTCACTCTGAAAAAAGCCCCTCCCCTGTCCATCAAACGCTCTCTATGCTGTGATTGGTCGAGCTCTGACAGAAAATGTCAACTACAAGAACTCTGGAAGGAGGGGGTGTGCTCCATATATCCAAAGGCGGTTACCATCACAACAGGAGCCATTTCTGAACTGCTTGCATTCAACATAACAGTATAAGCGGGTGGTCTTATTTCACAGTTTGTGTGTGAGTAGGTTTTATGCTTTTTATGGTCTCTTTATTTAAATACAAGAAATAGACAAACATGTTTCCAATACAGGAAGTAGCACCAACACTGATTTTCATATTGAGCCTTAAATTAGTAGAATCAGGTGAGTTGGAACAAAATCCTGCACCTACAGAGGTTCTCCAGGACCAGGGTTGGAGACACCTGTGCTACGCTATAGTTTAAAAGCTTTGTGGTGGAGGAGAGGGGGTTTTGACCTTGTGGGTTGTGTCTGGACATTTTTTTTCCTATTTAGCCAACATCTGCTGCACAGTTGGTTGTCTGTTGTTGGTGTCACGAATAAACTGTGAATAAACTTTGCCACTTTTACTCACCTTAAAATAGTTCCTTGTACCTTAAGGTAGTTCCTTTTACCTCAAAGTAGTTCCTTTTACCTTAAGGTAGTTCCTTGCACCTTGAGGTAGTACCTTTTACTTTAAAGTAGTTCATTGTACCTTAAGGTAGTACCTTTTACGTTAAAGTAGTTCCTTGCACCTTAAAGTACTTCCTTGCACCTTAAAGTAGTTCCTTGCACCTTAAAGTACTTCCTTGCACCTTAAAGTAGTTCCTTGCACCTCAAGGTAGTTCCTTTTTCCTTAAAGTAGTTCCTTGCACCTTAAGGTAGTTCCT
>CM060483.1:18971934-18979434 GCA_030544235.1 Lepturacanthus savala
GAACTTTATCACAAAACTGGAATGTGCCTCTCTTGTTTCCCATGAGTCTCATGTGATAAATTAAAGGGCGAGTTCACAGTGTTTTAAAACACCAGTCGAAAGGTGTGCGCACACACACACACACACACACACACACACACACACACACACACACACACAGAAGGAATTCTAACGCTCGCTATGAATGAAATGTGCACCAAACAAACAACAACATAAATATCAGGGATTACAGTTTAATTAAATGATCCTCGCTCCTAAACAGCTAAAAAGTGTGAAGTTTTGCCAGAACAAAATCAATGAGGTTATAAACTATAGTAACATGCAGCTCACTTCATTACAATAAAACACTCGGAGCCACTTGTTTTCACCAGCCAGCAGGTAATTACTGCTAATAAAAGAGGATCGTTGCTTCTCTGAAGAGATGTTTTTTTAAACTGTTAAAACATGAAATAGCATAAACCCCCTTTTTTTTCCCCTCTCTGTGCTTTTTGGTCCTTTTTTTTTATCGCCTGCTGTTTTCATTTGCCGTAGTATACGTGATTTAGTTGACTTTTTGCTCCACCTATTAGCTTTAATTGAACCTCAAAAACCTGCGAGCGTCTCGTACCTCGGTTCAGCCTCTGACTTTCATTGGGGAACGAAATGGAAACCATTTCCTCTGACAGCGCATTAGTTCGTTATAGATAGATAGATAGCTTTTTATTTATCCTCATGGGGAAATTGCAGTTTTTGCAGCAGCGGAGAAGTAATATAATGAATAATGATGGGAAGAGATGCGTCGGTGTATTATTAAATAACCAGTATGGAACAGGTATGACACAATTAAAACCATACAGCTGTATGTTAGGAGCCGTACAAGTGGCGCTAGCTTGGAAAACAGTGCAACGGGACGGCTCTATCAAAGCAATGCAAATCCATCAATATGTAAATAGTGTCAGTGTATAAAGCAGTGCAGACAGTGTCCGTGTGTGTAGGGCAGGGGTGGGCAATCCTGGTCCTGGAGGGCCGGTGTGGGTGCAGGATTTTGTTCCAACCAAGAAGTTACACACCTGATTCTACTAATGAAGGCCTTGGCAATGGCTCTAGAGGTTGATTAGTAGAATCAGGTGTGTTACTTCTGGGTTGGAACAAAATCCTGCACCCACACCGGCCCTCCAGGACCAGGATTGCCCACCCCTGCCCTACACACACGGACATGTGGTATACAGACCACGAAGGCTGTCCATCTTCACCTGGTCCTCAGAAACCACGAGTCGGTTGAGGCCTCGTCCCCAAGGAGACGGGATTCTGTCACTCCGATGAGCTTCCGTGATGCATTCGGGTGTTTCTGAGTTTTTTGGGAGTTAAAAATCCAACGCTATCAGTTTGTCACAGCGACTTGTCGAACGACGACGGCAGATTAGCGTAGCGTAGCGTTCCTTCATGGTGGCTTTGTAAAATAAATCCATATGGATAAATCCAATATTGGCCGTTTTACTGTCCATATTTGATCAGTTATCAATCATATATTGCAGCTAACCAATCACCAATCTTTCACTTTTACTGACCGTTTATGCCCCCTATCTGCATGGCATAAGTCTTACATCCTTGTCACTCGTTGACGCAAATACTTTTTTGCATTATTGGGCACAAAATTTGGAATCTGCAAAGAAAAAATGTAATGTGCTGTTGTCCTGTGAGCAAGGCCTGAGACTGGGGTCATTGCTGTGCCTGACACTTATTGAAGGTTCTTCAAATGACTTAAACAAGGAATAAAACCCAGAATATTAACTATTGAATTCCTAACTACTGATTTTAAAACGGCAATAAACCCACTAATAATTACTTGAGTGTGTAATCAAAGATAAATAACAGCTAGTTATTGACTTGCGCAATAGAATCCCTACCGTTTAAATTAAATAGGGAATATAATCATTGATTTAAACAGGAAAATAGAAACTTTAACCATTGAGGTTAACAGTGAAAAAGGGAAATAACTATTGATTTAGATGAGGATGTAAGCAGAGAATAGAACCCCTAACCATTAACTTCATTAGAGGTGGGACACAAACCTAAATGTTTTACCAACCAACAGAATCCATAACCACACACTAACCATTGACTTTAACAGGGCCGTGGAACACCAAGCATTCTTTTTATTCTCAATTTAACCGCTAACAGTATCTATAACTACAAACTTTATTAGAAAACTGGACCGAAAGTAGCCTCAAAATAGCTGAATGATTAATAGAACCCCTTTTAACACTCAACAGAATCCATAACCACTAACTTTATTAGTACCTTTAAGAATTTACTCCAGGTTAATTGATATAAATTACAATCACTGGCTTTAAGTGGGCTGTGGAAAACCCAAGAACCTTCAAATTAAGCCATTGACTTTATTAGGGAAAACAATAATCTTTCAATTTAACAGCATAGAACTTTAATTGGACAGTAGAATTAAAAAAAAATACCTTAAACAGGAATACAATCGCCAAATTTGGATGTTTTTTTATTTGAACCCTTAACTATTAACTTAAATAGTCCATCCACAACATTACTACTGTCAAAAAGTCAATTTACTCCACATCAATCGAGCTGTTAACGGACTCGAAAACATCCCGAAGTCAACAAACTGTTAAAGACGATACAAAATGGCCGCTGCAAATGGGCGTCTTGGACATCCATTGCAGAGCTAAAGATGGGCAACCTAAGTGCCGGAGCGCAGAGCCGGAATCCGTTTGACTCAGCACAAGAGCAATCGACTCCATTTGTAAAATCGGCACTCCCGAGTGCTCGAAGCCAGGAGGGAAAAACAACAGCAACAACAAAAAAAAAAAGGCCAGAACAGTGCGTTTCTAAATTCAGAACACAAAGAGCAATTTCTCCGTTTTCCTGTTTGTTTTATTCAAAGTGTCACTCTGTCTCTGAGAGCGTTCGGAGCACTTCGTCAGAGATGTAGGTGCAGCGGATTAAATATTTACGACTGCAGCCAAATGGGGTGAGTTTCACGCGAGCTCGGGGGACGGTGTGTGTTGGGGGGGGGGTGGTTTAGGACTCTCGAAGATCCCCCAACAGCAAACTCAAAGCTATTAAGACCATCCTGACGCACGGCGCTGGAGATGGACACTGTCAGATCTCATTTAGAAGCTCTGCTGCCTGCCGTGTGGAGGAGGCTTTTACTGGGAAAAAAAAGGCCTTACAGTAGCAGAACAAGGTCCATGTTTTAATGATGGGCGGCGTTAATGACTTAGAATTTAAATTTGACACACTCTCGGGCTGAGTTTCATTCGGTTTCCTGCACAAACACAATGAAAAACTCACTAAAGGTTCGTTACTGAAAACCTTAAAGATATAAAAGGAAACATATCTGAATTTTACTGTCGTTATTTAAAAGTCAAAGGAACCCATTGATGGAATAAGGATAAAGTTTTAAGATACGATAAAAATTAACTTACCAACACCGTTTTTTATTGAACCCCTAAATATTGACTATTAGGAAACAAAGACTAACCATTAAATTGAACAGAAAACTACTAATTTTATTTGGCAATAGAAACTAAAATAGCCTCAATTATCCATTGACTTTATTAGGCAACAGAATTCCTAATTAATGGTATTAATTGATCAGTAGAACACAAAAGTTACTTTAAACAGAATAGAATTGCAAAAATGGTATTTTTCTAGAAATCAAACCCCTAACACAATGAAGACCTCACTTGGGGTGAAGTTCATGACACGTATACTATTTGCATCTAAAAGAAATTCATTAATGGAAAAATGCAAACATTTAAAGCTGGAATATGCAACTATTTGCATGTTTCTCTGCAGCTCTACCTGCCTGGCATGTGCAAGCTAGCAAGCCACTAATATTTACAACAACAAAAAAAAACGTAACCGCAATCAGTTGAGCACAGGGGCGTTTGTCCATAGTTAGCATAATGCTAAAGTAATAACAACAGCCTGCACAGCCGTAAATCGCCTGTAGAAACCAATGAAAACACTGATGACGTTACAACTAGCACATTTAGATATGACAGAAGAATTAAGTTAGCAACTTACCGGTCCCGGAGATAAACGGCAAACTCCGGTTCTTTTAATGCATTGTACCTGAAAAACACCACACAATCCCCACTTTATGAAATAAGCCATGATTGGTTGAGACATTCAAGGACCCATAGAGAGATACAGGTGTGTAATGATCTGTCAGATAACTTACGATTACGGAAAGGTTATCGTGATTTTTTTGTGCAATTAAACCCAAGTATAAATTGATTACTTCTGCTTTAAGATAAGTTAAAGTAAGAATACTAATGGATGATGCATTGAAAAGTGACAGCTTGAAGTTTCAGACACATGTTTCAGGGGTAATCAACCTACAGTTGATTCTTACATAGTAATTCAATTACAGAAGAAAATCAATTAAAGCATCGCGTGTAATTAATGATGCTCAGTGCTGTATTTGTTACTGTACTGACCAATTTATATTCTGATCTCACACTAATACTCATAGTCAGTTCAGAGAGGGAGGAGGAGCAGCCTTCAACTGTCTTCACCTGAGCTCTGGTGGGTCTCTTGAGTTGATTCCTGCCGTTGTCACGTTATGCTGACGACTCACTTCTTTCCCGTCATAATCCTCTGTGTTAGAGTTAAAAGCTCACTTTCTCTTTTTTTTTTTTTTTTCATTCCTTTTTTTCTTCCTCCTCCTCCGCCTCTCCCGTCTCTCTTTCGCCCTTCGGACAGCATTAGGATGCACGGAAGGAAAAAGAGATGGGTAAACAACTTATGGACAACCCACAGGGGACTCTCTCTCACACACACACACACACACACACACACACATACACACAGTTGCATACATACAGGAATATATATTCTCTTGCTCTCTCTCACGCACGCACGCACACACACACACACGCACACAGGCTCTGTATGATGCGTGCGTCTTTGAAGCAGTCTGTCAATCAATCACACACTAATTCCCAAGGTTCCGTGGTCGCCATTAGCGACGGGGGTCGATGCTCAGTAACCGTGGACACAGCGGACAGCCATCGATCTGAGAGAGAAAGAGAGAGAGAGAGGGAGTGTGTGTGTGTGTGTGTTTGATAGTCATGATGGAGAATAGTATTGTGGCTCTTCCCTCGCTATTGATTGTCTTCTGGTTGCATTGAGGCGAAGCGGGCGTTCTGACTCTGTCCGCGTGTGTGTGTGTTAGAATGGGAGTGTATGTGTGTGTGTGTGTGTGTGTGTGTGTGTATAGTTAGTGTGTGTAATCCATGCTTTGTGTTTTCTCATCTGTGGCTTTATGTCCCAGCATGTGCACATACATGCACATAATCAAGTTTTCACTTATTACAGTATTAGTTGAAATATAAGACGACCACACCTTTACCACACCAAAAAAAAAAAAAGAGTTCATTGAAGAATCCAAACTCACACTCGTCCTGTGGGGAAAGTTTATTTGTCAAATCTGTGAACTGATTATCTTTAGTATTTGAGCTGTTGATCGGATAAAACAAAGGTATTAGATGACATCACCTTAGGGTCTAAGAAGAAGAGAGGAAGAAGAATTGATTAACCAATAAAATAACTGTCAGATGACTTGGTAATGAAACAGAATCACCTCATGTATTTTTCATATGCTGCCTCAGTACTTCAATTAACCTTTCACACACCAACAGTGAAACAAACTCAGAAACTTAATGTTCAATTTCATTAAAGTTTAAAAAAAAAGTTTTTATTTGAATTCAGGCAAAGTTAAATAGTTAAATTCATGTTTAAAAATTGGTGATATTTGATCCTTTTATGGACATTTGGCATTGTCTCACAACCAAAAGTTGCTGTTTTTTGGGAACTTTTCCCAATCTGGAGCAGATATAATCTCCTGTAGTTATAATCTCCGTCATAATCCTTGGTGTTAATTTCTCTTTTTTTTATTCTTTCTTTCTTTGGACAGTATTAGGATGCTCTCAAAGGGAAAAATAACTGATATATTTTTAACAAATCATCTCCCCCCCCCCCCAATAAAACACAAGTTGTTCCTATAATTCACAACAGACTGAGGCCGTTGGCCATCGCCCACTTTGTTTATGGCCGCCATTCTTCTCCGATTGAAGCGGACCCCCTCCTCCTCATATTTGGCCTCTTTTCCTCCATCATGGTTCTCCATTTCTCTCCTCTTCTCCCTCTCAGCAGGACGGCAGACAATAAGTCTGGTCACTCCGCCTCGGGCTCCCAGACTGGACCTCTTTTCTCTCCCTCTCACTCTCTCATTCTGTTCTTATTATTGCTTCTATTGTCATTGCTCCCACTAAATTGCAATCAGATAGTCAATGATAGATAAGATAAATCCAGTCGGAATATGATCTTTTGCCAGGTGGCCCTTTCTTTAAATTGCTAAATAAATCAATAAATGTCTAAATAGATAGATATTTGTGTGTGTCATTAGGCACAGGTGCATATTTAATGTTAAACAACATGATATATAATGTATTTACTCTGTCAAGGCGTTTTTATTCATACACTGGCAGCGGTGGAAGGAGTACTCCCATCGATTACTTAATGTATCAGATATACTCATTATGCAAATGCGCCGTACAGAATAATGAATAACTACGGGTCAGGTTTCTTTACGTCATGCAGCTACGTATCCTGAAATCAGAGAGGATGATGCACGTCACTGGAATTGAGAATGAAACTCCTGAAACAAGCTACTGTGTAGAATATAAAAGGCAAATCCCAGTGTTGGGCAAGTTAAAAAAGTCTGTTTTTATAAGTTATTCCCCAAAAAAGTGACTAAAGCAGATTCTGAATAAAAGTGATAAACTAACTTGTTGCTTTCAAGTCAATTTTTAAATGCTCAAATTTGTCAAAAAAAAAAAAAAAAAGATAAATCTGAATATTATAATGAAATGAGACACTTGATATAATACATTATGAAGAGAAACAGTGAATCTTAACTATTTTAATGTTGCTGTGGGACAAAGTGACATCAGTTTCCGATCATATAGCAAGCCCCGCCCATCTCCACCTCTGATTGGTCACCAAGGAAATGTTACTCTTCCTCAGTCAATCAGCATCATTTATTATTCAGGATTCAAAGCTTTTATTGTCATATGCACAGTGTAGAAACAGGTTTCTCTGTGCATGCAATTCTTATTTGCTGTCCATGTAAATGCTGTATCAATAGAAATAAAAAAAAATAGTTATAAGGCATTAAAGGTAAAATAATTATAATAAAATAACACACAAGTGACAGAATATAAACTATAAGTTGGCAGATTATGCACAGATAGTAGTATGAATAGTTCAAAATCAAGAATAAGGTGCAAAAAGTCAAAAATAGGGTGCATAAAATCATAAAAGCATCATAAAATCATGTCTATTATAAGATTTAAGTTTAAATGTATAAGACACACGATTTACAGGTGATTACCTCGATTTGCAGTTTAATTAAAATGGAAAACATGCAGCATTAGACGTTATTTCCGGGTTGCAAAAGGAAATGCTTTTATTTTGAAG